>JAJSOF020000011.1:32829074-33424074 GCA_025594305.2 Periplaneta americana
TGTTGTAAGGAAATACGATATTACGATTTTCAGTTTGATCATCACTTTTACGGAGTTTATCAAAATACAGCATAGTAGTAACATTTTTTTCAAAACTCTACTTTTCAGGCGGCTATGTTCGTTATGTAATGTCTACTTTATTTAGCATATTAATTATTGATGTTATCATACAATATAGAGAGTGCATTTAAATTGAGGGGGTCATAAGTAAAGGGCTGTAAGTGCACTTAAGTTACTTTTGAGAAAATGGGGTTTAAATATTTAAGCTTTCGTAAAATCGGTGAAATGTTTTATTTAAATTTTAATGTGTGATGCGATTAAAATATTCCTTTGCCACTAAAATTTTAGATACTTTTGCTTACACTGGATGCATTTAACTCATGTTATTACAAATGTCACCAGCATTCCTTTGCTTCTAGTCACCTCAATTCAAAAAACGCTAATCTGAATTTTTAAACAAGTTGCTGAAAATGGTTGCCGTTCATTACAATGCAGGCTTCAATTCAGTACGCATATTATTAAAAACATTTTGAAGCATATTCTCTGAAATTGAATTTATCGTTTCTTGAATATAATTTTTAGTACGATATTATTAATATAGGTTCTTTCTTCTATAGAAAACGCAATCATATTTATGAAACACACTATACACTGCAGTGTTTACTTCACTGTTCGAATAACAGCGGCCGTACAGTAAGTTTGTGTGTCTGACGGGAGCAAGGACATTAGTGAAGGGGTGAGAGTGAAGTACATTCAGAAATGCAGATACAATAAAAATGCAAGTAAAAATAAAATGATGTTCCTGTATATATATATATATATATATATAAATTTTAAAATTTAAATTTAAAAATTCATTTCAAATACATAAAGTAAACACAATATGAATGTATTTCGTAATGTAGGCCTATCATCATGTGAGTCATCTGTCTACTGCACTATACTCGTGAACGTGAGCGTGATCTTGCTATTTAATGTGTGGGTGCTGTGAATCCCCTGTTACATCATGGGCTACGTAGTGGAATTTTTTCTGTCACTTGCGTTGTCTTAATTAAATGAAACCGTTTCTACGGAAAATCAGTGGTGCTAATTTTGTTCATAAAGAGTTTAAGTAAACGGCATTTGAATATATTTGTTCCGAAAGGGCTTCAATCACTAACTTGCATCATTTTGAAAATTACGAAAATTCATAAAATATAACTCATTACCACAACATGTCAGAGACTGTCGGACATTGTCTAGTTTCAAAAATAAATTGAAATTGCACTTTTTGAATTAGATTCCTTTCAGTTATAAGCCCTTTTCTCTGCCATAGTTTTGTAAAAATATAGGCTATATATTTCTTTTTCCTTCCTTTCCCCTTTTTGTTCTCTTTATCAGCCGATGAATTTATTATCATAGCCTTTTTATCGTGAATTTTATTTAATTTTCGTATTTCTTTTCTTTTATATTATTATTTATTACATTCCATTTTGATATATTCTGCCTTACATTTTTCCATATTAACCATTTGTACTAAATGAGTTGCTTTCACTATATTCCAATGTATTTTACTTTTTTTCTATTATGGTATTATTTTCATGTTGTTTAGTGTCGATTTTATTATGCTATTATTATTTTTTTGTAATATGTTAGTATTCTATTCTTTAACTTTTTGTTAAATTTTAACTGTTTGTATGCTTTGTGACCTGGTAGAGTGTAAGAGAAGGCCCTATGGCCTTAACTCTGCCAGTATAAATAAAGAATTATTATTATAGTCCTTACTCATTTAATAAGCCTATACTACTATATTTGTACAGATTACTGTGCACGTAACTGCGGAATCCCGGCCAAACAAGTCACTCAGCTGAGTGCGCTCCTAGTATAATGGCATTTGACATTGGACATATACGTCAACATATATGCCTAACTTGGAGTCAGGCCACAAAGGGAAACATTGAAGGAGGAGGGTTCGGTCCGGTACTGTGGATTGAATTCTGCGTAGCTCAGTGGTCAGAGCGCTTGTTACGTAAAACGAAGGAGCCGGGTTCGATCTCCGGTGCCGGAGCGAATTTTTCTCCTCAAATATTAATTGTCAATATTACAGATATTATTCTGTAGGACAAATTAATAAATCCATAATATTCTCATAGCTGTAGTGTATACATTTGTACAGATTACTGTGCACGTAACCGCGGAATCCCGGCCAAACAAGTCACTCAGCTGAGTGCGCTCCTAGTATAATGGCAGTTGACATTGGACATAACGTCAACATATATGCCTAACTTGGAGTCAGGCCACAAAGGGAAACATTGAAGGAGGAGGGTTCGGTCCGGTGCTGTGGGTTGAACTCTTCGTAGCTCAGTGGTCAGAGCGCTTGGTACGTAGAACCAAGGATCCGGGTTCAATCCCCGGCGTCGGAGCGAATTTTTCTCCTCAAATATTAATTGTCAATGTTACATATATTATTCTGTAGGACAAATTAATAAATCTATAATATTCTATACTACGAGATTTTTTAGAAGAATGTCATACATTAAGAAGAAGAAAAATTTCAACTATTATTTTTTTTAAATCACTTAATACAGTTTTTTTGTTCTCTTCCTAAAATTTACTTGAAATGACTGATGCCGTTTCCAAAAAAATATTAAATTAATAATAATTTGGGATGGACTTCAATTTCATATGAAAATTTGTATTTATCTTAAAAATATGTGGTATTGTGCGAAATTTGTAAAAATATGTAAATTACATTTAATGCTCTCTTCGTAGTCTAATTCGTCAACATTCTGAGTTTTCAGACAGATAAATAGTAAGAAAAAAATATGTAATTACACAAAATTTCGGACTCTAGATGACCACATACACATAGACACTGTCATCATATCACTATCATCATAGTTCTAGAATCATTACCATCATCATGGTAGACATATTTATTAAATCACCGTCATCTTCATCATAGTTACAATCATTTTATTCATCATAACGTTACTGAATAGATCCAACAATCTCTTCCGCAACAACTGAAGTGCAACAAATTAAATTTCAATTTACTTTATTTTCATTTTCAGACATGGTGTGACAAGAGGATAAATGAAAGAGGTAAAGTATTATATAAGAGAGGTTTTTCACACACACTTTTGTTATTCGAAGCGATATAATGGATATGTATAAACAGTGTCGGTGGAAGGACGAGAACGTCTTTTGACGTAAAACGTCAATATTTAACCTACGAGGCGAAAAAAATTGTAACGATTTGACATAAAGTTTACTCTGACATCACTCACGGTACCACTGAAACTGATGTGAAAAATGAACTTCGTGTCTCCCTCACGTGGTAATTATTAGCTTACATCCATTTCCGGTTTTGCTTTTCAACATTTCTTAATTTCCTTCAACAGAACTGTGAAAAACGGAGCGATATAAGTGACCAATAGCCTTAGCTCACATAATCCTTTTTCATAGCTCTCTTGCAAGGATGCGCGATCGAGTACCTTTCAATTATTTCTCTTGCCACTAACGAAATCTTTTTCAATTAGTGATTTAAATAAAAAGACTTTCAATCGAATACACATAATACCTAGGTAGATACTTCACAGTAACCTCATTTTCGGAGACTCTGTATATGAAAAGAAAATTTGAAGTAGCATAAACAGGAATGTCATAAAATACAAATTGCTTTACTTCACAGATTATGCTGACGCTGAGAAGGCTGTAAATCAAAGGACACAGCAAGCAGAGACTCTAAAATCACTTGACTCGTACGTCGAAGAGAAAAGGCAGTACTTGCCTATAGCATTATACATCCCAGCATCTAAGATACGACCACCAGATCAAAGTGTAAAATCCTGGAAGCCAGATCAAAGTGTTAAATCCTCGAATCAAGATCAGAGTGTACAGTCCTCGAATTCAGATCAAAGTGTAGAGCCTTCGAATTCAGATCAAAGTCTAAAGTTCTCGAATCCAGGACAAAGTCTGAAGTCCTCGAATCCAGATCAAAGTGTAAAGCCTTCGAATTCAGATCAAAGTGTAAAGTCCTCGAATCCAGATCAAACTGTAAAGCCCTCGAATCCAGATCAAAGTCTAAAGTTCTCGAATCCAGGACAAAGTCTGAAGTCCTCGAATCCAGATCAAAGTGTAGAGCCTTCGAATTCAGATCAAAGTCTAAAGTTCTCGAATCCAGGACAAAGTCTGAAGTCCTCGAATCCAGATCAAAGTGTAAAGCCTTCGAATTCAGATCAAAGTGTAAAGTCCTCGAATCCAGATCAAACTGTAAAGCCCTCGAATCCAGATCAAAGTGTAAAGTCCTCGAATCCAGATCAAAATATAGAGCCCTCGAATCCAGATCGAAGTATACAGTCGTCGAATCCAGATCAAATTGTAGAGTCCTCGAATCTGGATCAAAGCTTACAGTCCTCGAATCTAGATCAGAATGTAAAATCCTCGAATACAGATCGAAGTGTAGAATCTTCGAATCCAGGTCAAAGTGTACAGAACTCAAATTCAGATCAAAGTGTACAGTCCTCGAATCCAGATCAAAGTGCACAGTCCTTGAATCCAGATCAAAGTGTACAGCCCTGGAAGCCAGACAAAATTGCACAGTCCCAGATCTCAGATAAAAGTGTACAGTCCTCGAATCCAGATCAAAGTGCACAGTCCTTGAATCCAGATCAAAGTGTACAGCCCTGGAAGCCAGACAAAATTGCACAGTCCCAGATCTCAGATAAAAGTATACAGTCCTCGAATTCAGATCAAAGTATAGAGTTCTCGAATCCAGATCAAAACCTTCAAAGTGTACAGTTCCCGATCCCAGACCAAAGTGCACAGTCCCAGATACCAGGTCAAAATGTACAGTCTTGGATCCTAGATCAAAGTGCACAGTCCTGGAAGCCAGATAAAAGTGCACGGTTCTCGGAAACAGATGAAAGTGCACGGTTCTCGGAAACAGATGAAAGTACACAGCCCTGGAAGCTAGATCAAAGTGCACGGTTCTGGAATCCAGATCAAAGTGCACAGTTCTGGAACCCACATCAAAGTGCACAGTATTGGAAGCTAGATCCAAGTGCACAATCGTGGAAAGAAATTAACGATCAGAAATTTTGGAATCAGTATTACACTGGTCCTATTGATCAATTTGGTTCAAAAATATCAAATGTATTAGATACTCCTAAAATGAATGCAAGAACTGCATCTCAAGAAGAAATTAAGGTCCCCTTTCAATATTCATATGAAAATCAATATCCTCAACAAATGTCTAACCAAAAATATGTAGTTCTAATGCCAATTAATGACCAGATATCACCCATTTCCCACGCACAATCCGACTCTTATCCGCCATACAGCTCAGACTTGCAAATATATAGACAAAATCAATATAGGAATCCAGTACATACCTACGAGCAAACAATACCACAACCAGGAGATTTCAGCCTTCCATTTATTCATTTTGTACCCAATAATGTACAACGATATTCAGAAATTAAATAACTAAAACAGATTTTTACAACAAAAGATATTCATCAACACCTGTTGCCGTCGCAAAGCAATTCTAAATACTTACTAAGGAATGAAAATTCTAATACCGATCTTGGTATTTATATATAGCACTTACGATGAATCTTCGGTTATGAGACTATACAGCTGTGAGTTCGAGTCCTGACTTAGGAATTGATGTTTATCTATTGCCAGTGTAAATTCTTTTAGTTCTCTTCAGCTGACCAAGGTCGTGCCGAATCCAAGCCATAACAGATTCATAATTTGTGCTACTAATGTCTAGTCGAAAATGTCTGGAAATAGTACTACGTATAAATCCATGGAAGAGGTTTGAAAATTCCACACAGATACTCGCGGTTTTGCCATATTTTTTTTAATGAATAATACTCCACTCTGTATGATTTTGCTAGTGATTGTTATGTTTTAGAATCTCCTACTGTGATCCTATCTACTGGCATTTTCATTCTTGTATAATATTAATGAAATCTTCAACTTTTGGTAAATAAATCATAGTGTGACCAATGTATTGTATAGTTCGTAAGACCATGGCATACGTTATTTATTTCTATCGAGGACGCTTTCAAATATGGAAGTAATTCAGCATCAGTAGACCTATATTGGTAGATCTTGAAGAACTCATGCACTGAAGAGATTGAAAAAAACCACGAAGTTCTCAGCCAGGCGAGCCAGCATACGCAATCAAATCTTAAATCTAGAGGATATGTAGACAGTGGATTGGGGACAATTCTTCGCAGAAATTGGTCAGAGACAATTCGTCATATAATTAAAATTCGTAACCGTACACGACTGGTCACATGTTAATATTGGTCATAGGGGCAATTCGTAATATTGCCCCCAATATAATATATATATATATATATATATATAAATGTATGTTGTATTCAAATGTTATCATCTTCTTTCTCTTCTGTGAATAATCTGTCCACTTACAACCTCAATATAAAATACGTGTAGTACATTATACAACGAGCCTATAATGATAGTAATTAAGAAGCGAGTATGAATGTTTATGAAACGAGCGCAAGCGAGTTTCATAATTTTCATACGAGCTTCTTAATTACCATTATAGGCGAGTTTCATACGACTTTTTATGCTCGACCATATTTCTAACTTGAAATTACAGTATTCAGATGTATACATTTTATTTGTATCTGACAAGATCGGAAGTGACCTTGTTCTAGGTCGTGAATTGTGAGATGTGCGCAGACGCGAGAGTATTGATTTTTTCCGAGGAACAATAATGTCATTGACCTTGTGTAATCCCGTTAAACTTGGTATAACTTCGATTATTGAATTCGACATTGAAAAACGAGATGACAAATTGAATTTATTTGAATATTATTTACAATTAACGCTAATTATTAGAGTAACAGAACATAACCTTCTGCGACAGTATTGGATTTCCAGCCTCCGTGACTTTTCGCTAATTCTCTTTCGATTGCATATCCGAGAATAATCGATACTTGCGGTTTTAT
This sequence comes from Periplaneta americana, assembly GCA_025594305.2. NCBI lineage: Eukaryota > Metazoa > Arthropoda > Insecta > Blattodea > Blattidae > Periplaneta > Periplaneta americana. Next base: position 32,836,046 of record JAJSOF020000011.1, read on the forward strand.
AACGGTACAAAGCTGACTCGTTATTGGCTGAACACCTGTAAGCTTAGTTGTCATTGGCTGAAAACACCTGAACTTTAATGAGTAGGTGTACTTTAATGACATGCATTAAAGGACTGCTATCAGGTGTATAATTACTACATTTCGGCATGGTCGAGCATAAAAGTAATTAAATCACAAGTATCCTGAGGTCTCGTTTTAAATACTGCAGCTCCGTGCTAAATTCATAAATGATAATACTGTATATTCGGACATTTTTGAAAACTTGACCACAATCATCACCGGACTTCACTTGGCATCTCTCACACCAGTGTTACCCGCACAATAATCAAACGTAAGTCCTCGTCAAGCAAAGATGATCTCACTAACACCGCACTCCAGACTCACTCATTTGATACAAAACAAAATAAATTATACAGTGCGTGTCTTTCAGGTACGCCGCGTTGTCTCGTTTTCTTCCTCAAGCGAAATGACGAATGTGTCAAGTAAAGTACATTTTACAATACCTAAAAATGTTTTACATTTGGTTTGTTCCTACAAGCTATTCAGAACGCATTACGAACTAATACCGAACATTTTTCGACGCATGCGCCAGTTGTGTCTGTTCTTACAACTAGTTAGCTATTTTACGTACTTGGAACGTTTCTTGAAATGTTCTTTCACGGCCATCTGGGTTTTTCTCATATTAAAATTTCATTAATCTTCCGAATTTAATTTTTGGTAAAATATATCACTATCACCTTCCAAATCACTCATGATCGAGTATTTTTTTTTTATTTTAACCTGCCCAGTCTCGAAGCGTTTTCATTTTAACATCAAATCACCATTTGCGCATACATTAGCAGTTCAAAATTTCCAGTTTCAGTTAGTATTGCATGCATATTTTGCGTTTTATTATTCACTATTAACACATGAGATTCTCCTATGGGGCAATTCAACTGGGGAAAAACAGGTTTTCTTATGGCAGAAAAAAATCTGTAAGATGTATAACGGGGATTAAGCAAACAGACTCCTGTAGGAGGTATTTTCAAGAATTTAAAATAATTACTGCACCTTGTCTTTACGTTTTTTACAATTTGTTGTTTGTTAGAGAGAATTACAATACACTCAATTTGAGAGGTGATGTACATCAGTATAACACTAGAAAAGGAAATTATATTGACTTTGAATACACTAGATTAGCAAAAGTTCAAAATTGTTACAGGGTTGTTGGAATTAAGCTATTTAATCTACTTCCCTCAAGTGCAGCATCCTGTAGTTTTAATAAATTTAAGAGAGTATTGAAAAACTGACTTGTGACCAAAGCATTTTATAACATTAATGAGTTTGAAATGGCTGGTAAATTAGATCTTATATTTTAAAATAATTATGAAGTTTTTACTTTTAGTTTTATGTTTGACTAAGCCTATTGCAATATGTTGTTTAATGATTGCTTTATATCTTATTCGAGAACCAATATCACTCGTTCCGAACGAGTTTCAAAACACGCTAGAACAGGAAACTGGGACTACAGAATCGGTTCAGAATCAATTCAAGAACTGTTGGAACGCACATTGAGCTACTGCGCACGAGCAAGTAGTACAGAATCGATTCTGAACCGTGTTGAAACAAACCTAATATAAAATACACTTATAATACCACTCAATATATCTTCACGAATTCCAATATCCAAATAGACTTCCTACAACATACAACTTAACAAAGGTAGGCTATACAAGAGAGTTGTGGCAACGTGTATTTCAGTTACTAAAGCCATTAATGTACGGCACAAGTAAAAATATTTATGGCAAGATAAGCTGACCTCCCTACTTGAATAGAGGCCGTCTAAGATTGGCAAGGAGATTACTTTTCTGTTCGGCTGCAATGATAGTGGTACTGTTTAATGTTACAATGTTGGGCTTACACGTTCATTTTACCCAACAGAAAAAGCTTCATCTCCCCATCCGCTATAAAATATTCTACACAGAGTTCCACCACCTTTCTCTCCAGAAGAAATGCACTGGTTGTTATTGTTATATTATTATAAATAAAAACAAATAATTGTGTCGCGATATCGTGGGCGTTCAGTAAAGTGTGTCGTCAGTCAAAAAAGGTTGGGAACCACTGCCTTATGGTATAATTTATTACCTGCCATATTGCATTTTTATGAGGAAATTTAAATACTTAGGGGAGAAGTGGGTACAGTGAGACATATTTCATTAGATGGTAAATTTTGATGTTGAAATGCTTGTAACAGTGGAGTTGCATGTTGCATGAGTAAATTAACAGTATTTTCATACTCGATTTGATTCTAGTTATAAAGGTGAGTGATGAAAAAATAATTCGTAATTTTTCACTCTAGAAGTGAAATTTTGGCTTATTTTTAATGAAGGTTATATTGCATATACAAATTAAATAGAAATATGAATGTTTTGTTACTTAATACTATGGTATTTGACGTTATGTTTGGCAAAGTTTCGTCTTTTTTGTTTTGATTTTGAAGTGATGGCGCCATTTTTAAACGAACTATGCGTAAAGGGAACAGTGAGACATGCCATTGAAGGGTACACTGAGACGTCTCACTGTTCCCATTTACCAATGATTTGCAAAAATAAACTGTAATTATATTACATTTACCGGTAACTAACATTAAAAATGAACATACTAGTAACCAATTTAGGAACTATAGCTTAAAATAATGGATACATTACATTTTAATGGTTTCTTAAATAAAAATTTTTACACAAAATTTAAGAAAATATTAAAAAATAATAAAGAATTAAATTAAATTCTTATAATTATGAGCTTTGTTGTCACCAAAAATTAATTTTATTTTTTCGCAAAAGTTTGAAAAGTCATGGAAAATTCACTTTTCAAAATGTTCCAGATGTTTCAATGGTTTCGAAGTCAGACATCAAAATGATTCTAAATAAGCCTACAGAAAATGGCAATATAAAGAGACAGCAAGCTTTCTTTTCTTTTGAAATAAATGTAAATCATTTCAATGTCCGTTAATAGACACTGTGGTGTCTCACTGTACCCTCCTGAATGGGAACAGTGAGACATTTGCCTTTTTTTTTTTTTTTTTTACAAACACGCATTGTATATTATGTCCTTTATCTATTAACATTTCTGTTTATGTATTATTGTACTCCATGTTTTAATGTATATTTCTATTGCACTTGATTTTAAAAATACTTGAAATTTCACTTGCATACATATGTCTTAATATTTTGTGTCTCACTGTACCCACTACTCCCCTACACATGGTTTTGAGATTAATATATTTTGAGGTAAGTAAGTTTGCGTGCAATTTCTATGTCCGGAAAAACGATCAGCCATTTAATAAGCAATAGCTCATGACTGCATCGACGCGACTGAGAGGAAGGCTCCATATATTATTGCACGAGTCTACAACTTCTGCAACAGATTAAGCTTGCACAACGGTGGGCAAAGAGATTGCTTGGCTACAATACTGCAGGCCTATTTGTAAGCCAAACAATTAAGCATCGCTCAAGCCCAGTAGCAGAAGCGCCTGTTCGCAGCACTTGCGGCCAAAAAACTATCCTTTCGCAGTAAGACTGCAAATCGAGTAAACTCGCTCATATGACACGTATCGATGATGCAATGCCCGTAGCCGCCTCTAGGCAATGTTTTGGTGTCTCAACTTCGTTCCCTAATAATAACCTCTCTGTAAGTTCATTCAGCTTGAGCATAATCATTTGAGCCACCCTATGGAAGCTGCACGTATGTTACATCAAATGTATTCCAGCCTTTCCTACGATTCGACTTGGACCTATACAGACAAGCAATGTAATGAATGTTTTCCTCGCTGTGACAATATTATGTTGACACACTAAGGACGGATATTTTGATCCAGTTTCACGAGCAATTTTATGGGTCATCAGCGCCTATGCTTAACGGGAGCTCCGCCCTTCCATGATTAATGCTGTCTAATATAGTAGGTTAATTTGTTATGTTTATGTTGTGGTTACAACAAATTGGCTAATGAGGTCATATTAATGTACGAGCTCATTACAAAAGATATCTAACACGTTTAGAAGATCCAATGGTAGCAAACCAATCAACCTTCAATCCTTATAATGACTTATGACGTGTGCGTAATTTATTAAAGCCTTTTCTAACAGACACGTGATAAAAACTCCACTAATCTCCATTTCAGTTTGGTTGATAGGCCTTCTCCTCTACTCACACACTTTACCATCCGTTAAGGAGAAGATGCTATTGTCCATCTCACTAACATTCGACTAATTGGGTCGATTTCTAAAACACGGACGAAATCGTGGTTCCAAACCCCGGCTTTTAAACCACGATCGAGGTCTGAATCCTTATGCGATTTCTAAAACGAAGTAGAGACGCGGCTTGAGAAGAAACCGAGGTTCATGGGTTTATATATGGCAACGCAGCTTAGAATCGATTTTTATTCTTGTAAACAGTCGTTATTGGAAAGGAATGAACATCGGGATTAACGTATATATTCAATTGCTCAAAGTCACATTCTTTTATTCTCAGCTAATGTATTTTTATATTTACAAATTTACAGAATATATGTGCGTTTAAAATACTAGTATTCCTTAGTATTTAACAGGGAACGGATTTTTGGGTACAAGAATGATATTGCCCAAATAATTAGCATAAATTGAGCGTTTATATTGTAGTTTATCATTTGTTCATAACTACGACCAACATTAACTACCTGAAAACCCGGTTCTAAGGAATTAATAACCTAAATATTAATTGGATTAAAATTTCAATTGAAACTAAAATGTAATATGGTTCTGTTTTCACATATAATAGGCTAGTACTACTTGGAAAGCCCCAGTAGCATAAAACTTAAAAATAACAAGACAAAAACACGTTTGCTTTATATTTTTATAGGTCCACATCAATTTCGAGTATTAAATAAAATGTACAAAATTACTGTAAAAACTAAGAATTAAGTTATATAGTCTTATGGGTATAAATTTATAATTAATATAAAATATTATATCTTACTTCCCTGAAATCAACAAGAAGGTGTAAAAAAATTGTCAACCCGCAGCCTCTTGCACTTCGTTGCAGATTATTATTTAGCGTTCTTGCTCAATTTTGTGTTGATTCCTTCGAAAATCGAAATATTCGTCTGAAATTATCGTTGTTATATAGTTACAAAGGATTATCCCTGTTATTCATCACTCTAATCTGGTGATTTAATAACGTAGATACAAATTTTCCTTTGATAATCATCCAGCTGATCTACTATATCCATCTTGTATACATGAAGCCATGGTTTTAAACATACCCCAGCCGTGGTCTCTGCTTCAGACCATGGTTTCGAGCCGTGGCTCAGAAAAATGAAAAAGACCTCGTTTTATAAATCCAAACGGAGTTTAAAGCCATGGCCGGGGTCTAGACCTCGTTTTAGAAATCGACCCATTGACTTTGAACATAGTGAAAATTCTTACTATTGAAAATGTTTACCGGTAATCTATTTTTCGAGAGTCTATACTAAGCGTTTATATTGCATTTTATTGTTGTTTATATCAACTGTCACATTAAAAAGCTACTGACAGCAGAAGATAAATGTTTTTTTCATCGCTAGTGCTACTCTACAGCATATACAATGGGACACTCTACACTGTCACTCCCCCCTGACTTTATAATACAAACCAAAGGCCCATTCAAAATGAAAATTAAACATAACCGTAACATAAACACAGACGTTTGTGCCCAGGCTACCAAATGGGATTATTCACAATGATTCACATAAGCATTGACATAAACATTACCGTAAGACGTTAACATGAAAGTTTGCAAACTCCAAACTTTCGTGCTTATGCTTACGTGATTTGCAAACAGAACACAATCGTGGAGCGCTGAAGTTCACGACAGAATATGAGGAAATGGCGTCGTTGTTATGTTTCCATGGTTACCAAGTATGTTTGCTGTTATATTTATGTTCCTATCGTGAATGATGGTATGACTTCTTGATTTTACTGTAACGTTAAGTTAACGTTTACGTTATGTTTAATTTTCATTGTGAATGAGCCTTAACATTCCTGAACTTAATTAATTATTAGTTGAAAATATTGTAAGAATGGCATTAAAATATACTCAATGTAATTGTTAAACATCTGTGTCACTGTATTTTATATCCACTTACGTACTTTATTTAATATTTTATTTTCTTGTGTGTAGAATTTGGGGGGTGCAGGTATAAAAGATAACAGCTACCGGTCTGTTACTGACGGACTCAGGGCAAGTATAAAGGGAAAGAAATGCCTTCGCTTCCTCTCAACTTGTATGAAATGTCGTTTTAGTATATTCTAGTACGACTGGCAAGTTCTGATAGCATTTCTAAGTATTCTGTTCTTATTTTACAGCCAAAAACAGCCTTGAAAGTTCTCGCTCTGCTCTTATCGTTAGCCATATTCCAATCACTGTTACTCAGCACTATCCAGGGGGAACGTGAAGTATAAGGGGATACTATACTGAAATTTCCAAGTGCCGTATTTTTAAGGGTTCACAATAGTGAAATCAACTATCATACTTGTGAAACTACAGAATGATCCGTTTGGGTATGGATAAAATAAAAACACCGTAAAACATTTACCACTGAACTTTATTTGTTGAAACTTTGTGCATACAACATTGAAAGATGGGAGATTCCTCAGAGCTCAACATGATCCCGATTGCGCACCCTGCACATCTCATAACAGTGTTGCAATTCAGCCTATGTCCATTGTAACATAAGAGGGGTGATTTGTTGAAAAGCTTGAGTAATTTTTACTCCCAGATCATCAATGTTCCTGGGTTTCTGTGAATAGACAATGTATTTAACAAAACCCTACACGACGAAGTCAGGAGGAGTTAGATCTGGGGAGTTTGGAGGCCAAGCTAAGAGATAGCTGCTTCTCGTACTGGGTTTCGCCTGCGACCTCTTGCATGTTTTTAACACACAATCTGTTTCTACAATTGTTCGATACCACAACATTATGGAATCGTATTTAGGTACATTATGCACACCATACTCATGTCGAAATTCCCTTTGAACTCTTTTAACACTCTCAAATTTAGCATACCAAAGAACACATTGTGCCCGCTGTTGATTTGTAATAGCCATTTTAATTATCTAGGATTTTCATATCTCCTTTCAGATTATACAATGTTGACTGTCATATATGGAATCCTCCATTTTTAAACATAATATAACAACCAAGAAATGGTTCCTACTATCATAATAGCTTTATAATACTAAATTAATATTATCCATACCCAAACTGATCAGACTGTAGAATCACACACTTTTATCACTAGTATATCTGGTTAATAATGACAAATGTACAAAATTTCATCCACCTATGATAAGTGGTTTGCATTTTATAATAATTTATTAAAATATTGAATCATTTTATATAAAAAGTTTCTTGCGCCACAATTTATATCATTCATTTATATGGATCCTTATGTGCATAGGATCAAAACTTACTAGAGAGTTTTGCTGTAAACTTAATCAGTAACTTACTAGAATTCTTTCTTGTAAAATTAAAAAAATTAAAATGTTAATAATCATAAAAAATATATAGTAATTTACTGCAGAACTACACGTATTTTATTCTTCACCTGATGGGCAGGGCATGTAACACAAATGGATGAATCCAAAAATGCATATAGAATGTTAGTTGGTAGACCTGAGGAAAAACACAAAATAAATCTTATTTGATTTATGCAAAGAGCATGGCCGGAAAAACTCGGTTTTAAGTAATCTCTTCCACATCTATCCTTCATCTTTCACCTTCATTGGAGACAAATTCCAGAATGTCAGACGTTCCGCCGAATAATATTCATTTCCATTACTCACAGATTTTTTTTCAGTCAAAATTAGGGATTGTTATGTCACACGAAAATTTAAATCAAGGAAGGTTAAAAATATATGCAGGGAATACAGACAAATAAACAGAAAATATAACTAGACTTAGGAACGTGTATAAGAGAGTAATACGAAAAAAAAACCTTGAAAGCTTTTCGTAATAAACAACTGAAATTACGTGCCATATTAATTACTTTCGATGCGTGTATTTTTATTTTTAATCAGTGGAAAGCAAGAACGCTATTCACATCGTAATGTCAACATTAATTACCAGCGAACACAGCATCGCGGATTATTACAAGTGTCAGCACATCGTTCACCCTTTGTTACTTTACTGGAGACGCCTATTTATCAATATCAACAATCTTCCTAATTAAAACAATGTATTTTAATTAAAACATGCAGCCCAATTAGTAATCATTTATTTCTTCAGAAAAAGGAATTCTAATGAACTCCTGTCGTACGGTTCAATTTAAAAACCTCCAAAATATCATAAGTAATTATATTTCCAAACCTACACAATGGTAGAATCTTAAATTAACCGAAGAAAATTGATCGGATTTACGGATTTTAAAATTGGCAAAGTCTATGTTAGAAATTCCCAACCTTGTCACTGTCATGAAAATCTTAAAGTTCATACTTCATTTCAATTGATCTAAGAAATCTGGAGGTTCATTGCCGTCCTCACATAAGCCCGCCATCGGTCCGTATCCTGAGCAAGATTCATACAGTCCCTACCATCATATCCTACGTCCCTCAAATCCATTTTAATATTATTCTCCCATCTACGTCTCGGCCTTCCCAAATATATTTTTCTCTCGGTCTTCCAACTAACACTTTATGTGCATTTCTGTATTCACCTATACGTGCTACATGCCCTGTAGTCTCACACGTCTGGATTTAATGTTACTAATTATGTTAGGTGATTACCGGTTGTTCTGTATGGTTGTGAAAATTGGACTCTTACTTTGAGAGAGGAACAGAGATCAAGGGTATTTGAGAATAAGGTTATTAGGAAAATATTTAGGGCTAAGAGGGATGAAGTTACAGGAGAATGGAGAAAGTTACACAACGCAGAACTACGCGCATTGTATTCTTCACCTGACATAATTAGAAACATTAAATCCAGACGTTTGATATGGGCAGGGCATGTAGCACGTATGGGCGAATCCATAAATGCATATAGAGTATTAGTTGGGAGGCCAGAGGGAAAAATATCTTTGGGGAGGCCGAGATGTAAATGGGACGATAATATTAAAATGGATTTGAGGAAGGTGGGATATGATTTTAGAGAGTGGGTTAATCTTGCACAGGATAGGGACCTATGGCGGGCTTATGTGAAGGCGGCAATGAACCTTCGGGTTCCTTAAAGCCGTTTGTAAGTAAGTAATCAGGACCATTAATTACGTCTTACTTCAATTTTACTTCAGACAAAATTGAAAATTTGTCACAAGTCCCATACTTGTTTCAAGATATTTTTATAAATTATTTCATTAAGGCTATGAATCGGTGAAAAAAAAAATGAAAAAAAAAAACATTAAAAATGAACATTTTCTTTTTAACTAAAAAAAATAAAATAATGTTTCAATTTTCTAAATCTGTACTTACTTTGACTCTAAGACAATTTAAAGCCCCTCAGGACGAATTTAAAGGAACCAGCGCGTACGTGAAGCTGCAGCCATTTAAACTGTCACTCAGCTGTCATTCTGACAGACTTCGTTGTTCATTCTAACTAATTTTAGTTTTCATTGAGTTCATATTTCGCGCTCTTCTGTAGGATAAAAATTGTGTGATAGACCTGTATAAGAAGGAAGGATATCGATAGTATATATCATACACATACTGTACTTTGATACTCGTTTTCTCGATTGTCCAATTTTCAACATTTTGTAACATTCAAAATGCTCTAATGAATGGAGTTTTTCTCCAGTCTCAGTGAAATTTTGCATAGAATTCCACAAAAACATGTGAAGTAAACTGACACATGTGTTTTCTTCTGCTACCGAAAGTATTCAAATCATCATTTGTTGAAGATGTGGTAAGTTTTAAAAAATTGAAGAATTAACAACTAAAGGGGTAAATATTTTTTCTCAAAAGTTATTGGAAAAATACGAAAATCATGTGTCATATTTTACATACATCTACCAGGAAAACATCATATATAAATTTAAATAAAAATTACATGAACTTTGAAAATTGGAACAATTATAATTCATTATTTAAGAATAGAACAAAAATTAATTATAGGTAAACTAATTACAGTAACAAATATAAATGACACTCGGGAGGAAATTAAACGCTGAATAAATATGGGAAATGCCTGTTATTATTCGGTTCAGAAGCTTTTGTCATCTATTATGCTGTCAAAAAATCTGAAACTTAGAATTTATAGAACAGTTATATTACCGGTTGTTCTGTATGATTGTGAAACTTGGACTCTCACTTAGAGAGGAACATAGGTTAAGGGTGTTTGAGAATAAGGTTCTTAGGAAAATATTTGGGGCTAAGAGGGACGAAGTTACAGGAGAATGGAGAAAGTTACACAACACACAACTGGAAACATTGTATTCTTCGCCTGACATAATTAGGAACATTAAATCCAGACGTTTGAGATGAGCAGGGCGTGTAGCACGTATGGGCGAATCCAGAAATGGATATAGAGTGTTAGTTGGGAGGCCGGAGGGAAAAAAGACCTTTGGGAAGGCCGAGACGTAGATGGGAAGATAATATTAAAATGAATTTGAGAGAGGTGGGATATGATGATAGAGACTGGATTAATCTTGCTCAGGATAGGGACCAATAGCGGGTTTATGTGAGGGCGGCAATGAACCTCCGGGTTCCTTAAAAGCCATTTGTAAGTAAGTAAGTAATTAAGTATAAGTAAACTAATTGGAATATCACAATGGAAATTTCTGTTTTGCATTTCCACATGGTAACAAATATGCGCTGAAAGGTTCAGATTAATTGGTGTAAAAATGTAGAAGTTAGAAATTTCACAGGTCCATAGCCTTAAGCCAAGCTTAATGGGAGAGGCAGTAGAAGCACTTTCCGAAGGATTGACAAGGCTTTGGCGTACAACACTCCAGAAGAGAGACAAAAGGAAGGATAGTAGGCAAACTTTGAGAACAGAAAACCGGCGATTACACTTTGCAAAAGGATTAAAGTGAAAGTCTAGTGTCAAGAAGGATCAAAGGCAAACTCTAACATAATACTGTGTTAATTCTATTTTGTTTCTGTCATAGTGTCACTCATGATATACAGTAGGTAATATTTCCATCGTTTACTAGATACCCCAATATCAATGGAAACTTGAATCAATGATCTGTGAATTTCATTGACACACTTTGCACGTTGTCAATTATATAGTACGTCTGGAAACAGGTTTCGCTTAGTTCGGCACCGCTCGAAATGTGTCATGGGCAAGCAACAGCCCGCTTAGCGATGATTCAGCAGGTCAGCTTTCGGCGACTAATACAATTTTATTACTTCATACTTCTTTTGACCAATAAAACGGTACGAAAGGACGTCTGTCAACCAATCATGGCTGCGTATCGCACATGTTTATCGCATCCCTAGCATTTGTTTAATGTTATAGCTTCCCTAGAATTTGTGTGTTTTTATCACTACCCTAGCATTTGTTTCTTTGTTTGCCAATATTTCAAACTGCAAATTCTTTATGGTACTATATAAAACATACTTTGCGATTGCAATTTGTTTCCGCATAGATAGTCGACTGAAAATGGCACATTTTGGTGAAGGTAACGTTAGTGAAATAGAATTTTAGTAAGTCAATTAATATCTATTTTATTGTATTAGAAAACTTTATTTATTCTAATCTTTATATACTTCTGTTTTTATCACCTCCCTACCATGTTAGCCAACATTTCAAACTGCAAAGTCTTTACAGTACTATAAAACATGTTTTGCGATTGTCATTTGTTTGTTTGTCGTGCTATTAGAGGGGGAAATGTTGAGATTTGTTGATGGTAACATAAACTTGTTGAGCTGATTAATATTTTCCCCTAATTTGTTTTTGTGTGTCATAATTAAGGAATAAATTATTTAGTATCTTTATCGGTAGGTTTCATTTCGGACACGGTGTATTTTTAATTACGTACTTATTTAGTTTATTTTTTTCTTTAGGCCCTACATTATTGTTAATGTGTGGATCAGTGTTTACATACTGTAACTGTTCACTTATTTCAAAGAAAATTGTATCTTATTCTACAATTTATATAATAATTTCCACAAAAATATCAAAACCAATTTTAATTGATTACTGGATTTAAACACAATAAATTATGTAAATAAATCAAATACTGGGTTTAAGATTATGTTGAATATGCACGCCCTCATATCTCACTGTTAACATAAACCTACATTACATATTTTACAGAATTTAACTGTCTCAGAGCTTGTTAAATGATTAAATACAGTGAGTCCGTCTATGCTTATCTTATGTATTGTATTCAATCATTTAACAAGGTTACAGCTTATCGGATACACATGATAGCGTTTAAATTTATCTCGGAACTGACTGGTAATAAAGATACTTACCGGAAAACAATTGCATATGTTTTTCTTTCTCTAATATAAAAATTACAAATCACCATTTTTACTGCATGCTCCTACACTGTGGCTTATACCAAACAACTGTAGAGCTGTTCTGGACTCTCGCCGTAATCCAGTGGATATGCATATCGCTTGTATTATGTGTCACAGAACTGATATTAACTATTAGGGACTGATTTGAATAATGTTTAGAGCATTAAAGAAACAATTCAATGACTATCTTTTGTAATAAACTAATAAATGACAGGGTTATGCTGACATTTAATCGTGTCAAATATTGCGTTTCACTCTTTTAATTGCTAAATGACAATAACAATATTCTTTTGATGATGTAGTCAGGACACGTCACAGAACTGACATTTCCACACTCAGAGCTGCTGCTCAGGCATAATATAGTTTAATTGCAATCAGTGGCGATTCCTCCATGAAGGATATGAGGATGATCCTACTAACTTCATGCATCTGAGGATAGAGAACATTTTAATTGCAGACTTTGATTTTTAATGCGTCCCGACGTAATAATTTCCTTCATAAGGTAGGTGTCCCTGATATGGCCATGCTAAGGTTTGAAAATTTTTCTAGCCGCCATTTTGAAAAAAAATGTAAACCACCTTTTTTCTTACTCGTTCTAAGTCTAATGGACTTTCTTAAAACAATTTCCTTTCCCCATAAAAATAGCTTTAATTGTCCAAAAAGTCCCAAATTCCAAAAGTCTACCTAGTGGCATATCAGGAACATGTGCACATGATATGGCCACCTTTGTTCCATGTTCTACAAATCGTTATTGTTTTCAGTTTGATAGCGCAGTTGTGTTAAAATTAAAAAAAAATTGGTGTAAAATGAATAAAAATGACACTTAATTATCTTTTTTATAATTCAAAAGTGTAGTCAAAACAGGTTTTTCCATAAAAAATTAAGTTGTTTTTCTTAAAATACAAAATTTTTGCGTATTCCCAGCTATAAGGCATGTAAATTTGTCAGGTGAAAAAGTAAAAGTCAAATGAACTTGATATGGCCATGGTGCATTTGATATGACCATGGTGTATTTGATATGGCCATATCAGGAGCAGGTAAGCTTTCACGAAAATCGTTTGATTATGAACAACTTGTAAAAGATAAGCCATCAACTACAACACCAATCAACAGAACATTAAAAACTGAATGGAGTACGATGGTTTTCATGAAACAAGTCTTTGAAAAACATGCATAAAACAAAGGAGACTTACCAGAGAAAAATAAGAAGAGGTCACATGAAAACTGCAAAACAGGCAACTGACGCCATATTGCTCAACCTGACTGGATGGAAAACGATCAAGTGACATACCAGGATGCCCTTTCACTGGATGCTGCTGCAATTTAGCGGATTTTTGGTTAACTAACTCAAAATCGGGGGTGGCCATATCAGGAACATGGCCATAACAGGAGCACCCACCTTACTTCCACTTTCTTGTCGCCACTGCACATCTCAGACCTTAGGAGTACTTTCCGAGGAACCATCCAAATATAGATAATTGATTAAATGGCGATCTTACTCGTGTTAATTATGTAAGCATGTGTGGCTTACAGCTGTTTCGGTGCTACTTCACACCATCCTCAGAGTCTACTAGATCTCGGCGCTATCTCAACTTCGCTGCCTGTTGTGTGGGTGCGTTCGTGTGATGAAGAGTTGTGTCAAATAGTGTATGTGTTGGGAATTTGATTAGAATGTTAGTTTTAATGTGTCTGCAGGGAAAACCTTAGCAATCAGTAACAAGAGGCGTTGGCACACTAGAACAATATGAAATATACACACACACTAAAATACACCCTAATCAAATTCTCAACACACAGATCTTCAGAACACACGCACACACACTATTTGACACAACTCTTCATCACACGAACGCACCCACACAACAGGCAGCGAAGTTGAGATAGCGCCGTGATCTAGTAGGCTCTGAGGATGGTGTCAAGTAACACCAAAACAGCTGTAAGCCACACATGCTTACATAATTAACACGAGTAAGATCGCCATTTAATAAATTATTTATATTCAAGTGTTAAAAGTAGTGTACGAAAGATTTAACATGGACATCCAAATATCTTATAGGAAACGGTTGTTTTCTAGCAGTGAAGTTAAGAACAGGGCAGGGTGCGGAGGGCGGGGTATGGCTTGAATTTATAACCGCGTTTGAGGATGTGGCCGTGTATCCTAATACTACGACCCTTATTTCTGGGTGGTGGAGTGGAAATCCTGTCAGAGACTACAATACGAATTTTCAAGTACCCTTGTAGCCACCTTAAATGCAATTCATTGGTAATTTTAAAAGAACAGAATAAACGAAATAATAAATAATTTAGAATGATATAAATATAAAAAAGTAAAATGGATAAAAAAAAATTACATAGAAATAAATAAAATAAGCTATAATAAACACACAAGAATTAACAGGACTTCCAGATGACAGGACTGCCGAAAGAATATGTGAAGTTGTATTTGATAATTTAAAAGAATTTAACTCTAGCAAGAAATTAATTGCGCATGCTCTATTATTATTATTATTATTACTATTATTATTATTATTATTATTATTATTATTATTATTATTATTCTGTCTTGGTCATTAGTCGTCAATGCATATCACCTTTACTTTTTAAAAATTGCACTAGAGTATGCCATTGCAAGTCCAGGATAACGGAGAGGGTTATTTTTGTCACAGGTTATATCAGCACGCTTGTTTATAATGATGTGAATATGTAAGGAGAAAATCCACAAACGATTAGGGAAAATTTTGGGAATTTTATGATTTCTAGCAAGTAAAGAGATAGATTTGGAAGTAAATCCAAAAGACAAATGTTATGATTATCAAGTCTTCCGTGACGAGAATATTGTAAGAAATGGAAATATAAAATTGGAAATTCTATCTTTCAAGAGGTGAGCCAGTTCAAATATCTTGGATCAACAGTAACTTTAAATTATGATCGGGAGGAAATTCAAACACAGAATAAATATTAAATGCCTGTTATTATTCGGTTGAGAAGCTTTTCCGCTCATCCAGTCTGCTGTCAAAAACGGTCTGAAAAGTTTTCTTTTATAAAACAATTATATTAATTTGTCTTTTGCATCTGAGAATAGAAACTTACTAATCAATAACTTCATGAAAGAAACACAGGTTTAAAGGGTGTTTTCTTGATACAAAGGTTATTTCGATTGTCAGAGGAAAAAGTATTTGGGGCTAAGAGGGTTGACTATTACAGGAGAATGGAGAAAGTTAAACAACATAGAACTGCATGCATTGTATTCTTCACTGACATAATTATGAACATTAAATCCAGACGTTTGAGATGTGCAGGGCATGTAGCATTAAAAAGGACATCAAAATTTCCGTTTATAGAACCCTTAGTTGGGAGGCCGGAGTGAACCTTTGGGAGGCCGAAAGATGGAAGATAATATTAAAATGGATTTGAAGTCAGACCTGGGATAAAATGAAAGAATGTGATTAAAACAACATTCTAAGGCCCATAGGACCAAACTGGCGGGACTTAAGATCAACTTAAATTGAAGATAGAAAAGTGAACCGAGTTCAAAGCACTTCTTCTAATGTATAAAACTTTTCCGCGATCAAATTACCTTGGTTCAAATTATTATTATTATTAAAAAGGATTTGGCATTATTATTAACAGGTGAAATACGTGATGCGCGGACCATGTTGTCAATTTGTTCAGTATCCCAATCCAAAAACTATCACTAGTCGCAACAACAATTGCAATTGTAAAATTTATATTAAATTAAATATTATTTTTGTCATTGTTTTAGCACCGGTACGTGAAGAAATTTTATAATTTCCAATACGAGAAATCACTTTACAACTACTTCTTGTTAGTTTCAAAATGGAGATCCTGGGATATATTTTGGCAATTTAAATATTTCGGACAATAAGAAAGTAGACTGCAACTCCAAATTGTTACTGATTGTTATGGTTTTCCCTAACGTTGAAACTAAACTTTGCCGGCGAAAAGTTTCGTTTAGTATTCAAAAAATAACCTTTAATTTTATGAATTGGGCACCTGAAAATAGGAACATTAATAATCAAAAACTGTCATAAAAGAATAATTATAGTCACTGTTATTTGAACTGCTGAACCGATTGAGCTTATATAAAAAAGAATGTTTTGATTGTCAAGGATAAAAAAATTTGTATATAAAGGAACATACCTATAAGTCAACTAATGGATAATAATAACTAATAATAATAAAATTAGCGGATATTTTATTTGAACCTAATCTTGGTCCTGACCCGCATATTTCATTAAAAAAAGAAATAATATTTCATCTTTATAATGAACCCTTCTTCAGTCAAAGTGAACCTTAAAAATTATAGTGAGAAGAGTTGTATCAACATAAAATTCCAATTTGAAGTGAGACCAATTCTTCTAATCTAAGATTAAATGGTTTATACAATCGGGCCTAAGTTTCTTACTCCTTTAGTCAAAGGACAAAAGTAGGGTTAGTGACTCCTAGACAATGAACTGTACTGAAAATCCAGGCAACACGTGACGACCTTGTCTCATCCCACCATCGAAGGTTTGCCATCCTACTCACTCTACTATTATTCCTAATCCTCCACCGTCAAAGGGTTGCCTTTTGTTCTCAGAAACATTTCCATTGTGACGGATAACATCGAAACAACGGATAATGAAATTGCCTTCTTTTATTAAAAGAGGACAAACATTATGTCCCGAACATAAATGAAGGTTAGATTTCGATGACTCTCAAACTCCATCAACCCCTCCCAGTTTCCATTAAGTTTCCGGGAAATTCCAAGGCTGAGTACGCAGTCACATCATGACAGCGTTTGTCATTTCTACCTGATCAGTCTGTTTCTAGTGTTCGAACATTGAATGTACTGTATAAAAATGTGGAAGCGTAAAGTGTTTCTTTGGAAGATAAGGCGAATATTATAAGTGACATTGAACGTGGTCTTTCACAAGCGGAGGTGAGTCGACAGCATAGTTTAAGTAAATCAACAGTGAGTAACAGTATACAGTGTATGTATTATTGAATTTGCCAAGTTTATAGAATCCTATTTACCTCAGAAGGTATTTATTAGGAAAGTAATTAAATCATACAAAGAGGTTATAGTCCTGTACAAATAGTTACATAAAATGTATAGCATAATTCATATCATAAAAAGACAAATATTACATTAAATGTTATGACAATAAAAAATATATTTTATTCTACAAAGACAAAGATATAAATAAAATTTTCTCAAGATTTTTTATAGAAAAGATAATAATATAGGAAATGCAGACATATTATTTATTTAGTAGCCTTTCCCATGTTTTCGACATATCACATATACTTGTTATTAAAAATAGTGAGCATTTCATAGAAATATACAAATTATTTTAAGGAGGATGAATATGCCATAAAAATGACATGAAATAGATATGACCATACTGTAAAAATGTTCAACACATAAGACATTTCGAGACAATAATATTATATACAATACACAGAAAAGACAAATAAGAGTTTTGAAAATTACATAAAACATATATGATATGAAACAGTGATGTTAATATTGTTTTATTATTTTATTGATTATTATTATTATTATTAAATAGTAGTATCAATATATTTCCAAATTATCAAGTCTGTTTTGCTCTGTCATTTGAAATATACAAAACAGACCCTGAATATATACAAACAAAATTAACACATTCATATACCCTTACTAATATTAACTTCAACTTCTATTATGTTACTATTTAAACACATTAACTAGCAATTTAAGAAATTTAGAATATGTGATATGAACTTATAGAAATTCTTTGAACAGCATTTCAATATAAACATAAACATAAAATATTTTTTCAAAGTTGCCCAGAACACGGGAGGACATGTGACAGTTTTCTTAATAACAGGCGAGTTCTTTCCAAACCTTGCGCTTGCAATCAAATTAGGAGGTGATGAATAGTGCTGGTCGCTTTGACATCACTGGTATACAGTGTAATCCATTTCACAAAAGTGAAATATTTTAATTACTGTATAGTATTTTATTTTCTTGTTCACAATTTCATTCATTCCTGTCATTTAGGCCTAAGGTTAGGGGCGAAACACTTCGGATTTATTGAACCTCGGATATAGTGAACGAAATGTACAAGTCCGCAGAGATTCATTATATCCGGACTTGACTGTAGTTCGTAATGCTGGGTAACTAGTAAATAAATTGTCTGATTCCAGTCTAATTTGTCGATTGTTTCACCCATAATGGAAGTGTTATAATTAACTTATAAAGATCAATGTTCAGGAACGTTCGATAGGGCAATGCAGATATAGCTGTATCACTTTATTAGCTCAGAAATGTAGAACATTTGCTTCAATGATCACAGCTTTAACCTCAAACAACGTAAGGTTACGTTAATGAAATTGTATTGTGTTCATATACGTGTGGAATAGGCCCACATCCATAAAAATTAACTGCGCCAAGAAACAGCGGTGGGTGGGGATATTTGCCGTAGTTCAGCATTTCTCAAACGTGCTAATATATTCCAAGCAGCACGCTGACGACTTCAACATGAATTTTATACTGCTGTTTACAGTTATATCATACACGTGGTCGGTATGTGAGTACTTCAATTATTCTCAATATTTTAATTTCTCATTACTACAGAGAGTATAAAACAAAGTAATGCAGCACTACAAAAATAGATTTACAGTTTCTTTTCAGAAACCCTGTTATCATTATTCCTGACACCGAAAAAATAATATTACGGCATGCCTTTTTCTATCTGCGATCCGTCCGCATGCGTATCGTTAGTTCTCCTGAACTATTTAACTTTAAGTTCTTATTTCTTAATAAAAATTGCAATGACACATACGAAAAAGCCAATAGTTGTATGAAGACTGCTAAAGAATGGTTATATTCTAAGTTACTTTCGTAAAATAAGTCTAAAAAAATCCTTAGTATATTTTTCCATTGACTATAACTGGTATTCAATATCTAAATTATTATGCTAATAAAATAAAGTAGGCTATATAAGCCAGGTTATTCACATGTTCAACAATGTTCATGTACCTCTTTGAATGTTTGCACAGAGGTAAAGCATTTAGGAATGATTAGACTGGATTCACATTATATGGAACATCAACGTCACGGACCATCACCGTCACTGTCACGTCCAATGCAAACTCATTCACATTTAACGGCAAGTGACCGTCAGTTTGCCGGCGTCATCAAGAATAGATAAGTAGTTTGTGCTCTCAAAAAATGTCGTAGCTCTTATGTGAGACAATGAATTGCACTGTAATTTGTAGGCTTCATTATAAAAATGTCTAAGGAAAGCATAAGAAAAATTTGGATTCAAAATCTTTTTTGGACAGTGAGAATCGTCACCCGTTCAAAATAGATATTGACATAGCAAAAGTTGATAAGCGGCAAAAGTTTTTTTTTCTTGTTAGATGGGGGTTAAAGAGAGAGAAATGTTTAGAAAGAATGGAAATTACTTTAAAATAATAATAATAATAATAATAATAATATTAATAATACGAGTAAAAACGCTGCCAGATAAATTAAATAAATCAGGTCCTTTTGCCTTCTCTTCCACCTATAATAATAATAATAATAATAATAATAATAATAATAATAATAATAATAATAATAATAATATTAATAATACGAGTAAAAACGCTGCCAGATAAATTAAATAAATCAGGTCCTTTTGCCTTCTCTTCCACCTATAATAATAATAATAATAATAATAATAATAATAATAATAATAATAATAATATTAATAATACGAGTAAAAACGCTGCCAGATAAATTAAATAAATCAGGTCCTTTTGCCTTCTCTTCCACCTATAATAATAATAATAATAATAATAATAATAATAATAATAATAATAATAATATTAATAATACGAGTAAAAACGCTGCCAGATAAATTAAATAAATCAGGTCCTTTTGCCTTGTCTTCCACCTATAGTAATAATAATAATAATAATAATAATAATAATAATAATAATAATAATATTAATAATACGAGTAAAAAACGCTGCCAGATAAATTAAATAAATCAGGTCCTTTTGCCTTCTCTTCCACCTATAATAATAATAATAATAATAATAATAATAATAATAATAATAATAATAATATTAATAATAATACGAGTAAAAACGCTGCCAGATAAATTAAATAAATCAGGTCCTTTTGCCTTCTCTTCCACCTATAATAATAATAATAATAATAATAATAATAATAATAATAATAATAATAATAATAATAATAATACGAGTAAAAACGCTGCCAGATAAATTAAATAAATCAGGTCCTTTTGCCTTCTCTTCCACCTATAATAATAATAATAATAATAATAATAATAATAATAATAATAATTTAATAATACGAGTAAAAACGCTGCCAGATAAATTAAATAAATCAGGTCCTTTTGCCTTCTCTTCCACCTATAATAATAATAATAATAATAATAATAATAATAATAATAATAATAATATTAATAATACGAGTAAAAACGCTGCCAGATAAATTAAATAAATCAGGTCCTTTTGCCTTCTCTTCCACCTATAATAATAATAATAATAATAATAATAATGATAGTAATAAAATAATAAATTCTTTCTTTTCTTTTTTTTCTCAATTTCAAATTATGCCATAGTAGTGATTAATCAACATAGATGTTATTTATATTTTGTACTAGGAATATTTTAATTACATTTCAAAACTCACAATTAACTCGAAAACCTTAAGCAATGGAAATATTTTGAACACAAATTTGGAATCAGACCGATGATTTCTATGAGAATCCGCAGTCCTAACAGATAAAAGTTGTCACTTTGCATAAGAAAGTTCGCCACGCAAACCCCCATTAAACTCGTCGTAAGTCGCAAACCAGTACAGGTTTTGAATATCAGCCACTTTTAAAAGTAATTTCCATTCTTTCTAAACATTTCTCTCGCTTTGATCCCCCATGTAACGTGAAAAAAAAAAATAATTGTCGCTTATCAATTTTGAGTGTCTATTTTGAACGGGTGACTTCGCTGTTAGTAATTTTTTTCTCACTGTCCAAAAGAGATTTTGATTCCAAATTTTTCTATGCTTTCCTTAGACATTTATATATGAATCCTAAAAACTACAGTGC
Source organism: Periplaneta americana (assembly GCA_025594305.2). Classification (NCBI taxonomy): domain Eukaryota; kingdom Metazoa; phylum Arthropoda; class Insecta; order Blattodea; family Blattidae; genus Periplaneta; species Periplaneta americana. The sequence goes on from JAJSOF020000011.1 coordinate 32,857,607, forward strand.
AATTGATCGTCTCTCGTAGGAGCTACGACATGTTAATGTTTAACGTTGCTGCTAGAGTCTAGCAGAACAAACCGTCCACGTCACGTCAAAACGTTCTCCTCGAGAATCCCGGACTGTCCGTGCCGTTGCCTGTATATGTGAACGCTACCATATAAAATGCGTTGTACAATGTTTTGATGCAACGCTGCTGGTCCGTGACATGACGTTGATGTGACGTATAATGTGAATCGAGCTTTATTGACTGATATTTAAATAGGATAAATACATTAGGGCCTATACCTGTTTGTGCAATAGATTATAAAATGTATCCACAAGTTCATTACTCATCATTCTTATTTGCCAATGAATGTATTACATCATATGATAATTTTATAAAGGGATTTCAATGCTAAAGTAGGACGGGAAGATATTTTTAAACCGTCTATTGGAAAAGAGAGCCTACACGTAACTGGTAATTATAATAGAGTTAGGTTAGTCAAAAAATTTAATATTGTCAAAAATACAATAATCTCCATAAGGATATACATAAATATACAGGGCATATCAAAAGTCCGGTAACACTTCCAATATTTTATTACACAAAAACTACTAATGATAGCACTTTCAAACACACGTCAGTTTAAAGTCAAACTCTCAAAATTATTCAGCCGCTTAATTTTCAGCGACGAAGCGACATTCCATAAGAGTGGGAAAATTAGCAAGCACAACTGTCGTGTTTGGGCTACACAGAAACCTCATAGAATCATTGAACATGAGCGTGATTCACCAAAGGTGAATGTTTTCTGCGCGTTGTCACAACGAAAACTGTACGGACCTTTCTTCTTCATTGAGGCTACTGTGACTGGACATTCATATCTGGATATGTTGGAGCAATGGTTGGTGCCTCAACTTAGACAAGATCTCGATGACGATTTCATCTTTCAGCAAGATGGGACTCCGCCACATTTCCACAATGCAGTTCGTGCTTACCTGAATACGGATATGTCTGATCGTTGGATAGGACGTGCTGGAGTAAGGGACAGATGTTTCATGACATGGCCACCAAGGTCACCCGATATTACTGCATGTGACCTTTTTCTATGGGAGTAACTAAAGGACCGTGTGTTTGTACCGCCTTTGCCACGTAATTTAGAGGAACTAAAAACCAGAATTCGAGAAGCTGCCGCCACGGTCACAGAGGATATGTTAAAAAGGGTATGGGAAGAGTTTATCGTTTGGACATCTGCCGAGTGACTCGTGGTTCACACATTGAATCTCTTTAAGGTGTAAACAGAACTTTGAGAGTTTGACTTTAACTGACTGTGTTTGAAAGTGCTATCATTAGTAATTTTTGTGTAATAAAATATTAAAAGTGTTACCGGACTTTTGATATGTCCTGTACTTGGAGCACGTATGGGAATCCAGAAATGCATATAGAGTGTTAGTTGGGAGATCGGAGAGAAAAAGACTTTTGGAGAGGCCGAGACGTAGATGGTAGGGTAATATTAAAATTGATTTGAGGGAGGTGGGATATGGTGGTAGAGACTGGATTAATCTTGCTCAGGATAGGACTGATGGCGGGCTTATGTGATGACGGCAATGAACCTCCGGGTTCCTTAAAAGCCATTAGTAAGTCAAGTACTGTCTCTGTATTTTGCATAAAAATGACTTCGCAATTCACCTGATCAATACTCTAACGGTCTTACTAATTAAAAACTCTATATTCAGACGTTTAATTGTCTTATACTTATACAATGAGTAGCTCGTTTATATATCCTGTGTAAATTCCTTACTAATAATCAGGGAACGGATTTATATGGACTAAAAAATATATGAAATATGTAAATATATATGTAGTTATTTTTACCAAAATATGGAATTAAATATGGATTTTTACCAAAATATGGAATTAAATATGGACTTAAAATTATAAAAAATGACTATGTACGTTAAATATTAGTACATTTTAATCAAACTAAACAAAAAATATAATGGACGTACTTTATCTTCCAATGTAGTTTCAACAAAACACAATTTTTATTGTCTGTTACCATAACAATAGGTTACAAACATTTCTTTCAAGTGCTGAAAAGTGAATCTTCTTCTATTGTCTCTGAGGATAGATTTATACTGACTAAAAGAGCGTTCGACGTCACAAGAAGTAACTGGTACATAATTCAATTTCACAATGTCTGCTGGGATAAGTCCAAGTTAATCTTCACTGTTGATTCACCACTCATCACAGCAACAACCTTTTGTAGTTCTTCATATCCAGGGTTTTTTGAAAGTACAGTGTCCACCTCAGCTCTTACTGCATCTGCAACTTTACCTCTACCACGATTCAGTTGTTCCACAGTACTATTTATAATTTCAAAACTTTCAGATAGTGAAAGGTGCCTATTTTGGAGACTTTTGAGCGTTTTTATGATGCATGAAAATGTATGCTGAATGTGAGCTAAGTCATTCTTCACACTTATGTCACAGGTAACTGTTTTCGCAGTATCAATTGAGACTGCATCTTCAGAGTCCAATGCAAGGAGAACATTGTTAATAGAGTCTATATGTTCGGCATAATATTCAACTGCTTCTAGCCATGTACCCCATCTAGTTAAAATTGGTTTTGGTGGCAATGGAATTTCAGGGTACATTTCTTTCAACACGTTAACTCTACTGGGAGCTTTGAGAAATACTTTTTCACTGATGAAATCAACAAATCTACTTTAGGAAATTGTCTCTGACCACTTCTGCCACACGATGAAATGCATGCGCCACACAAGTAAAATGAGTCAATTTAGGATATACAACAGATAATGCTTGTCCAGCTTTGACCATATAAGGGGCAGCATCGCCAATAAAGAATAACACATTATCGTACATAATACCCTTTGGCCACAGGATACCCATAGCTTCGTTGAACAGTTTAACTATAGTTTTGTTATTGCACTTTTCTAGAACATCACAATGTAAAAGAATTCGTTCAGAATATTGTTCACTTAACAAACCGATAACTACATTACCAACAAGTCTACCTTCTTTGTCGGGAGTCTCATCAATGGAAACCCAAATTGAACTATCTTTAATTTCATCTCTTATCTTCTGTATTGTCTCATCGTAGATGGATGGAGCATACGTCTTCCTAAGTGTTGACTCATCCGGGATTGTATGTTGAGTATATTTTTCAAGGAATTCCCTGAAGACCTTATTCTTTAGTTTGTAGAGAGGAATATCAGCAGAGATGAGAGAACGGCACAGGTCGATGTTAAACTCAGATCTTACATTCGATGTTGTTGGTTGTGTTAAAAACAATTGTCTCTGCTTGGAATTTAGTTGTTTGTTGGCCTGATGTTTACTAGTTGTAATGTGTTGTTGCACCAGGAACTTTTGTGTAGATGATACTGCACACTGACACAAATTACAAAATAATATTTTATTGTCAGTTGATAAACCATCTTCTTTAAATTCTGAAATGTAACTTGTTAGTTTTGATTTTAAATTGACTGAATGACGTACTTTTGGCATATTTACCGTCTTTATAGTATGATTTACAAAACTGAACCTATGTGTACTCTGACTGGCATTTAACTGTTGAGCTGCACAACTGAAGTCTGTTAAAAATTTTAAATTAAATTAATACAGTTTTGTAACTTACTTTCCCATTGTTGATAGGACTGCTAATTTTCAAATAACTCTGATGTTAAAGGGATTACTGAACATGTGTTTAAATCTCTATTGTTGAAATGTATTTTTAAAAGTTAATGGAATTTTGTTTTGTTTTATTGTTAAACCTAATATAATATGGACTGTTTTATATGAAATATGGAAAATATATGGAAATTAACGAAAATATGTACTAAACTCTAAAATATGGAAAATATGGAAAATAAAAGTAGGATTTTTCAACCCTACACATTGTGAAACATAAAGATAATGCAAAATATAAATTATAGTAGCTTTATAAGTAAATATGTATTTACATATAAATCCTTTCCTGCTAATAATCATTACATACGTCGTGTATAACAGTATAACTATTACATAGCTACGTCATAGTTTCGACATTACTCCATTACGAAAGGTAATAGAATATCTAAGGTTCTCTATTGCATCCGGTAGAGCGCTCTAGTGTGGCGTGTTAAGTATCGATAGTATAACTGGTTCTAATCGATTACCACACTATATTTTGATCAAAGAGTACAAGCTATAGCAATATTATTCTAATTATTCTGTGCTCTTTGGTTTGTTCTTCTGTGGTTACAAGGCAGCCATCATCATAAAATGACAGTCGATACGAAGAGCTGTTCGGCCTCGGGCATTTTTTTCTATACATAACCTTAAACAAGGGGTTTCGTGAATATAACTACTGCAAAGCAATTCCCATTGTATAGTTACAGCCTGTTTATACATCCATTGCTTATGCACGGTTTATTAGTAACGTTTCTATCTCAACTCTGCATAAGTCTCGTATAAAACTATACACACTTTGAATAATTTCGAGGGAAAAATTGTTCCGGGACCGGGTATCGAACCCGGGACCTTTGGTTAAACGTACCAACGCTCTCCCGCTGAGCTACCCGGGAACTCTACCTGACACCGATCCAATTTTTCCCTCTATATCCACAGACCTCAAAGTGGGCTGACAACAGTCAAGCAACCAACATTTGAGTGCACACTAACTCTGTGTGACTTTAAATTGTGTTTTTTTCTGTTACGTACAGTGACGTATTATGCAAATTAAGCTTTCAGGAATAACTCCTGTAAAGTTAATTTGAATAATTTCGAGGAAAAAATTGTTCCGGGGCCGGGTATCGAACCCGGGACCTTTGGTTAAACGTACCAACTCTCTCCCACTGAGCTACACACTTTATTAGTAAGACCGTAAGTCGTGCCTGATGGAATATGAGAAGTTGATAGGGAAAATGTTAAGTAGGAGACATGAGGGATGGAAGTAGAAAAATTATAATGTATTAAAGAGATGAATTAGTCATAATAACACTAAGAAAACCAGGGAAACGAAAACAGTTTAGAAATACGGTACCAGGTTTTTACTTAAGCATTTGATGAAGTAGGACACTATGAAAATTTTCCCAGAGAATTTTTATATGGTTTATTTAACGACTCTCGCAACTGCAGAGGTTATATCAGCGTCGCCGGTGTGCCGGAATTTTGTCCCGCAGGAGTTCTTTTACATGTCAGTAAATCTACTGAGATGAGCCTGTGCATTTAAACACACTTAAATGCCATCGACATCGGCCGGGATCGAACCCGCAATCTCGAGCATAGAAGGCCAGTGCTATACCAACTACGTTATCGAGGGCGACTTCTCAGAGAATTAAAGCATTGCAAACGTAGTAATAGTAGTAGTAGTAATAATAATAATAATAATAATAATAATAATAATAATAATAATAATAATACAATATTCGAATTGATATTTATTGGTCTCCAATGCCCTGCCATTACATATGTTATATCATATGGAAATTATAGGTTATGTTTACTACATTTTAACTTATATTCTTTTTCATTAAACTTCAAAATAGCTTCCATTCTAAACTTAAAATGTTGATGCGAACAGATAATGTTAACATGTAAAATTCTTTTCACATTAAAATAACACAGTTTTGTAATTATTTCTGCAACATATTGTGCAACAAGAAGTAAACGGGTGCGAAGAGAATTAAATCAATAACAGACTATGGCAAAGACTAAATTTTGAAATTAATGCTCAACTCGAGCGCATTTTTCTCATTATTATTATTATTATTATTATTATTATTATTATTATTATATTATTACTATTATTATTATTATTAATTGACATTTCAAAACAAATTACGCATTTAGTTATAAGGATGTACAGCTTGACTATATCCAAGACTTTTCATTGGATAATCCGCAAAGTTTTATAAGATCTGTGCCAACTTAAACACCGATATATCAGATTGTAAGTTACTTCAAACAGATATTACAAACTTACATATTTAGAGTAGGCCTATTAATAATAAATTGTTATTTAATATTAATAAGTGTATACATATGACCCTTTCTAGATTGAAAAATACAATTAAATTTTCATATAAAATAGAGGCAAAAGTTTTACCAGTAGAAAAGGAACATAAAGATTTAGGTGTATTATTTAGAGTAATTTTACATTTCATAGTCATATTAATAATATTATAAATTTGTCCTATAAAAGTTTAGGTTTTGTTATGAGAAATTCTTGTAAATTTAAAGTTAAAACTATAATAATTTTGTATAATTCCATTGTTCGATCTAAATTAGAGTATGCTGCTGTTATCTGGAACCCAGTTACTAATAAATATATTCTGTTACTAGAAAAAAATTCAAATTAAATTTCTAAAATGATTATATTACAGACTTTATAATGATCATCCAACCTATGAGAGTTATGCTACAATGCTTCAACATTTCCATTTTAATAGTTTGCAAATTCGACGAAATTGTCAATCTTCAAACTTTGTTTATAAAATTATTAACAATAAGATGGACTGTGTTGGTTCATTTTATTATATAACATTATATGCACCTAAGCTTAAAACGAAATTTTGAAATTTATTTTGTGCTACATCGTGCGTATTTGCTTGCTTTCCGCACTGAACCAACACGCGGTAAGTGTGAAATACCACGTTCAGTATTCCCAACGTAACACATAACAATTTCCCTCTTCTTACCGCTTAAGGGCGACATTCATTTTACTGCTTTAGGCTTTTAACATATTATTTTTAGAGACGTTTAACATAGTAATAATTATAAACTGGAAACTTACCACTGCAATTTCACCTAAATTGCAATGTTAATTATTGTTTTTAAATATTTGCAAAAATTAATTAAAGTCTACTACTCCACGAAACTTATTGCATACTGATACAGGTAACATTAAGGAAGCCGTGAAAAATCAACAAGATTCCAGATGCCGATGTTATTACTGCAATATGTTATATAAATAATATTGTTAAAATATTAAAATGAAAAATAAATCATTACATAACCTTACCGTTTGTTTTAAGTTCGCATTTATAGACTGGGGAAAAAAAAGACAGACGTATATCACGGCCTGCTGGAGTATAGTAAACACAGAAAACATTTTATAGCAACAATGTTGAAGAAAGATATTTTGGTTTTCCAAAGTTGCCGTCATTAAACAGAAACCAACATGAAGATTTCATTGCAACTAATTAGAAATTCGTCTTTCAGGTATGTAATAAACAATCTTCGCACAAAATAATGTACGATACACGAGTGGTATGTTTGTTTTCATGTTCTCGGAAATTAAAAAGCTCAACTACGTTTCGCTTTTTTCAATCTTTTCCTCGACCATGAAAACGTCAACATACCGCTCTTGTAACGTATATTACTATTACATACCAAGGACAAATACTGAATCCCACAAAAATTCCCCAGTTTTCCTAATGTTACAGTTATACAATAAACTACATCCTCATCCTAATGTTGATATTTTCAATATGAATTTCTTGTTATCATATTTTACAGAATATTGTTGTCACTTAATTTGAAGCTACTTTCACACCTTATTTCAATTTCTCTTTTTTTTCTTTCTCTTATTTCTATTTTGTTTCAGTTTTTAATAAGTGTAGGTTTCCTTTTCCTTGTTTATATTTTATAAATTAATTTGTTAGTCGTGAACATTGTAATTGGGCTTTGCCTGTTATGTTCAACAACAAATTAATAAATAAATAAATAAATAAATAAATAAATAAATAAATAAATATGTAATTTTGCGTGCCAATCTAATTCTTAAAAGTAGCCATGCGTCGATTTTTCAAGATCTAAGTAAACGAAGTTAAAATACATTACAAAGGTACAAAATAATTTGTATATTCTAAGACACGTCATGAGTCCAGCTCTAGCTCATAACACTTCGCAGGTATCTGTGTATCAGGGCTCCATGACTTCGTAGGTTTAATGAAATTAATAAAGAACGAATAATTGAAAGGAAATATAAATCTATGTTGTTAATAAATAATAATAATAATAATAATAATAATAATAATAATAATAATAATAATAATAATTAATAATAGTAATAATAATATTAACATATATTTCGCTTTTCAATAATAATAATAATAATAATAATAATAATGATAATAATAATAATAATAATAATAATAATAATAATAATAATAATAATAATAAGTAACAAAGGGATTAAGGCAAGGCTGCAGCTTATCTCCAACTTACTTACTACTTACTTACTGGCTTTTAAGGAACCCGGAAGTTCATTCCGCCCTCACATAAGCCCACCATTGGTCCCTATCTTGAGCAAGATTAATCCAGTCTCTATCATCATATCCCACCTCCCTCAAATCTATTTTAATATTATTTTCCCATCTACGTCTCGGCCTTCCCAAAGGTCTTTTTCCCTCCGGCCTCCCAACTTTCACTCTATATGTATTTCTGATTCGCCCATACGTTCTACATGCCCTACCCATCTTAAACGTATGGATTTAATGTTCCTAATTATGTCAGGTGAAGAATATAATGCATGCAGTTCTGTGTTGTGTAACTTTCTCCATTCTCCTGTAACTTCATCCCTTTTGGCTCCAAATATTTTCCTAAGCACCTCAAACACCCTTAATCTATGTTCCTCTCTCAAAGTGAGAGTCCAAGTTTTACAACCATAAATAACAACCGGTAATATAACTTTTTATAAATTCCAACTTTCAGATTTTTTGGCAGCAGACTGGATGATAAAAGCTTCTCAAACAAATAATAACACGCATTTCCCATATTTATTCTGTGTTCAATTTCCTCCAGAGTATAATTTATATTTGCTATTGTTGTTGCTCCAAGATATTTGAACTTTTCCACCTCTTCAAAAGATAAATTTCCAATTTTTATATTTCCATTTCGTACAATTCTCGTGAAGACAATCATATACTTTGTCTTTTCGGGATTTACTTCAAAACCTATCTCTTTACTTGCTTCAAGTAAAATTCCCGTGTTTTCCTAATCGTTTGTGGATTTTCTCCTAACATATTCAGTCCTCCGCATAGACAAGCAGCTGATGTAACCCGTTCAATTCCAAACCCTGTCTGGTATCCTGGACTTTCCTAATGGCATACTCTAGAGCAAAGTTAAAAAGTAAAGGTGACAGTGCATCTCCTTGCTTTAGCCCACAGTGAATTGGAAACGCATCTGACAGAAATTAACCTATACGGACTCTGCTGATCGTTTCACTGAGACACATTTTAATTAATCGAACTAGTTTCTTGGGAATACCAAATGCAATAAGAATATCATATAAAACTTCTCTCTTAACCGAGTCATATGCCTTTTTGAAATCTATGAATAACTGATGCACTGTACCCTTATACTCCCATTTTTTCTCCATTATCTGTCGAATACAAAATATCTGATTAATAGTTGATCTATTACGCCTAAAACCACACTGATGATCCCCAAAGGCTATTTAAAATATATCTTGAACGAGTATTACGGGGCTGGAGAAGGAAATGCCAACAAATGGGTATACCAGTTCAAAACACATTCATATTCTCAATGAATTTTGTGAATTTTGCTGACGACCAACTAATTAGCTCAAGATCACCATGATATGGAATATATGGTAAGAAAACTGAAAGAAGAATATGAAAAATGATGATTCTCCATAGATATAGGGAAAACTAAATATTTGTATATAGGAGAAGAAAAGAGAAATTTAAAGTTTGAAAATGGAGAAAAATTAGAACCATCTATTGAATGCACTTATTTAGGCACAAAGATAGACCATTCAGGAGATAATACATTGGAAATTAAAAACAAAATTACACAAACAAAACAAGCAATAAATGCTCGAAATTCTATTAGTGGAGCAAAAAAATTAGAAAAAAATAGAAAATTACAAATATATAAAACCGACTTGTATTGCCTCAAAAAGAGAGGTGTGAGAAGGGATTAGAGACTTGAAAGTACGCGTGACTTGTGCGTGCAAGTGACAACAGTAACGGGACCTGGAGACTTGCTTTCAATACTTCCCTCATCCCCTTTCTTTCGTTGGTAAACCCCGAAGTGACTTGAGCACTGAAGGTTATACTGTTCAAACATCTTTGTTAAGTGATATAAAAGGTGGAATTGGTAGGGGATAAAATTTACGACTTCTTGGAAACATATGTATTGCTGGAGAATAAGATTCTCAGCAAATATTTGTGTGAGATGAATATATATATTTTTAATTTGTACAACCGTTCTTTTTTGTTTTTTTCATACACTTTATGTGTGGTTTATTTTAAATGCATTAAAAGTATGGAAAATGTTCAACAACGACGTAAAAAGGCAAAAAAAAAAGGCATTTAACCTTAAAATAGGTAGCGGAAGCTAAAATGGGCAAACAAGGCAAAATAAGCATCGGGTCTATCGTCCCCAAATGTGTGGAAATGTGTTTATCTCTAATAGGTCTTTCATACATACACTCAATTTATTTTTTATTGGGTTATTTTACGACGCTGTATCAACATCTCAAGTTATTTAGCGTCTGAATGAAATGAAGGTGATAATACCGGTGAAATGAGTCCGGGGTCCAGCACCGAAAGTTACCCAGCATTTGCTCGTATTGGGTTGAGGGAAAACCCCGGAAAATACCTCAACCAAGTAACTTGCCCCGACCGGGATTCGAACCCGGGCCACCTGGTTTCGGGCCAGACGCGCTGACCGTTACTCCACAGGTGTGGGCCACTGAGTTTAAAAAAAAGAGCATTTTTGCTTAACATCCGGGTTCTAATAATAAAGTATTGCAGTATGGCTATTGGCATGTAGTGACGTTTAGCTAAGATTTACGCCCTTTAGAAGCAACTTTGGCATATTTTCAAGGTTGTTTCTTATTCTTGTTTTCATGAGCTTCGAAATGAGCTATATTCCATTAAAATGTGAAAGGGGTGTGATGACAAGTTTTCCTTGTTAGAAAAATAAACTATATTATATTGCGTGAAGTACTGTTGGTAGGAGAGACTGTTGTACCTTTAGCATAGTGTACCTTTGAACATTTTTTGTTTTTTAATTTTCGCTGCTAGTTAGAGAACTCGAACGGGTTACATCAGCTTCTTGTCTATGCAGATGACGTGAATATGTTAGGAGAAAATACACAAACGGTTAGGGAAAACACGGAAATTTTACTTGAAGCAAGTAAAGCGATCGGTTTGGAAGTAAATCCCGAAAAGACAAAGTATATGATTATGTCTCGTGACGGGAATATTGTACGAAATGGAAATATAAATATTGGAGATTTATCCTTCGAAGAGGTGGAAAAATTCAAATATCTTGGAGCAACAGTAACAAATATAAATGACACTCGGGAGGAAATTAAACGCAGAATAAATATGGGAAATGCGTGTTATTATTCGGTTGAGAAGCTCTTTTCATCCAGTCTGCTGTCCAAAAATCTGAAAGTTAGAATTTATAAAACAGTTATATTACCGGTTCTTCTATATGGCTGTGAAACTTGGACTCTCACTCTGAGAGAGGAACATAGGTTAAGGGTGTTTGAGAATAAGGTGCTTAGGAAAATATTTGGGGCTAAGAGGGATGAAGTTACAGGAGAATGGAGAAAGTTACACAACACAGAACTGCACGCATTGTATTCTTCACCTGACATAATTAGGAACTTGAAATCCAGACGTTTGAGATGGGCAGGGCATGTAGCACGTATGGGCGAATCCAGAAATGCATATAGAGTGATAGTTGGGAGACCGGAGGGAAAAAGACCTTTAGGGAGGCCGAGACGTAGATGGGAGGATAATATTAAAATGGATTTGAGGGAGGTGGGGTATGATGATAGAGACTGGCTTAATCTTGCACAGGATAGGGACCGATGGCGGGCTTATGTGAGGGCGGCAATGAACCTTCGGGTTCCTTAAAAGCCATTTGTAAGTAAGTTAGAGAACTCAAACTGAAGTAGATTGTAGAGAAAGCCGCTAAGTAGCTCTGGTCGTAGTGTCGGTTTGATTTACTGCAAAGTGTGAGTTCCGTGGACAAAAGAAGTTTTTTAGTACCAAAAGTAAATATTTCGTTCATTGATGTATGTTTTCTAACACAAAACCAGATTGCATTTGTTAATATCTTTCAAGTACGGTGTGTTCCGTATCATCTGGTGAGTAATAACATATTTTAATTTCCATGATTTATTTGACTCTCTTAGTTTTCGGAGCCATATTTGTTTAAACGTGCACCCTCTTGTACCTTTGAACACAAAACATCTTGTACCATGAAACATGTTCCAAATTTCACGATACTATTGGTTTTTGTTTTCTTTTATTTTAAGGTCATGTCACGAAGTAAGTCTTGAATTAAAGAGATCCCCAATTGATTCGGATGCCTTGAAGAAAGCTGTTGAAGCAGTTATTGCTTCTCCAGGAAATAAAATCTCAATCAGAGAAGCCTGCTCTGGTTTATGATTGCAAATACATTTTAAATATGATTGTCAGTTTTACAGCTATATTCCCTCCTATATTCCATGTGTTCCAACTTACAAGAGTGTATGTTCCAAGGTACATGAACCTGTTGTACCTTTGAACATATTACATTTTATTTTTCCATCCTTAATAGATCTGTAAAACAGGAAAATACATACAGGAAGTTGTAAAGGAATGTTCAATAATTATTTCAAGCATTTTTTCATTTTAAAAATTTCATTTCCCAAAATTAAAAAAAATAAAATGTGAAAAGTGTTTAAAGGTACAACAGTCTCCCCTATATAAATAAATATTCATAAAATCATAATTATGTACCACAAATTTTTAAATAATATCTGTGCCTTATTCCTTTGTCTTTTGTAGAAGTTGTCATATAAATTCATTACAATTTATTTACTGCTGATAATCATTATTGTGCATGAAGTATCACAGGTACTTATTATAACATAAATTGTTCTCATTTTTATGATTGTGATTTCACCTACAACTACAGGGACATCACTTTATTTTTACCAACATTTTTAACATTAACCTGGCTATACTCGGAAACACCGTTACCCCCTTCATTACAGAAGTTTGGTGTTACTAGTGCAATATGTAAACAAATCATTTTACTAGTTATAGGAGGAGAGTAAAGTAGTGTATCCACTTATGTAACAGGGAAATGCGATATTACGATTTTCAGTTTGTTTATTACTTTTACGGTATTTTATCAAAATACAGTAGAGTAGTAACCGTTTTTTTCACAAACTCAACTTTTCAGGCGGTTGTATTCATTATATAATGGCTACTTTATTCAGCATATTACGGTACTTTCGTTAACTCTAATTTCATTTCTGGTCAGTCCACACAGATAAAGTTATTCAGTCATGCTACACACCGTACCTGTGCGAAATAAGCAGGGCCAGGTGTTTATGGAGATCGCGAAAATGACGACATAATAGATATACAAAATATTTGTACTAATCTTTACGAATTAAGTGATTCTGATTAATAATATGCGGATAATCAAGACAAATCGCGAAATAGAGTTCTAATAGCGAAATATGAACACATTCGCGAATTATTATTATTATTGTGTCATTTTATAGCGAATTTCATATTCTGAGTTCTTTTTTTCAGACCAATTTTTCTTTTGAATTTGTTATAATATCGAAGTAGGCTACATTACATGGTATTCCAGGTGTTCTGATTACATTAGTGAACAAAAAAGACGGAGAATTCAACATTTCACTATAATTTGAAAGTGTTAATTTGAGGGCTGCAAGTTTTTTTTCGTGTTTAATGCATGTGTGTTGAATAGAGTCTCAATCCAACAAATATTGTCTATTGGCCATACCGCACCTTTACCAGAATCCAACGAACCTTTAATATTAATGATTTGGAAAGTAATATTCATAGTGAGTTAATACTCCAATTTCAAAATAATTGTATTTTTCAAAATTTCCATTAATACCCGCCAAGAGTACAAATCAATCTCCAACAATCTCCGCCGACACCAATATTAAAAAACACAAATGATAAAGTTAATCTCCATAAATACCTGCCCCTGGAAATAAGCTTCAATAATATAGCCCCTTTCTTCTATAGAAAACGCAATCATATTTCTGAAACACACTATACTCTGGACTGTTTACTTCACTGCTAGCGGACTTCGAATGTAACAGCGGCCTTAAGTTTGTGTAGCTGACGGGAGCAGGAACATTAGTGAAAGGGGTGCGAGTCAAGTACATTCAGAAACCCAGGTACAATAAAAATGCAAGTAAAAATAAAGTGATGTCTCTGTACAATCCCTTACTGTAACACTTTCTTTCTACAGGGACATCATTTTATTTTTACTTCAATTTTTATTGTACTTGAGTTTTTTAATGTACTTCACTCCCACCCCTTCTACTAATGAAGTTCAACCGTCCTTCACACAGATCCAAGACCGCATATACAGTCATAGTAATATGTTCGCGTTTTCCAGTGACGAAAGACCTTTCAACATTGCATCATTTTCCATTTGCCTACGTCGCATCCCGGTTTCCCCCACCCGCTTCTATTCGCCTCTCTGTAAATTAATGCTAGTGGCTGGGCTGTCTCAGCTCTTTTCTGAGAACATTAATTTCTGTTAGGAATTGGACGTCTACGTAATATTACACAACTGTTTAAAATAACTTAAATAAAAGGGCCTCGTTAAGTAATTAACTGTCACGTGATTTCCCCCCTTTCTACGATCCTGCGACATAACCACTTGGACGGACAATAGATAGCATGTCTGAGTAATTTTATCTTTTCGGATCGAGCAAAAGTAAAGTTAGAATTCACAGTACATAAGGTACTCTTTTACAGAATAGGTACAGAATTATTTCAACATGAGTTACTAGTACGAAGGACGAAACTGGTAATTGGAATTACACACATTAGGACTGAAGCCTGTATCGAAATGAACGGTCACCATTTTGAAAAATGTGTTTAAACATCCATATTATGATTATTTTTCAATTTAACTTCATTCTCTATAGTGTACGCTAATGTGCTGTAGACAAAATAATATACACTGCATAATGAATAAGTTCGCATGGACAGCTCAGTTCGTGAGTGAAAACACTCATTGTAATACTGTACTGTATTTTGATTAAACAAAAAACCTAATGAAAATTATCAAACTCAAAAGCGCGATATTTC
The DNA here is from genome assembly GCA_025594305.2 of Periplaneta americana. Taxonomy (NCBI): domain Eukaryota; kingdom Metazoa; phylum Arthropoda; class Insecta; order Blattodea; family Blattidae; genus Periplaneta; species Periplaneta americana. The sequence continues at coordinate 32,872,705 of JAJSOF020000011.1, forward strand.
CTAGTTTAGGTAAATAGATGAACTATTTTCTTCCCTCCTATACCTAGTAAAATGATTTGTTTGTATTTTACGCCAATATCATCGAACTCCAGTCGTGGAGGTGTGTAGCAAACGGTGTTTCCGGTTCTCAATCGTTGATCCAAAAGTATAGCCAGGTTAATATTAGAAATGTTAGTAAAAATAAAATGATGTCCTTGTACTAGACTGGGGTTATATGCTGTCTTTTAAGGCAGAGCATGCAACGAAGCGAATAAGTTCAAAATCATAAGTTTCCGTGCTCATTTCGTGACACTACTGATCTAAAAGCTCAGTAATCTTTTATCGAATGTTCTGACTGCAGCAGATCCTTGTAATATCTACGTTTATTTTAAATGATAGCGAACTTAACACATTCACTTTATTTCAGATCAATTCTATGGCAGTAACGAAGGTGGTGAGAAATATGGCGATTGGACGCAGAAACTACGGTAAGGTTTTTCACTTTTTACGAAAAAAAAAATAAACCAAACATTTCTAATGAGTGTGTTTGAATAAACATGTTTTATAATTACAAGAATGCCGTGAACATATGTCAGACACAATACATCCCTCACTATAATAATTGGCGCGTATTTCAACTCCTGAAACATATTATTATTATTATTATTATTATTATTATTATTATTATTATTATTATTATTATTATTATTATTATTCAGTTCTTTCCTTTCTTCATTATAGGCTATATCTACACATTTCTGATTAATCGGACCTTAAGTCGTATATTCACTTAAACAATGTACAAGGAATGTTACTTGCTCTTAATGTCTATTACTCAGATAGCAACTGTAACCGTAAAATGGATAATAAAAGTCAAATTACAAAAGGACATTAAATTTGTTTGTCGTTTCTCAATGCAGAGTTGTTCGAAATGGCCGAAGCCCATAATTGTTTGATGTAGAACTTACAGTATAGGGTAAGTAAAAAGTTTAGCTTGTTGGCACTACTTTATTCACCATTGTATTTAATAATCAGTTAAAATGAAAATGTAATTGAGTTGTTTTTAGTTGGTTATTTAATGACGCTGTATCAACTACTCGCTTATTTAGCGTCGATGGGATTGGTTATAGCGAGATGGTATTTGGCGAGATGAGACCGAGGATTCGCCATAGATTACCTGACATTCGCCTTGCAGTTGGGGAAAACCTCGGAAAAAAACACGAGCAGGTAATCATCCCAAGTATCGAACTCATGCCAGAAAACAACTCCGGATCGATAGGCAAGCACCTTAGCCGACTTAGCTAACACGATGTTGGATTTTGTTTATTTTAGTACCGTAGTCAGTCTTTGTTTAATTAAGATGGCAGTGTGAACAGACAAAACCGCAAAGTATGAAGTAGTGAAAATTCTCGTTTATCCAGCATTACAGAGAGAAGAAAATTGGGATTTGATGTCTGTGATTCAGATGTACGCTTTTGACAAAACTTTTTATGGTGAAGCTTCTAGTGATAGTCCCAAAGTGAAAAAAAAAATTGTATCAAATTTCAGAATAGTGAAAATGTTGCATCCTTTAAATGCATTACATGCTGTACCGGTACCAACCGTAATGACCAGGCAGCGAAACTTGTTGCCCGATGAAACAGGTTTGCTGTTCCTTTACTATAGGTACGGGTTTGTTTACTTGTGCGTGAGTAGTCATGGTCAGCGGTGACGAGGGATAGATATAGACAACATATTTTTCTTATAATGACGTAAAAACATAACGCCATCTTTTGAAGTTCTTTCTTAGGTCCGCCTAAAGGAACGTAGAATCTGTTCTGTTTAGAATATTATTCACTTCTACTCCTAAATATCTGAGAACTCGTTTTGAATATCTTACAACGTTACGGAATCAACATCAGGCCTTATTATCCATTCCTCGTCACCGCACCTCTTTCTATTCATCCTCTTTCACAGTGTCAGTTTGTCGTCTATGGAACTCCTTACCTCATCATGTCAGGGATTGCCGAACGGTTAATCAATTTAAATTAAGAATTACATATTTTTACATGAAATTGATTTGTGAGTGTTAGCCGATTTTTAGAGGTTATTCTGTGCATATAAATTGTCATTTAGGCCTATCATAAACTAGAATTAGGATATGAATTGTAAATAACTTAATTATGTATCATGTTCAGTTAATATTTCATTATAGCCCATGTAAGCCTGTTAATGTGCATGAAAATGATATTTATATTTAAGTATGACTTTACTGTTTTTATCATTGTTTCATTATGTATTTTCCTTCTGGTAGTGTGGAAGAGAAGGCCTCATGGTCTTAACTCTACCAGAATAAATAAATAAAGCGTAGAAAGAATATAGTCATTTCTGGTAATGTAGGGGAGTCGGTAGGCAAATTAATTAATCATTTCAGTTTGGGCTTAAAGACTGAAATATAAGAATTATTTAAGCATGTCTGTAAACTCGTGATCCGGAAAATTGAAAAATACGAGTTACATTATTCATATTCATTGTTTGTAAATTTAAATTAATTATTCAACACAACAAACATTGTACAGATAAATGTTGGTAATGTGAATGCACTCACAGAAAGGGTTAAAACAATGAGGTACTTCAAGGATATAAAAAGTACTGATTGCAGTGTAGCATTTCTTACTTTGAAAGAAATAGTTTCGAACAATTATCCAATACTTTCAGTGTTTAAATACTTCCAAATGTTGACGTGATTGAGGCATTAACACACATAGAGCTCTCATTGTTGAAATTACCCTGAATTTACATCTGCTGTGTTGAAATGTGTCTGGGTTCCTTGTGCATCACTGTTGACGCAGAAAGGTTTTCTCGATGTATAATTTAAATGTTAGTGAACATAGGCGTAGAATGAAAGAAAATAATATTGAGACTTCTACTATGCTTTCATTCCACAAACAGAAAGAGCAGATATTACATAATACATACAATGTTTTTTTCTCATTGTTATAAAGTTATGTTTAAATTTAATATGTAAAATAAATTTATGTATGAAATGTTTTCTATCATTATTTTGACGTTCAGAGCACAATATAGGGTTTTTCTTTTTTACGTAAAATCGCCTTCCAATTTATACGAAATTATTGCCATTATCTTATAACTAATTGGCGATTAAACGCGAATCATAATCTTTTTTATAAATTAATACGAAATTCTGTGGTCTCTAGCCCATGATGTAAGTTACTGGTCACAGTTGATGAAGCGTCGTGAAATAACCAAAACAAGTAAACAGCGGACAACTAAGGCACAGTACTTCAACGGGGCACGAGCCACGCCCCCTCCTATTAATCTATTGTACACAGTAGAGGGACTGTAGAACACAGTTAACCTGAAACCACTTCCCTTTTTCCCATTGGGCACTAAGTTTCGCTGCCTGATAATGGCATTCTCTTCTGAACTCTTCTGAACTGTTATAAAAATTATATGTTATTTTAGATGTAACGTTCATAGACATAAGGAGTAATGTTTGTGTCTTTATGTGCATATAGGTGACTTTTCAGTATTTTTTGCTTTATTTATGTATCATATATGGTATAATTGAATATGAACCGTTGGTAGCGCGTTTGCCTACTGATCCGCAGTTGTGCTCGGACGTGAGCTTGAATCCCGCTTGGGCTGATTACCTGATTCGTTTTTTTTTTTCCCCAAGGTTTTCTCCAACCGTAAGCGAATGTCAGGTAATCTAAGACGAATCCTCACCATCACCTCGCCAAATACCATCAAGCCATCATCAATTCCATTGACGTTAAATTTAAATTATGTTTTATTTAACGACGCTCGTAGCTGTCGAGGTTATATCAGCGTCGCCTGTGTACCGAATTTTGTCCCGCTGGAGTTCTTTTACATGCCAGTAAATCTGCTGACATGAGCCTATCGGATTTAAGCACACTTAAATGCCATCAACCTGAGCCGGGATCGAACCCGCAACCTCGGGCACAGAAGGCCAGCCCTATACCGACTACACCACCCAGGGCGACTCGACGTTAAATACCTCAGTAGCTGATACAGTATCGTTAAATAGCCAGGTAAAAATATGTAAACAATATGTATTTAATTTTTTTTTTAACTAATTGATATTCACTTCAGGAATTTTAAAATGACTGCGCCAAAGTTCCAAGAAAAACATGATCACTTTATGATATACATGGTAGCTTTCCGTTATTTTCTAGTTAACAAATATTACATTAATTAGCTTTTAATCTCACTTAAGAAGTTCCAACCTGCATGGCAAACAGAGGAAACCAATTCGTACAAATTTTGTGAAGTTAAAGTTGTATGGTGAGTTCTTTCAGAAACACCCTATACTAATCGTTGTGGTAATCAAATGGAAACATTAAAAGCAATACCGTTTCAGTAAAGGATAATATACTTTCGATATTCTTCATTAATTCAAAAAAAAAATGTGTAATACTTTATGACTCGTTAAAACAAGATTGCTTCGACCAAGAAACGACACAGTTTCAATTCGGTGAGCTACATACAAACATTCATTATTTGTACTCTATGTTTTGTGAAAAAAAATCCGTTTAAACTAGACATTTTTAAGCATTCTGTGGTAAAGCTAACAAATCTTCCTTACAGAGGATTGTCAACAAAATTCAAGTAGCCTCTGGTGGTCACGTGTTCTGAAGGTTGGAGGCATCAAATTTGGGGATTAGTGTGAAAATAGGACTTACTGGATCGCATAAAAATTACTATGCAGTGTTCTTATTCTTATTTTGGCATGTTTGTTGTTATAGGTCTACCAAGGTCAGATTACCGTTGAAAAACAAAGCGAAGCTATCTCGATGTCGACGGCGAAAGAATGGTTATCAAAGAAAATGCCTCGTAAAGGACGCAGATTCTTTCCGAAGAAAAGTAATTAGTTACAATATTATTATTCCTACTGTAACAGTAAGTTATAAACTCAACAACCATGGATAGCACTTTTCCGTGTTTATGTTCATGAAATCTTTTCTCAGTAGACCATACTTCTTCTCAGTGTATTCCAGTGAGTAATCAGATCTTGGTTGACCTATATTACTTTAAACTAGGGTTGGGCAACTGAATGCTCCATGGAGCAGCGAAGAGCGACTATTGCTCACAAAATACTGCTCCCAGCTCTCCAGTGTAAGAGGTGGCGGATTACAAATTACCAGTGGCGTAGCGTGAAATTTTAAGCAGGGGGAAGCTAACTCAAGTTGTCTTTCATGTATGAGGAAAGGTATTGCAAAAATATAGTCTTAAAGTAAGTAATAGTCAATGTCAAGTCAGCAGTGCGAGGATTGGTTGAAACCTCATAAGTATGGCCGTGACATCAATTTGTATTAGTCTGAAGTGAACATACGACGTCCCGGACAGAATGTAGTCGACGTGTTTCAAGTACAGGCAGCGGAAGCGAATTTGACACACCTAAGTAAGCACGTTCCGTGTTTTGTATAAGATTATTGCGTATTATAAAATCAAGTCAATACAATTATTGCATAACTAGCCGTACCCGTGCGTACCGCTGCACTCGCTGGAAATAAATATAAAGTAATTACCTAATTAAAATAGGAAATTTGATCCAGGGAACATTCGTGTATGATAGAAGGATAAATCGTTTATTATGTTACTTAATTTAAATTGTATTAAAACAATTAAAATGCGATCATTTGATCCAGAGACCACTCATTTGGTCATAAAAATTATTTTAGGAAATACAGGAAACGAATGCCTATCAAGTTTTCTGTGCATAAGAAGCTATTTTAATCTTACCTGTCCTCGATTCACTCAGAAATTACTGTAATAACATTATAGCATTATGTCCATCTAGAGAAACTACACTTTCCAATGGTGAATTAATAATTAATTATACAAATCGGTTAATTTAGCTTCCGATATTACTTCATACAAACACAGAAACATTCTCTGTAGGCTATGTTTCATAGCTTTCGATTGTTGTCCAAGGCTCCTTATAGACGAAGTCGTTTGTTTTTTATTTCGTTACACCGCCTTAGATGACGTTATTGTAATTTTGAAACTCATTTATCTCATTAAATATCAGTCCTATCAAAATGTTGCATGGAGTAAAACTTATTGGAAATTATTTTTAAAGAACCTTTTGTTATGTAATATTTTTCATGAAAATTAATAATAAGGGAGATATTTCGATTTATTTAATTCGGGCCCCCTTATAACCCCCCCTTTTAAATAAAATATTTTGAATGTCATATAGCCTAAAATCTAAGTTAGAACGAACTTAATTTATATTCCAATTTTCATATAAATCGGTTCAGCCATTATCGCGTGAAAAGGTAACAAACATCCAGACAGACAGACATACAAACAAAAATTTCAAAAAAGCGATTTTCGGTTTCAGGGCGGTTAATTATATATGTTAGGACCAATTATTTTTGGAAAATCGAAAATTACCAGAAAAATTTCGGCTACAGATTTATTATTGGTATAGATAAGGGCTAATATTGGTAAGGTCTAAAATGCTGGTGAGGTTGAGAAATCACACTTAAATTGTCACAAATGTGGTAAAACATAAGTCTGAAAAGATTTTTTTTTATTATTTAGAGTTTTGCATTACAGTTTTAGAAAGCCGAAAACGTATATGACGTACAATTTTGCTTTCTCTATATTTAACTGTTATATTAATTTATTTATCACATCAATTTCGTACCTTACTTTTCTTGCATGTTGTTTGTCTGGTGTCGGTTCCTGCTGCAATAAACAACAACATCCATTTTCAAAGTTTCAAATGAAAATGACCGCCGAGCGTCGGATAGTATAACCTTGTATGCGGAAAAACTGCGTTCAACATCGGCTGAAACCAAGGGCGCATATGTAAAATATTTCATATTATCAATTTCATTTCTACATCACAAAGTAGGCCTAATAAAAAAAAAACGTAGTTTCAATTCGTTATGCAAAATTTCAAAAGTTTTATCAGATGACAAGTGCGATTGTTCTAAACTTGATGTAGAAAATCTGTGGGGTGAGTTACACAGAAGAAACTAGTCTGCTTGTAGTGCAATGGAGGGGATTGGAAGCTAGTGTGTGCAGGTGTCATGTTTACTGCTGCATCACAAATCATCCTGAACTGCCGCATCACAACATTTAACGCGTAAATATAAATTTTATTAAAATTAATAAATAATTTTGTTTATAAACTGCGGGTTTACCATGAAATTATTATTAACTGAGAAAGCTGAACTTTTTAGCTTACATTGACGCTACGCCACTGCAAATTACAGCTGCATCTATCGTGCATGAATAGAATAGGATTCAAATTCACTCTCTTAACAATTAATAGACCTAAATTGTAATTTAAATGAACATATTTTAGATAATTAGAACATTCGTATTTTAGAAAATAAACCTACAAAATCGGTTTACTACATAGCGTTTAAGGGGAGATGTACGTCCAAACTGACCAAAAATCACATTTTCTAAAAATTAGTCTAAAAAAATTGCATAGTATTGGGAATCTCTTCACAAAATTTTACGGCCCAAATGTTAGTCTAAATAGATTTTAAAATTACTTGTTAAGTGCTGCGCCCCTTCTCTGTGTAGGCCTACTGGTTAGGACTACTTAGCTTCGTTGATTTCTTTTAATGATTTTTATTCAGAATTTCTAATAATTTATTTATCTTTCGTGTGCTATAACCAGTGCCTGTTGTTTTTGTTCTTGTGGGCGACAAGAGGTAAAAAAATAATTAGTAATATGGCATGCATATTCAAATTTTACGACTTGTTATCCACAGTATCTAATTTTCAGTAAATAAGGAACATTTTCTCAGAAACTATTTGAGATAAAGTAATGAAATTTTGCACACTCCTTTATTTCCCTGCAAAAAAATTGTTTTAGGTGAATATTTCAATAACTTTATCTTGGCAATGCAATGACACCTTTTTTAATACTATTACATTTTCTGAAGTTTATTTTGAAAAAAAAAATAAATGAAGTTTTAAAATTCCGTCTGTAGGGATATGTTACATAATTATAATGTAGAGCAAATGTGTACAAAATGTCACGATGTATTTAATAAATCATGAGAAAATATTCCTTATATTTTGTGATATCAGGTTAGGTTAGGTGAGGTGAGTTCGTAATTGTACTTCCTGATATGGTAAGGTATTGTAATTAAGTACCATAATAGAGTCAGTCATTGTAAATATCTGTACCAAATTCCAGATGGATAGCTAAAAAAATTGCGGGATCAGTGATTAATTACATGTAACAGTGTATTAAATTTGAGTCTAGATCTCACCCTAATAAGAGTACGTAATTATGTAGAATGCTTCTTATAATAATTCATTTTTACCTACCTACCATCAGACTTTCTCCTGGTAACATATAATAATTCATCACTGTGCAACAAAATACAAAACCATTGGAGAAAAATTCGCTCCTGCGCCGGAGATCGAACCAGGGACCTCCAGTTTCACGCACTCTGTGCTCTAACAACTGAGCTACGTCAAGGCTCAATCCACAAGATCGGACCGAATCTTCCTTCTTTGGTATTTTTCCTTACGGTCCCGGGTTCGATCCGGCGCGGGAGCGAATTTTTCTCCATTAATAACAAATGGTAACTATAACTGATAATTCTGTAGGACCAAAAACTTAATCTTCGCGTAAAATACAAATTATTATTTAGATTAACTACATTATTATTCTGTTCACAAAATTGGACAGACCTAATATTTTGTTCTCGAATAGAAGATCTTGCAAAGCAGAAATATATATAAGAGATTTGTCAATTTTGAGAAAATAATTTCGAAGTTTTTTTATTTATCTGCAAATGTACAGATACGAGGTGTGACTTTTTATCCATCGATATGAAATATTATTATTATTATTATTATTATTATTATTATTATTATTATTATTATTATTATTATATCGTGTACATAAGCCTATTATACAAAATACCGCATACCTGAATCTCACACAGATAACATTATGACGAATAAAAATATATTAAACTATTCGCCAGTACACAAAATGTACGTAAGATGACTGTCTAACGGAGGTAAAGGTAAAGGTATCCCCGTAACATGCCATGAAGGCACTTGAGGGGCATGGAGGTAGAGCCCCATGCTTTCTATGACCTCGGCACTAGAATGAGGTGGTGTGGTCTGCACCACGCTCTGACAGCCTTTTACCCCCGGGAAAGACCCTGTACTCAATTTTATAGGAGGCTGAGTGAACCTCGGGGCCGTTCTGAAATTTGGCAACGAAAAAAAATCCTGTCACCACCTGGGATCGAACCGTCTAACGGAGGAATAAATATTATTATAAAGCTACGGTTTGGCTACGACGATCTTCGTCGAACGAACATCGCTGGCGATTGAAATCGTCAGCGGTTATCGTCAGAGAGTGTTTTATTTACCGGCGAACTTCGTAGATGGATAGTAAATTGTTTTATATAGTTGACCATGTCTGATCAGCTGATAAGTGGATGACGATTTGATAACGTTATAATATAAGTTTTGCCTTGAAAAACAAGTACGGATCTTTAATTGTAGATATACAGAGAGGTCTTTTAATTCATTGATATTAAGACATCTTGAAAATGAACCCACCAATTTCGAGGAATATTTCAGACTTTTTTCCGAACAATTTCATTTTGTTTTAAGTTCAATTGAAAATGATATTGTAAAATTACTCACAAAATTTATTCATAAACCAATAAGCCCAGCTGAAAGATAAGCATAACTTTAAGGTATAAACCAATGATATAAACACTTTACTTTTATTTTTTACAATGTTATTTTTTTCATTTAGGAGCATTTATTTAGGAAATAACGTTACAAATAAAAATAATAATGTGTTACACTTCTCTGCTTTGCTCGGAATTCCACTTGATTTACTATTTCACACTGAAACTTTTGCTTCAGTAGCTAAATCTGCCGCATCGTGTTTGTATCTTTCAATTATGAATCACTTTACTCAATTGTATTAACAGTTCTGGTTGTTGCAAAATATAGATTTGTTATTGGTTACGTTGGTTCTTCTTTTTGGCTCACGTCGAACAGGGATTTCTGTTTAATCAATTAATATCTCGTCTTCATTAGTGGAGAAATTGCAGAAAGATTTCCGTTTTACCGCCATTATGGTATGTATGATGTATAAATCACATGTTATTAAATGATTTAATTCATGACCTACTGTAATTTTACAATTGGTTTCTCGGCGATGATCGCCAGGTTTTTGCCTCCAAGGTAAACGCCGACGATGTTCGTCGAGACCAGCGACGTTCGTTGACGTTCATCGCCGTAAAGAAACCATGCACATTCAAATCAACGGGACAGAATCCCAGCGAAGATCGCCAGCGATGATCGTCGGCGAAGATCGCCGTAGCCAAACTGTAGCTTAAGAGGGAAATCAGATCTCTAAGTTAGTGAATCCTTTAATGGACCGATAACACTAAAGATGTTTCATGTAACGCGCCTTTCGAACTTATTGGTCCGTTAGTGGCTAACGAAGGAATAAATGCGTTTTTGCATATCCTAAGGCTTTCCCGTTCTATATATTTTCCTATGGACCGCCCGCGAACTTTTTCTACAGCCTACAGAATCATATATTAGCATTTTACGTAGAGTAGAACACCGTTCATCCGAAATTTTTAGTAATCCGAACCGAACGTTTTCATATCCATGGTTTCGTTTTAAAATATGCATTTATATCGTACCTCGCACACACGAACTTTATTTTTTATAAAAATGCTGACATACTATCACTTAATTTGTTTGCAACAACTTTTGTATATCGTATGTCACTTATTATAGAAATTAAGAACAATAAATGTAAAATCAATATTCTACATTCATTTTAAACTTCATATAGGCTAATAATGACGTCTTATTTTTATTCTAGAAGAAACTTCAGACATTTCTACGAATCTGCAGGACAGCGCTGCGTCTACAACGCTGCAGGAGAGCTTCACGTCGAGTAGAAACAGCATACAAATCAAACAGAAAGTGTTCTATAATTCAAAACGTGATGAAGTGAACAAGGATTTGACTGGAGTGACAGAGATGGATCAAAGTGCATCGAACGTTTCAAGAGAGAAAATTTCCAACACAATTGACCTGACATATCAGAATCCTAATAACAAAGAATTATTTGCAACAGACCCAAGCGACGCAAGAATAATAATTCCTGGAATACCGGATTTCAAGCTCAAACCGCCACAAAGAGCGTTGGATACAGCTTCACAATATAACGAACCTTACAACAATTACGATACGCAAGTAAGAATGCAGGCACAGCACCAGAATGCGTGTATGCATCCAAGTCATCAGTTGTTCAAGGGTCCTTCGGTATTACCCCCGAATCGAACACCTTGTATCCAATACCCTGAGCACGTCCAGAACAAACAGCAGATACAGTTTCCAGGAGCATTTCCCATCCCTCAGAGTCCTGCACACTTTCCTCTAGATCAGTTCGGACGCCCACAAATTCCTCTACAATATAACAGCAACCATATTGCACAATATAACCCACAACCACAGTTCAATGGCGGTGCAAATTATGACCAAAAGAATTGGCAAGGCGAATGGTTTATGCAAATTTCACACAAAGATCTAACTGAACTCCAGGCATCAACACATCAATTACAAAACCAACTGAAATTCCTTGAGCTAAAGATTCAAAGTATCATGCAGATGAATACTCCTAGTTTGGCACTTCCGAACGACATCAGACCAGTTCTTGATCGTGTAATGCCTATATCGCAACAACAAAACTCAAATATAGATCGAAAAAATAAATACGCCCCGCATATCCCCGCACCTAATTCCAAAAGGCACACAGGTCATGACTACCATTCGTCTCTGAATAAGAAAAATCAAAACCGCTTCACCATAGAACAGGAACCGCAATCAAACCAGAACCAACGTCAGTCATACGGCACACAATATGCTGCAGGAAAGCCAATACAGGTCGATTCAAAAGCTACACAAGACCCGCTATTTACTTTTGACTTCGACTCTATCTCAAATGAAGACTCTAAGTCTCCAACTCTTAAAGATATAATAATCAATTTGGGATCGCCATTTCTTCAACAAGAATATGGACAAAAGCAATCGTAGGTCAGACATGTGTGAACGTCAGTGAACATACTTATTGCATACAATCTAATGAGTAATTACTCGTAGCACAAAGTTTTCATGTAATTATACAGGGTGGAAGGTAAAGTAGTACATTAATTGTAGGATGCGATTCCTTAAAATATAACGAACAAAAAAAGTATAATACCATTTTGCTTGTTTCTGCGAGTTTTTGGTGAAATGATACTTTTATGCCGACATTTCGATCGCGAATTTTACCAATACTGTTACCAATACTGTTTAATTTCTTGTATAACAATGTGTTATGTTCACATTGCAGAAGTGTTTTAATTAGAAAATTCATAGATTTCGAATTAATCGATTGGAGAAACATTGATTGTCGAGTCACGTACAGAAGGTCTAAAAATCTGGCATCGCTGTCGAGACGGCAGACGGTTTGCGTAGTACTCGCAACTGATCAGCTGTTGTGATGTTTACATTGCATTAGTGTGCAGTTGGACGTACAGCGATACAGTTTAGTTTATTTCAAAACTACGAGATGCCAGAGTTCACAAATAGTGAGTACTCAGACATGATCCAGGCCGCGGAAGAAATTCGGAACAGTGAAGGACTACTGGCAAGAGTTCGTCATAATTGGGCTAGGAGATGAGAAAGCTGCACGCACGCTGATGGTGGACATTTTGAACAGTACCTGTAAGATGTGAGTGGGATGTGGTTTACAGAGTTTATTACTCTTTATTTCATTATTAGCGCCCAGAATTAGTGGTTCGTAAAGCAACAAACTGTAATGTTAATTACATTTTGTTCACAAAGTTACATCAGTTTTATTTTTTCATTAATTGTAACTGAAACTTCAATCCTAAGTGTTTTCAATAATTTGGACATAATTTCCTGATTTTCACGTTATTTCTTGTTATTACTGTACGCATTTCTTGCTTACATTAAAGTTATTACGCCATACTTAGTATTGAATTGTTAGTGCATTGCATTGTAAGTTGATAATTCTGCAGTCATTGTTGAACTGCACCCGAATACGAGCTATTTTGTTCATTCGGGTTATTAATTTATATTTTCTGACATTAAATTACACAAACGAAACAAATAACAGTTACGTCCCTATACGGAGTTCATGTAGGTCAGTTTTGCAAGGTAGTTGAACTTAACCCATTCCCTTCAAGTCGCTGACAGCATGGGGTATGGGGTACTACTCGTACTTATGCGGCGTTGAGACTTCTTGCAATTTCCGTCAGCGCTTTCGAAACACTTGTAATTATCTCACTATCCGTAAGTCCTATAATTTGTTTTATTTCACAAAACTTACTCTAAATAAAGAGATCTATGGCGCCTATCAATTAATGTACTACTTTACCTTCCAATCTGTATTACACGCAATTGAAGGGCTTGGTGGAACAGGAGCCTATTACATTCTTCTATCAAAATTAGTTTTTTACGAAATATGATAGCATGCACGTTTACGTGTGCACTTTCACGAGTGTTTTTGTTATAAGTTATGTTTAATCATGTTATTTCTGCTATTCAAGAAGATCAGCATAACTGACTGCTTGATTTTTGTGGAAGAACAATCTTCTTTCTCAGAACTTTGAAAACGTGGAATAGGGCCTTCTTCTACCAAGCTCTGCTATTGTTTTTCTTATGGGATACTAGGACCGAGTTTTAAAAAAATTATCAAACAATCGTTTTTTTTTTCTGCACGAAAATTTTCCTTAGGAAATTGATAGTAAGAGGTATTTTGCTTCTATGTCTTCCTTCAATTGCTGGAGCGATTTTTTATTTATGTCTGCTCCATATGTTAGTATAGCAACCTCTTTCAGAAATTTGCCTTTTTCGCGAAACTAACTTAATTTTTAGATGTTAAAATGCTCCACACGTAAGCAGATTTCATCAAATAAAAAGATTCGCAAGTGTTCATTCATACATTATCAGAGATATAACGTTGAGAAACCTTGTTCAAAATTAAGAGCTAAAATAATCATGGAAATAAACAATATGAATATGAATGTTTGATTTCTTTAAATGTATTATATCTAAAGTAACCTCAATATCGTAAATTTCTCAACGTTAAAATATTGCGTGTGAGTCAGGGTCCATATGGAAAACAGTATGAACTTATATTTAAATGTAAGTGAAACATTTTGATTATATCGATAATTTGCATAATTGAAGTAAAATTAATTTCGAATCTATCAGTGCGATTAAGCTGAAAATTTGCATACAACTTATTGTCAACACATAAAAAAACAGTTACAAAACTAAATAAATCGGATTAAAATTGTAAAAGTTTCAAAACTTAGTGTCCCTTAATAGCTTAAGTACATTGCATTAAATGTATTTGTTGTTTTGCTTAATACAGAATTAAGTTTTTTATGTAACGAATAGTAATAAGTAGGGCTAGGGTTTTGATGAAATTGCATCTTTATTCTAGTAAGCCAGAAACACAGCTGCTTTAGTATTCATGTGTTATGTGATAAACTGAATGTTTTAAGACATATTTGTTAGAGCATTTTTTTTGCATTTTTTGCCTGTTTCAACTCATAAGAGCATCTTTTGTTTTATTCGGTAATTTTTTTAGGCATTTTCGTTTAATTTTGGCCATAAATCCCCATTATTAATGTAAAATAATGTTTATATCCTTTGATATTTTCTCTACATATTTTGTTCATTAGTGCCCATTATTTTGTATAATATTTTAATGGTTTTTTAACACAAATATTGCCATTTTAAGGTAGTGCACCCCATGCAAAGGATCAGTCCAACACCCCTTCAATATAGACTCCTCTATACCTGCTAGTTCCGGATAAGAGTGGCCTTGTGGTGGACTACATGGAAACTACATCAGGTAAAATAATTAATTAAAGTGTAGACCTACTACTTATAAAAAATTATGTAAAATTAAATAAACTTAAATGTTGGTACTAGAATTTAATTTAATTACCGTACTAGCCTACATATTAAGTAATACAAAACCTCTTTTCTTACTAAGCTAATTATGTAAGATCAACTTTTAGGGCATTTTTAAGGACATTTTGGGAAGATTTTTAGGTCATAAATGCATTGTTTTTAGGACGTTTTTTTCAGGATTTATAGGTCATCAAAATCCTAGTCCTAGCAATAAGTAAATGATTACTTTAGAATTAAGATATTTTTAATTTTAGAGAATAGTTTATTTAAAATATTAGTTTTTGGGATTAATGAAAAGATACTGCAGTGGTGTAGTGTGTCTGTATATATCACTTGAACATAAATTACTGACAGATTTAAAGACTGTATTGCGCACAATATTGTAGCGTATTAGGTATATTTTCTGTCCAGGATATTATGTATTGTACGGACACCTTAACAATCCCCAAAGAAAATGTAACTAGTGTTTGATATCAACATACTAATGTAAAAATATTGATGTATAGCCTCTACGCGGGCATAAGTTAAACTTTCTTAAGGAGACTTGAAATCGAACGCGTCGAGTAACCCATAATTCACGAACAATAGTGCTGATGTAAGAAAATGTTTCATCAAAAATTTGATACAACTTTTATATCCTCATTATCGAAGAGTACTTTTAGGTGTTGCACATAAATTTTATGTTCATTGTCTTTCCTACTCACTGTTACATATATCTACAATGTGAAAACATATTCTGTAATTTAATATTTGAGTATGAGAACACACATCTCAAAATCAAATTGAAGGGTTCAGAACCATAGTGGGCCAAACGCCACTTACTAAAACCTTAGAAAACAAGGGTTAAAATGAAGTTATCACCATAATTCAATGGAAACATATAGCAAGTAATATAAAGTATACATATTCAAACTAAATGATATGTCAGTCTTCATTAAACTATGGTATTCACTTAACTTTAACCCTTGCTTTCTCCGTTTTTAATAAATGGCGCTTGGCCCACTATGGCTCTAAACCCTTCATTTATTTTTCCTACTGATTTCACTGAACTCTTTTTGCTGTTCTCAAATTCTCTATATCGTCCTTCGTTTCTTCCCTGTCTACATGGTGCCATCATGATTTTTTTAGTCCAAGTCTCTTCTTTCTTCCTCAATCGCTTGTTGACGTCATCCTCATCTAACGCTCTCGCTGCGCTTTGCATTTTCATACTGCTCCGTGCTCATTCTTCATGGTTGCCGGAATCTGATGACTGTTTCATTCCATCGCTTGCTATTATTTCCTCTGTAATGATTTATCCACCTTCTCCCATCGTATATATTACTACAATTTTCCTTAACTCATCTGTCAGGTCTCTTTTTTTTTCTTTTCATTAACATTTGTTCCTTTCTCTGCATGGTTGAAATTTTCCAAATAAAATTCGACATCAAAGATCTCCCCGTTTATCTTTATCATAATAATTATACAGGGTGTATCAAAAATACGTGTACAAACTTCAGGCATGGGTTCCTTACACCAAAAGAAGAAAAAAAGTTCATATGAATATATGTCCCATAATCCTTTGTTTCCCCGTTATTCATTTATTACTAAAAGTTTGCGTTTAACGGCCTTCGAGGTCCAACCTCAAAACTTCATTTCTTTATCCACTCATTCATAGAAGGCTGTGACTCGTTGTATCAGAAATGGACTGCAGATGGCGAAGTGTTGCCATGGAGACTTGTTTACATGTGTCATTTGTCATTAGTCTGTCTTCAACGTTGCAATTGTGAATGTGGAGTGAGTTAACGTGTTTCGTTCAACCATGGCAGGACGATATTCATTTCGTGAGCAGGCTGACATCATTTTTATGTATGGTCGCGCGAATGGTAATGGACACGAGGCTGTACGGCTGTATCAGATGGCGTTTCCAGACCGAAGACAACCGAATCATCAAACCTTTGTTGCTGTGTATCGTCGCGTTGCTGAGACAGGAACCGTTGCACCACAGACCGGTGATCGAGGAAGACCAAGAGTTGTGCCGAACATCGAAGAAGACATTTTACACTGTGCCGAAGACGATCCAGGTATCAGTACAAGACAATTGGCTGTGGCAACTGGTACATCACACAGTACAGCATAGAGGGTACTTCACGAGCAGCTCTTGATGCAACGTGTGCAGGGCCTTTCGCCTGCCGATTATCCACCACGGGAGAACTTTTGCCGATGGTTTCTAGCACAAATAGCCAATCCATTGTTTGTCTCATCAGTTTTGTTTACAGACGAGGCAACGTTTGGGAGAGATGGAATTACCAATTTCCACAATGAACACGTATGGGCAGATAGTAATCCTCGTGCTGTATTTCAGGCTAGACATCAGCAAAAATTTAGGATTAATGTGTGGGCTGGAATTGTAGGTGAATGTCTGGTAGGTCCATACGTTCTACCAGCACGTCTTACAGGTGCTATCTACAGGGACTTTATCCAAAACACTCTTCCAGAATTACTGCACGAAGATGTGCCTCTGAACATAAGACAAAACATGGGGTTCGTGCATGATGGGCTCCAGCACATTTAAGTCGCCTTGTTCGAGATACACTGACTGGTGTCTACCATGACAGATGGATAGGCAGAGGAGGACCCGTTCAATGGCCAGCACGTTCTCCCGACCTCAATCCTTTGGATTTTTATCTTTGGGGGCACCTTAAACAATTGGTTTATGGAGCAGACATCCCGGATCAAGAAACTCTTCATCGACGTGTCAATGAAGCCTGCGAAACCATTCGACATCATCCCGGAGTATTTGAAAGGGTGCGACAGTTCATGATTCGACGAGTGCATGCATGTCTAGAAGCAAGAGGAGGACATTTCGAGCATTGGTTATGAGTTTTGTGTGTTGGCATATTATGAGTGTACCAATGTGTTGAACAGTTCCAAACGGGGAAATAAAGGATTATGGGACATATGTTCATATGAACTTTTTTCCTTCTTTTGGTGTAAGGAACCCATGCCTGAAGTTTGTACACGTATTTTTGATACACCCTGTATAAGTAGCTCAAGTATTTTAACAGAATACAACAGTAATGTCATTTAGGATGACTTTTTATCAAAACAGTAAGTTTGATTTTCAACTATGCATAGAAACACAATTATAATAGTCTAGTTTACAGATTATCTCATTAAGAACTATCAGTAAATAAATAAATCTCCTAACATAATTTTCTTCGAGATGTGTACTCATACTCGTATATCAAATTTAAGTTTTTTGATTAAGTATGCAAGAGTGAGTAAAGAAAAAGCTATGCATCTAAAAGTTACGTGAATTTAATAACCATGTTGCGTCCGATAAGTTGTATGCCTAATCAAAGTTTATTTTTAATAGGCCGTCAAAACTTATCTAATTGTATTGCAAAATCACAATGTTTTTTAACATTTTATCTTTTATGTATAATTTTTAATATTTTATAGAAACTTGCACATATTTTTTCATATTTTAGCATGACCTACAATTTCATGTAAACCATTGTTTTTTCACTGATTGTTCACAATGTAACATATTTTAAGGGGTTTACGAAATATCTGATGATGGTTTAATTAAACCGAAAACGTTTATCGATATGCTAAAATAAAAATATTGTGATTTTTAATACAATTAGATAAGTTTTGACGGCCTATTAGAAATAAACTTTGATTCAAAGTTACGTATAATAGCTTAACATATTCCTAAATTATCCTTTATAAGGCTGCAAGAAATGCATCGAATTATGAGTGTAACTTATAGGAATTTGCAATTTAAATAATATAAAATTTATAAAGAATTTTCCCATGCGTTGACGTACAAGTCTCCTTAAGATACTCATAGATTGTTGATTAATGAGAGACGATAAGCAAGAGTTAAGTTTCACACTTTTATATTCAATATACTTCAGAATGTAAAAATGAAACATCTGATTTATGATAGCTACAATAAGATATTGAAAGTAGAAGAAAATTTACCAGCGTCTTGAGAAGCTTTAGCATTTCGCTGGATAGTCATCCCAAGGCTATATAGAGCCTCGAAAAGAGACTATCAATGATTGAGAAACAAAATTACGTTTGTATTTGAGTGTTATGTTTCCATTTTGTATAAATAAAATATTACCTCTTACATTATGTAAATCTTATTCTACGTCGGAAATTCCCTGATTTTAACAACTCCTTGTATTCCTCTTAACCACTACTACTTTTCCACTACTTATCGTTGTTATCCTCTTGCGAATTATCTTTTTGTCATTTCTCAGCAGGGTTGAATATGCCAGTGAGGTACTCAATTAGAATCATAAGGTTTTAAAAATTAAACACTCTACAGAAACTAGCTCACCAAGTTGGCAATACTGACTATCGTTGAACGCGTTCACTATACCTGTTTTTTTTAAGATGGGACATGAAAGTAGCGTTGCGATCGGAAAAACAACTGAATGTCACATAGCGTTGTAGGCCTGTTGCTATGGTAACAACGGCTGAGTTGCCAAACTTACAGTTCCCACGTGGCCAGTGCTTAATAGCTCTCTTGGCGACATTTATTGTGCACACACTGTTAGTATTGGTACATTTCGTCTTCACCCTTATACGCCCGCTTTCCGACGATCAAGGGATTAGGTAGTTGAATGCGTATAGTACGCTGTAGTAAATTTTCGTAAGTCTAGCTTCAATACTTAACACAGGACACAATATTACACGTTTACGTTGAACAAGTGAATGCAACTACTACAGCGGCAGTCACATGCTGTTGTAAGCCAGTCTGTAGTAGACTAATATTTGATGTTTAGGCTTGCTTCAGGTTGTCAGATGCAGCAGTGAATCATGACCGAAAATATGGGAGAAAAGGAGCCTGTGAAGGAAACTAAATGGAAAACTGAAGAAAGGAAAATAAATAGGAACAGTGGCAAGTCATACACAACTTGTACAGGCAAGGAGATGGAAGAGAAGTTATTTACACCGGTAAGAAGATGATGTATGGAAATGTGTACACATGAAATTTCAAAGGATGATCAACTCTCTATTTTCAAACGCTTTTGGGACATCGGTTCGAAATAAGAACAGTATCATTTTATTACTTCTTGCCTTGAAAGAGTGAATCTAAAAAGTAAGAAACTTCAATCATTCAGGAATAGGGATAATTTGTGGAAATAGGCCTATAGTGTTTTCTAAAATGGGGGTAAAAATCAATGTGTGTCTAAACTTTCTATTGACTCTATTGCAAATGTTAGAGAAACGATTAACAACAGTTCAGAATAAACTGGTTTCAGGTGACATCCTCAATGATAAATCGCCCTCATTCAATCATGATGCAAAAGTATAAACAATTTCAATACAGTATATCAGGGCTATTTTCAGCTTGAATCTCATACTCGGCGAAATTTGTTCCTTTCAACATTTGGAAGACGGAAATGGAAGTGTCGCAGCTGAAACTTTTGAGTCCAACACAAATGAACCCAGTGCCTTTGGAACCCTCCAAGGCGAAGAACTTAAGAGAACTGTTACAGTTTTTAGATGAAGATGGTCAAAGTTGACTGAACTCAATTCTGAATAAAGCCGGGGCATCATCACGCAATGGTGAAGATGACGCTACAACAATAGATGATGCACGATGAAGAAAAGAACATAATATAAGAACAAGAAAACCATAAACTGAAAATGTAATTTCATTTTGTAGGCCTACTTGCGTAATTATTTAATATTTTTATTTAATATGTTATAGTAAATGTATATTTTATTTTGTTGAATTTATTTTATTTTACTTTTTAAGACAATATTATTAATAAAGTACGAGATGTTCTCATACATAATTAATTTTCGTCCAAAGTAAGACACCTAGAACATCAGAATAATTAAAAACACTACTGAAATATATTGTCGTCGGAAAAAGGGCGTATACAGAGTTCCATATTATATTTATTTACTAATAGCAGAACATACTACTTGTTGTTATGTTTCAATAATTTTGTTTTAAATATCCCCCAAACTATTTAACAGTAATTAATAATTTTTTTCGACGCAACTATGATCAATCTGACAGCTTACAAACATTGAAATCAGTTTATATCAGAACTACATTTTGCTGTATACGCACTTATTCGGGTGACGTCCTCAATTGCTAGCTTCCATGAGCTGACAGCGTCGTAGTCCATATTGGCAACATAGCGCTGTAGTTCCAAGCTCGGCCCCTTAACTGTCATGTCCCATCTTTAAAAAAAAACTATAGCCACTCAATTTTTAAATAGGCCTAACCACAGTTTAAGAAGAATCAGTAGGGACAACTCTTGTCGGCACCTTTGATGTTGTTGGTAGGGGAGACTGTTGTACCTTTAAACACTTTTCACATTTTATTTTTTTTTAATTTTGGAAAATGAAATTTTTTAAATGAAAAAATGCTTGAAATAATTACTGAAGATTCCTTTACAACTTCCTGTATGTATTTTCCTGTTCTACAGATCTATTAAGGATGGAAAAAATAAAATGAAGGGATATGTAATGTGTTCAAAGGTACAACAGGATCATGTACCTTGGAACATACCCTCTTGTAAGTTGGAACACATGGAATATAGGTGGGAATATAGCTGTAAAAACTGACAATCATATTTAAAATGTATTTTCAATCATAAACCAGAGCAAACTTCTCTGATTGAGATTTTATTTCCTGGAGGAGCAATAACTGCTTCAACAGCTTTCTTGAAGACATTCGAATCAATTGGGAACCTCTTTAATTCCATACTTACTTCTTGACATGACCTTAAAATAAAAGAAAAACAAAAACCGATAGTAACGTATAATTTGGAACATGTTCCATGGTATAAGATGTTTTGTGTTCGAAGGTACAAGAGAGTACACGTTTAAACAAATATGGCTCCGAAAACTAGAGAGTCAAATAAATCATGGAAATTAAAATACGTTATTACTCACCAGATGATAGGGAACACATCGTACTTGAAAGATATTAACACATGCAATCTGGTTTTGTGTTAGAAAACATACATCAATGAACGAAATGTTTACTTTTGGTACTAAAAAAAAAAACTTCTTTTGCCCATGGAACTCACACTTTGCAATAAATCAAACTGAAACTACGACCAGAGCTACTTAGCGGCTTTCTCTACAATCTACTGCATTTTGAGTCCTCTAGGTAGCAGCAAAAATTAAAAAACAAAAAATATTCAAAGGTACACTATGCTAAAGGTACAACAGTCTCCCTACTAAATTCAAGCTCAGTAAGGTCTAGTTCTCAATGAATCCAACTATGTCGCTAGTATCAAACCACTATCAGAATATTAGTAAAATATTTATTTATTTTATTGGTCAGTAATACGAATAATCTTGTATGTATATTATCTATCATTAGTATTATGTCGCTAGGAAGTCAAAATACTTATATCCATTGTTGACGTTCATGTTCGCACTTCACCGCAACGGACGCCATGATGTATTATGTTGTACTTGGATCAATTTTACCAACATAAAAACTGACTTGAACGTTAGCGTCAATTAGTGAATATTTTCATGATGATTGCATACGGAACTAATTATTATTATGATTATATTGCCATTCCTTTGCCTCATGTCTTTAAAATTGTTAAAAGATGAGTAATGAATTTTTCAGTTAATATTAAATTATGCCAGCCCTGTCGTAGATGGAGATCCATCTGGTGGAGGTTCCAGATAAAAGGCCTACACCCGGTTTCGTGACATGCGCACCCAGAATTTGTTCCCACGAAATGGCTTAGGTGTCTTTACTGTATGTTCTCTATACTGTGGCCTAACAGTTTTACGCAATTCAAACCCATGACTGTCGCCGTTATAACAAATTATTTCCGAAGTCTGGTGTTTCATGTACCTAGTGAATCCAATTTAATATTTGAAATAATAATACAAAATGGCTTTCAGAGAACCCGGAGATTCATTGCCGCCTTGACATAAACCTGTCATAGGGCTCTATCCTAACCAAGACAAATTCAGTCCCTAGCATCATATCCCACATCTCTCAAATGAATTTTAATATTATCCTCCCATCTACGTCTCGGCCTCCCCAAAGGTCTTCTTCCCCCTAAGGTCTCTCAACTAACAATATATTCACATGTGGATTCGTACATGCGTGCTACATGTCCTACTCATCTCAAGCGCCTGGACTTAATGTTCTTAATTATGTTAGTTGAAGAAAACAATGCATGCACTTCTGTGTTGTGTAACTTTCTCCATTCTCCCTTAGCTCCAAATATTTTCCTAAGCACCTTATTCTCAAACACCCTTAACCAGTGTTCCTCTCTCAAAGTAAAGTTACAGGAGAATGGGCTGTCTTGGAGGTATACAGCACGCTACGCCGTGAACTTAACCCCGGCTATGGTAATCCGTAATAATGATAATGGCACGTGAATAAATGATGACGAAATGAGTCCAAAGTCCAGCGTCGGAAATTACTCAGCAATTATGCTTCATTTGGTTGAGGGAAGACCTCGGTAAAAGATCCAACCAGGTAACTCGTCCTAACCAGGATTTGAACCCAAGCCTGCTAATCGTTACTCCACAGAGTTGGAAACTCAGCTCTGCTAAAGAAGCACATCCATTGCTTCATGAGTAAGTAAATTGAAAGTAGTGTATAGAAAAGGTAAATTCATAGCAACAGTGTACTGGATACAAAGGCAAACCACGAAGCACATCTTGATGGCATCGTGCTTAAGATACTACGCTCTATGCTAAAGAATACATAAAAAGTCACTTTAAATTACTTTTCAAAATATTATTAATATAAGGCCTATACGGACTTCTGGAAAAAGAACTAAGGAAGAGACTAGTGAAGTACTTTGTATGGAGTGTGGCACTGTATGGGGCAGAAACATGGACATTACGACGAAATGAAGAGAAACGTATAGAAGCTTTTTGAAATGTGGACACGGAGAAGAATGGAACGTGTGAAGTGGACAGACAGAATAAGAAATGAAGCTGTGTTGGGAAGAGTGGGTGAAGAAAGAATGATGCTAAAACTGATCAGGAAGAGGAAAAGGAATTGGTTGGCTGAAAAGAAACTGCCTACTTAAGGATGCACTGGAAGGAATGGTGAACGAGAGAAGAGTTCGGAGCAGAAGAAGATATCAGATGATAGATGACATTAAGATATATGGATCATATGAGGAAACAAAGAGAAAGGCAGAAAATAGGAAAGTTTGGGGAATGCTAGGTTTGCAGTGAAAGACCTGCCCTTGGGCAGAACACTAAATGAATTAATTAATCCCAAATGAATACTTTCCTCAGAAAAAAAAATAATTTTCCCCTAAATGTTAACACTGTTTTACACTATAAGTACTATTCGTATGATTCTGATTTTTACTCTTATCATTAGAGAAACTGATGAGAAATTATTCACCTCTTTACAGTTTTTAAATAAAATGGACAGTTTCCTTGAAAATTAAATAAAAAGATTAACTCGTATCGTTATTTTCTACCTTTAGAAAATCTGGCAACCTTACTGGAGTGACTAAGAGACGAAACTCTGCTGTTCAGACAGAGTGTGCTTGTGCTTTCGTGCGCGGGGACGCGCTGGTGTCAAACAACACAGATTTTAAGCTTAATTTTCCAATTAACCATGCACGTACAAAATGTATAAATTGTTATTTGCCTGCCTGCTTGCATGTTTACTTTATTTATTTATTCATTCATTCATTCATTCATTTACTTATTTACTTATTTATTTATTTACTTATTTATTTATTTACTTATTTCCTTATCTATCTATCTATCTAACTATCATCGTGTCTGGCTGCTAAATCCTATCTATCTATCTATCTATCTATCTAATCCCTATCTATCTATCTATCTATCTATCTATCTATCTATCTTTTCTATCTATCTATCTTCTATCCTCTATCTATCGAATATGAGCAAATGCTATCTATCTATTTTCTATCTGGATCTATCCCTATCTATCTATCTATCTTCTATCTATCTATCTATCATTATCATCTATCTATCTATTATCTATTTACTTAGACGCTTAATTACTTATTTACTTATTTATTTGTTTATTTATTTATTTATTTATTTATTTATGTACTCATTTATTTATTTACTCACTTATTTAATTTATTTATTTACTTATTCATTTATCTATCTATTTATCTATTTAATTTAGTTATTTATTTATTTACTTAAATTTATTTATGTATTTATTTAATATTTATTTATTTATTTATTTATTTATTTATTTATTTATTTATTTTCATGTATTCTATTTTCCCCTTCCATCTGCACAGCTATGTCACTCTTCCACTGTATAGAATTTATATCTTGCAGAAAAATGAAAAAGTAATGTTTGACCAGAAATCATCGATATATTTTCATCCATCTCCTCTCTTAAAAGAAGTTTTATTGAGAATGTATTAACGCATTACTTGCGAGATGGTATATGTATTTTTACTGAAGGTTGTCGCTCTTTGCATTTAAAATCTCATTGTAAAAATTCTCTGGCGGAAATTTCAATGAATGTCCCGGGAAGTTAAATTAGCACATTTAACTTAGACAATAGACTTACAATTCATTACATTATCATTTCACGTTTACGTATGGAAATTTTCCTCGGTAAAGTACGTATTGTTTTAAGACCAAACAACTTCATTCGTATAGTCAAGTAATTATTTTTCATTCTGTTGCCAACATAGAGGTAGTGACCTGAGATTACGCTGACTTCATGCTATGTCCTCTCATCTCGTCTCCATCATTATTATATGTCTGTATATGGTATGTATATGGTACTTTATTCTTCTTCCTCTTGCCGTCACTCCTCCCATGTTCTGAAAACAGTTCTTCACTAAATCCTCCAAGTAGATGTTGATGAGGGTAGCTGACAAAGGACATCCTTGACGTACTTCTCTCCCTATTTCACTTCCTTCTGACATTTCTTCTCCTATCCTGACTTTCACTCGTTTTTTCATATAAAGGTTACTGAACAGCCTCCTCTCTTTCCAATCCACGCCAATTTTCGTTAGGACCCACGTCAGTTTATTCCAATCCACTCTGTCAAACGCCTTTTCTATGTCCACAAATACTATATACACTTCTTTATTCTTCTCTAGGTATCTTTTGCCGATTGTTCGTAGCAGTCCAATTGTATCTCTCGTACCTTTTCTCTTCCTGAAGCCAACTGATCTTCTTTCAACTGTTCTTTCACCTTATAACATACATGGGCACAATTTTCGGTTACGTGAGGCACTCGATTTGAAATAGTTTGTTTACTACGAGAGGAGACTGCAGAGTAGGATTGGAAATATAAACTGCTGCGATCTACGTCACCTTGTCGTAATCGCTAAGGCGGTCAGTGGCGAATTATTAGGAAAGCGCTTGGTTAACGTGAGAGACTCGAAAACTTTTATTCAATTTGGAAAATTAATTCGGCAGCTTTAATCATAAACCTCTTTACTATTTCTCCATCATTGAATTGATTTAAATCACAGGCGAGAAATTGCGTAACTAGCCAATAATATTCCATCACGTTGTCTACGTTTATTTTCTTGAATATTCTAGCGTTTATCAAGATTACTTAATAGATTTGCACGTTCTCGACCTAAAATAATTTCAGAAAATCATATTTCCTTTTCTACGTACATTTAATATTTTTTTTATAAATTTCTTTTGGAAATAATACGTACAAACAACATTTAATTCCTCGTAGCTTTTAATGCAGTGTGTTTAAGTTATTAAGTCGTATTTAGTATACTATCCAAATATTAAGATCATAAAATTTCTTCGGAATAGTAAGAAAAATAACGTTTAATTTGTCTTACCTCCTAATTCAGCATGTTCTTTATGACATAAGGAGAAATGTCGTTGTATATTAGATTTATTAATGCCTAATAGGATTTTCGAGCATAACACACATCGTATGTTCTCCCCTTCTAAACAGCAAAAAAAACTCTTCCATTTCTCATTAAATAATCGTTTTCTAACGCGTACACACTGCTTTGATAATGTCATTATGCCACCACTGATATTGCTTATGAAACTAATATGGAACCTGCCCACGCCTAGAAGCTACGTGAGGGAGGAACGAGGACTGTGAAGATGATGTCACTCAGAGCGATAAGCTCTGTGAAGGTCAGTGAGGCACAAATTCTCAAGTGAGGCACGATGCCCATCCATGCCTTATAACATAAACGTCGATTCAGTATTCGCAAAAGAATCTTCGCCGAGTGCGATATCAGGCTGATATTCCTGACCTCGTTACATTTCTTGGCATTATTTTTCTTCGGTATTGGAAGCAACATTGCCTCCGTAAAATCTTCAGGCTAGCCGCCTTACTCATATATTTCGTTGCATAATGATAGAATTTGCTTCTTGTCTTCACCCAAGCACTTCACTAATTCAGTGGGAATTCCATCGACTCCTGTTGCTTTCCCATTCTTCATTTCCCTGAGCGCTAATTCAACTTCTTTCCTTAAAATATAAAATCGTTTTTCGTCTTCTGATACGGCTTCTTCTTCTTCTGTAGCCATTAAATAAAATAGCCCACAATAAATGAATATTTTATTTATTTCAGTTACAACCATTGGAATGCAAGGAAACGAACAGTGCACAGAAACCTACACGTAAGATATTAACAACGTAATATCTATACTAATAATAAATCTGTAGCCAAAATTTTTCTGGTAATTTTCGATTTTCTAAAAATAATTGGTGTTAACATGTATAATTAACTATCCTGAAACCGAAAATCGCTATTTTTTAATTTTTGTTTGTATGTATGTATGTATGTCTGTCTGTCTATCTGTCTTGTCTGTCTGTCTGTTACCTTTTCACGCGATAATGGCTGAACGGATTTGGATGAAAATTGGAATATAAATTAACTTCGTTGTAACTTAGATTTTAGGCTATATGGCATTCAAAATACGTTATTTAAAACGGGCGTTATAAGGGGGCCTGAATTAAATAAATCGAAATATCTCGCTTATTATTGATTTTTGTGAAAAATGTTACATAACAAACGTTTCTTCAAACATAATTTCTGATAAGTTTTATTCTTTGAAAAATTTTGATAGGACTGATATTTAATGAGATAAATGAGTTTTAAAATTAAAATAACTGCCATCTAAGGCGGTGTATTGAAATAAAAAAGAAATGACCTCGTCTATAAGGGGCCTTGGACACAACAATCGAAAGCTATGAAACACAGCCTACAGACAATGTTTCTGTGTTTGTATGAAGTAATAATATCGGAAGCTAAATTAACCGATTTGTATAATTAATTATTATTTCATCATTGGAAAGTGTAGTTTCTCTGGATGGACATAATGCTATAATGTTATTACAGTAACTTGTGAGTGAATTGAGGACAGGTAAGATTAAAATAGCTTCTTATGCACAGAAAACTTGATAGGTTATTCTGTATATTCATTTCCTGTATTTCTTAAAATAATGTTTATGAAACATATTCATTTTTATTTTAGAGAATTAACGAACAACGAGAGTGTATTGATTTAGTATGTAGTAATAGTACATTAGCTTAGCAATCCATTATTTTATAATTCAAATTTTAACTATGCTCAATTGAATCGTGTTAAAATACATAAAATATATCTGCAATAAATGCAATGCAAAAAAATTGGGTAATGAGCCAAGCAGATTATGTTGCGCTGTTGTAAAAGCTGTTCCTCCTGAGATTCAAGAACTCCCACAACAAATTAAAAACTTTCTAATTCTAGTACATCCATTATCAACACATAATATTTACATAATATAATATAATATAATATAATATAATATAAACATAATAATAAATCTGTAGCCAAAATTTTTGTGTTAATTTTCGCTTTTCCAAAAATAATTCGTAATAACAATTAAGAACATGTTAAAGGAATTGTCATTGCACCAAATGAGTGGTCTCTGGATCAAAATGATAGCATTTTAATATTTTAAATACAATTTAAATTAAGTAACATATTAAACGATTTATCCTTCTATCAAACAGGGATGTTCCCAGGATCAAGCGTCCTATTTTAATTATGTAATTACTTTATATTTATTTCTAACGGGTGCAGCGGAGCGCACGGGTACGGCTAGTTTTTATATAAAATTTAAATTGCATATACAGGGTGAGTCATTTAAGTACGAACCAGCGCGCAGCGTTTGCATTATCATCGAGTGTTTCGCTTGTTTCCATGTACGGTTATCGTAGAATGGTTGAGATGCAACCATACATACACAGTTTCCTTAACAATTTATTCAAATGTTATTTTTTATTTAACGACGCTCGCAACTGCAGAGGTTATATCAGCGTCGCCGGATGTGCCGGAATTTTGTCCCGCAGGAGTTCTTTTACATGCCAGTAAATCTACTGACATGAGCCTGTCGCATTTAAGCACACTTAAATGCCATCGACCTGGCCCGGGATCGAACCCGCAACCTTGGGCATAGAAAGCTAGCGCTATACCAACTTGCCAACCAGGTCGACAATTTATTCAATAAAAACAGTTACAAAGTTACTTATTTGCTGGTTTTGTGAAAGAAGGTCCTAAAACAGGCCGTATTCTCGGCTGTAGTTCTCGTTGTGACAATCCAGCAGTCTCCTATTGAATGTTAAAATTCAGTTCTTCCAGGGCGTGTGGATTCGTCAGTACATGCTCTGTCGATTTAGTAGAAAGCATATAAACAAGAAATTTCCCTCCTCCACATTTTTATTAATTCGAACACTTTGAACATATAACTTCCGACATTCCAAAAAAACAAGGATAAAAAAGGGATAGATCAGAGCCATCTTCAGTTACAAGCCGGAGCATGGGTAGGTTTGGCAACGCTGAGTGGAGGCGGGCGGAGGCGAAATAAAGGCATGACGTTTGACGTTTTAGTGCTTTGATTTCGTTGTCACATGTACATTTTCGACATTAATTGATACAAAACTAAGTGCATATGATCAAAATTCAGTGTATTAATGTACGTAATTTATTACGGAATGCGAAATGGTATTTTATTTGAGTTTCAGAATAGCGCATAAGTACTTGCATACAGCCTCTTATAACTAAAAAAAAAAAAATAAATTAAAAACATACGTGTTTTTTATTGATGGTACAAGGCAAAATAAATAAATAAATAAATACTTAAAGAAATGTTACTTGTACCAAAAATAAATAAAATAACGACATACTTACGCAATACCCCATTCCAATCAATTAACCATTATGTGGCTAGTAAATTGACAATGTTTGGCCGCTTTATGTTGTTTCACCTCTGACGTGAAAGGTCTAGGATATCATAAACATTTCAATCTCATGTGCTTTTCTGTCGTGCTTTTCTATGAATATTTCAGATGCCCAGGAAGCCAGTTTTAGCCTGAACCTGGCCAGTCACCATAACAAAATTGTTATCCTGAATAATTTGTTATAAACGTTTTAAAATACGGTATAATTTTAAATAAATATAACTACAGAAAACAAGCTAAGAACGTAAATTATGCAACTAAAATACAAATATAAACGGAGGAAACTACTGACATATTATAAAAAAGTATAAGGATGTAAATACAGTTAGGTCAAGTATAAAGATCTATGAAAAAATGAAGAAACATACTTTCAGCATAATACGTAACAAAACACATCATCTATTATGTATATGCCAATTAGCGTAAACTCAGCGAACTTTAAATCCTGTGAATACGAAGTGAAAACAAACATGTTTATAACTAATTTATTGCAAAAGAAATAATGTTAATAAACAAACCTTGGAAAGCAACAAATTGAGTGTATGCACCTACAAATTATAGGTAGTTCTGACGTGTAGCAGGCATTCCGAATCTTCAACAAAACTGTAACATTTATGGGATCACAAAACAGCTGTTTACAATGAACTTGAAAATGAACGGCGTAACTTTGATATAGCAGGTGAGACCCAACAATTTGGCTAGAATTCTGATACACCACAACCACTATAAAAACGTAGTTTATACAATATTTAATATTTAGAAGAATTGTCAATCACTTTGTCATTAATAATAACCGTAAACATTGCTAATGACTGCAGCCATATTTTCATTTATTGTCTTGTTTTTATCGCCAACACGCACTTAGTTTATAATACATCAACAATTAACGTTTGGTACGACAGCGATCATAATTTTCCATCGACACACACTTATATTGTAACATTAATTTACATTGAAAATCGGCATTAGCACAAACACGTGTTCTGGAAAGTATGCCTCCGGTTGACAGTTAATTACAGTGTTGCCGACGTATGGCTCCGGCTTGTAACTGAAGAAGGCTCTGTATAGATCCGTAATGAGTGAATTTAATGACCGGAGAATATTTACTCTCATGACTCCATTCTAATTTTTAAGATCATTGTACCCATCTGCGAAACCGTTTACCCTGATTAACTTCCAGTGTAAGTGGCTCCCCTATATATAAACATGAAATGAAGAGGTGGATTCTAAAACCAATTAAGTCAAAAAACTACTTTTTTCAGGAGAGCAATAAAACTGAAATAATTATTTTGGCGCTGATTGAGTAATTTACGTTGTACCACAGTCTACTATATACAGTCACGAAGCTTGAGTTTTGAGGGTGCTAGTAGACTGTGACGGTTCTATTTTGCATTGCCTGAAATGAGGTGATATTAGCGATCCTAGTGGTGAGCAACTATCTAATGTTTGCATATTTACTACGTATTGAGCTTCGCGACTGTATATACTAGACTGTGGTTGTACCATATTCGTCATAACACAGATATGACATTACGAAATATTTGTGGCAATTACGTTTATATCTTACAATTTATAGGCGCGTGTTTTTTGTTCAAAATTGCACTAAGTCATGACTTAGTTTGATTTCGAAAAAAATTCAGACTATTTCCCTATACTGGTTAATTCAAGTATGCTGTGCTAACTCAAGAAAATGTTTCACGTATTTATTACTAAATACTGTAAAACGTTTTACGTGTTAGTTTTAACATGGAATATTACATTTTCCATTTACAGAAATAAAGAATTGGAATGCAAATGCAGTGTTAACCGAAAAAAAAATATTACACTGTAGGTATTATGACAAATACTTATCTTATTACATACCATTAGTTGTAACGTAGATTTTACACTTTACATTTACATAAATTGAAAATGGTTGAATTGAATATAGCAATGTTCTATTTTTACTGAATTTGAAATTTTACTTATTTATTCCTATATTAATTGAACTTAATATGTACATGTTAATTTCAATATGAAATTTTACAATTTTTTATTTTTCATTTCAACAAATGGCTTTTCTTCGTCATACATACGAACAGTATTATCATTATCCCCTTCAAGTTGCTTCAGTGCTTGTTCATAAAACTGTTTGACTTTACTATTTTCCTCGGGTATGTATTTCATCAGTTTAAGAACGTCATTCCTGTTTCCAAAGCTAATGGTATTTTTTAATATTACATCAGGAATATTAGTAGCGAACTGCAACGTACAACTACAATAGATGGACTGAAATAAAACGCGCCAAACACTGCTAAGTCAGCTGTGTCGATAGTCAGTGCGCATGCGCACCGACTTAGTTGGGTTTGGAAAAAAAACAACAGTTGACTTAGTTGGATTTGGGAAACACCGTCAATTTTGACATTTAAAATCGACATGCATTAGTTGGATTTGATTTATATTCTGTCATTAGAATTGTGTAACATGTATGTATGTATGTATGTATGTATGTATGTATGTATGTATGTATGTATGTATGTATGTATGTGTGTGTGTATGTATGTGTGTGTATGTATGTATGTGTGTATGTATGTATGTATGTATGTATGTATGTATGTATGTACCGGTATGTATTTTTTTTATTTTATTGAGAATACATCTGCATGCCCCGTTACAGTAGTAACATTACATGCAACCGTTACAAAATGTACAATTTGATATTTACAATTGGGATCGTATGTATGTATGTATGTATGTATGTATGTATGTATGTATGTATGTATGTATGTATGTATGTATGTACCGGTATGTATTTTTTTTTATTTTATTGAGAATACATCTGCATGCCCCGTTACAGTAGTAACATTACATGCAACCGTTACAAAATGTACAATTTGATATTTACAATTGGGATCATATGTATGTATGTATGTATGTATGTATGTATGTACCGGTATGTATTTTTTTTATTTTATTGAGAATACATCTGCATGCCCCGTTACAGTAGTAACATTACATGCAACCGTTACAAAATGTACAATTTGATATTTACAATTGGGATCGTATGTATGTATGTATGTATGTATGTATGTATGTATGTATGTATGTATGTATGTATGTATGTACCGGTATGTATTTTTTTTTATTTTATTGAGAATACATCTGCATGCCCCGTTACAGTAGTAACATTACATGCAACCGTTACAAAATGTACAATTTGATATTTACAATTGGGATCATATGTATGTATGTATGTATGTATGTATGTATGTATGTATGTATGTATGTATGTATGTATGTATGTACCGGTATGTATTTTTTTATTTTATTGAGAATACATCTGCATGCCCCGTTACAGTAGTAACATTACATGCAACCGTTACAAAATGTACAATTTGATATTTACAATTGGGATCGTATGTATGTATGTATGTATGTATGTATGTATGTATGTATGTATGTATGTATGTATGTATGTATGTATGTATGTATGTATGTATGTACCGGTATGTATTTTTTTTTATTTTATTGAGAATACATCTGCATGCCCCGTTACAGTAGTAACATTACATGCAACCGTTACAAAATGTACAATTTGATATTTACAATTGGGATCATATGTATGTATGTATGTATGTATGTATGTATGTATGTATGTATGTATGTATGTATGTACCGGTATGTATTTTTTTTATTTTATTGAGAATACATCTGCATGCCCCGTTACAGTAGTAACATTACATGCAACCGTTACAAAATGTACAATTTGATATTTACAATTGGGATCATATGTATGTATGTATGTATGTATGTATGTATGTATGTATGTATGTATGTATGTACCGGTATGTATTTTTTTTTATTTTATTGAGAATACATCTGCATGCCCCGTTACAGTAGTAACATTACATGCAACCGTTACAAAATGTACAATTTGATATTTACAATTGGGATCATATGTATGTATGTATGTATGTATGTATGTATGTATGTATTAACACTACAATTGGATATACACCCGTGGCAGTTATATATAATACACAATAATACCATTACAATTATACAATAATTACTTACTTATTGGCTTTTAAGGAACCCGGAGATTCATTGCCCCCCTCACATAAGCCCGCCATTGATCCCTATCCTGAGCAAGATTGATCCAATCTCTATCATCATATCCCACCTCCTTCAAATCCATTTTAATATTATCTTCCCATCTACGTCTCGGCCTCCCCAAAGGTCTTTTTCTCTCCGGCCTCCCAACTAACACTCTATATGCATTTCTGAATTCGCCCATACGTGCTACATGCCCTGCCCATCTCAAGCGTCTGGATTTAATGTTCCTAATTATGTCAGGTGAAGAATACAATGCGTGCAGCTCTGCGTTGTGTAACTTTCTCCATTCCCCTGTAACTTCATCCCTCTTAGCCCCAAATATTTCCCTAAGCACCTTATTCTCAAACACCCTTAATCTCTGTTCCTCTCTCAAAGTGAGAGTCCAAGCTTCACAACCATATAGAACAACCGGTAATATAACTGTTTTATAAATTCTAACTTTCAGATTTTTTTGACTACAGCAATAAAAGAAAAATAAAAAAATAAAATAAAATGAAATAAGCCTAAATTTATTTCTAACTATAAATAAATAGATGCAATAAACCTAGGACTATAAATAAAAACTATTCTATAATAACGCCTACAATAAGCAAAAGTAAACCTAATTTATAAGTACTTCTATTTCGCACAACTATTACCAGTTTAAGTAATTACAAATCAACTTAATTACATATCGTCTTAATTAATTACATATCACCTTAATTTATTTGCATATCAACTAAATTACATATAATCTTAATTATTTACATGACACAACTTAGATAATTACACTGCACCTACAGTTACATTTTCAGTCTAATCTTCTCAACCTTTCCTTAAATGTATTGTATAAATGTAATGTATAGGAGAACACACTAAGCAGCGTAGCTAAAAATCACCAGAAACTGATTTAGTTGGTTTTGGAATTCACCTCTTCAAATAGAGAATTGAGCGACACAAAAGTGTTTCCCTGGTACCACGAGTGACATCAGAGTAAACTTTTGATGTCAAAACATTACAACATTTCTCTTTTCTACCTCGATCATAGATGTTTCACGTCTAAAGTGAATATGGCTTACACATGTACTATAATTTTTGTCTATGAGCATGTTCCTTGCACCTGATAATGGAATTCAACTGTTACAGGATTTCCGCTGGTAAAAAGTAATAGCATTGCCGAATCATTCAAGACTCAATTAAAACCTCATTATCGCAGAAAGAAGCAGGCTCAGGCAGATATCTCTTGGGATGACTTGGACAAACTTAAGAATGTAACCTATAACCTAGACGTTGATTTGGATAAGATTGGTAAAAACGCAATAAATGTCAGATACGACGACACTGAAGAATCCAAAACAGGAGACAATCACGTTGGAAATGATCGGCAGCAACAAAATAAATTCAGTAAAGAAAGACAAACTCATTCCTATGATGTCGATATCAGGATTGATGAAAGAGACAAAAATAAACCACATCGGTCTAAGAGTTCAGATACCCGGGCGTCGCCAAAATTTAAATCGAGGCATCGACACAGGCAAGGACATAAGCGAAAGACAAATGTAAAGCCAGTACAGAAGAAGCGAATAGTGTACGAATACCCTCAATCGGACATAGCACACGATCCAGATACAATGCAGCACAGGCGGTCCTTTCGCAGAAGAATTACAAGACCGAAAAGTTTTACGATGGATTTGACACCAATCTCAACGAAATATCTGAACCACAAAACTACGTGCCTTGGACTCCTAGGCAACAGGAGGCGATTTTATCGCTGCTGCAAAAGTTCCGAAAAATGTTGCTATGGCCCCAATGGAGGCAGATGCCGCAATGGCACGATGTTTCAAAATGGCTCAAAAAGTTCCAATTATTTCCAATTACATTGTTGAGACCACTACCTAACATGCCACCTTTACAACTGAAAGTGAAGCCAAATAAAATAAGCAGGAACATCAGAATGGGATCCACATCTACCGAGGCCTCAAAGTCGAAGAAAACTTAGAGTACCAAGATTAAAAGGAAGAAAATAAGAGTTATAAAAGTTGTAGCTATATATATTATTGCTTATTTCCTCTGTTATTTGCCCATTAAGGGTAAATTTGGCCCAGCAGAGAATATACATAGGAGGATCGGAAAGTAACGCACAACAATTTTTTGTGTTAACGTATTTGATAGGTAAGCAAAACGGCAGCATGGTACGCCGAAACTAACTGATTATTCATAAAATACAAGAATCTGAAGTTACTCCAATAGTCACGTTTACTTTCTGATAGTGTTTCAAATGCTCGAAACAAACCTGAAGTTTACATAATCATTGAAACAAATACCGAAAGCTGTTATTAAGTCTACTGTATATGAACCATTAATATTGAAACAAACTGTACATCTACTCAACTGTAACTTATTGCATATTCAATTAAAATAAATCGTTTATCCTAACATTATATTCCAAGAGGAAATTTCCAGAAATAACATAAGACACCCTATTACTTAAAAAATACTTTCCTGAAAACCTCACTTTCGTTTCATGTAAATATGTGTAAAATAATTTTTGTGATTGTTGTTTGGAAGCAACTCAATATTCTGTATTTTAAGGTGCAAAATTAGTAATACAGTTCATGAAAAGATGCAAAACAGTTGCCCCACCTCACATACACAATAACGTAAAAACACTATTTCGCGACACAGTAGGCATTTTGCGAACAATTGGCCTTCTAGGTCACCAGACATAAATCCAGGTGATTACCTACTGGTTATGGGGTTATCTAAAAGAAAAAGTATTTCTTATTAGCCCTACTATAGGTGAGGAAGTGAAACAGTCAATATCGGATGTCATTGAAAACATCCCTAGGAATGTGCTTACTAATGCCGTTTATAGCGTAGAAGATAGACTATTTCTTACTGAACAATACGGTGGTGGTTTAATTTTTTCGTGTTTTAATAAAATCTCACTTCTTTACGAACAAACTGGTGTTTTTATTTTTGTGGGATCTAAAAATTTGATAAACTTATTGCCATTTCAAAATGGGAACTTACTTTTGAATAACCTTATATATTAAACTTTAAAAACCATATTAAAGAAATAAACTCCAAACTTAGTTCAGCATGTATTGTGATTAGGTCGTTACAGGAATTTCTAAACAGGAGTATCTTAAAGACAATATATTTTGCTTATTTTCATTCCGTTATGTCCTATGTAATAATATTTTGAGGAAATTCTGCAAAAAATATACATATATATTATTCGTATACTGAGGAATAAAATACATTATAAATCTGTGAAATTCGTGAAATTTTATTTCAAAGTATTTTACTGTAACGCTAGACTAGACGGCATTTCGGAAGGCGGTCAGCTGCTATATGCGCCGTAGCTTTTGTGGTATGTGACGTACAGTAGAACCAATCGCAATCAGTCTATAACAGTACTTCCCGAGTACATTGCACTAAATGCATTGAATAAGTAAAACTAACATTTACCACATTATCTGATTTCTTTGAAGCAGGACAGAGTTTAAAATGGTAATACTGTACAGTATTTTCTCTTTTAGTGCATTATATTTTGCAAATCTAGTCTTTCAGGTAAAGCTCCCTGTAAAGCAAATTTGAACAATTTCAAGGGAAAAATTGTTCCGGGGCCGTGTATCGATCCCGGGACCTCTGGTTGAACGTACCAGCGCTCTATCAACTGAGCTACCCAGGAACTCCACCCGACACCGTCTCAACTTTTCCCTTTATATCCACACAACTCGCGTGGGCTGACGAGACGCCAGTTTGTGAAGTTTTACATTTCTAGGCCCATTGTCTTGTTTATTTTTTTTCCGGTAAAAAATATCTAAATCTGATTTCAAAGTAATTCTGAGTTACAAGTAGTCTTTTCTTTTCCCCTTGACATACGCATGTCAGGTTCAACTGTATTTCCTTTCAGGCGCCACGAATGTACGTGGGGGTAGTGCAGGTACAGTTACATGTTTTCATTATCTCGATAAGGTGGTGTGGACGGCTCCGACCGCTTTTGACCTCAGGAAAAAATCCGGTACTCATTTTAGGAGTGGATCAGGACAGCACGTTTGCACATCTCCTTTTTATGTTAGGTTAGGTTCTTTTCAAACTGAAATGACGAGTGAAGCATAGGACAGTTAAAATTACTCTAACCTAACCTAACCTTTTTATGTTAAGTTAGGTTAGGTTAGGTTAGGTTAGGTTAGGTTAGGTTAGGTTAGAGTAATTTTAACTGTACGTTTCACTCGTCATTTCAGTTTGAAAAGAACCTAACCTAACATAAAAAGGAGATGTGCAAACGTGCTGTCCTGATCCACTCCTCTCATTTTGGCAGTAGGCTGATTGAACTCCGGGGCCTTTATGAAGATTTGGAAAGGAGAAAATTCCCGCTACTACTCGAGACTGAACTAGGGACTTCCCAGTAACCACTCTACCAACTAAGTTACTCGCCCGTCAATATTCTACGCCCATGGAACATAAATAAATCATTATTTAACTCAATTTTAAGTTTCCTGTTTACTTAATCTTGAGTGTTTCTAGCTCTCCTTAACAGTTTGATAGAAGTACTAACCTAGATTTTAACTGCTACGAGCAAAACATGCCATCGCTGTCAGGATCGGGAAGGTTACGTGCAATAATTAAACGACTTTCTTAAATCAAGCTCTCAAGAGCTTTCAGGATTAATTGAATTATGACAGTCTCAACGAAACTTCTATTGGGAAGTTCAGCTACCAAACAAAATAAAAGTTTTCCTCTTTCATCATAATGACACGAGAGCAGGAAACGTAGTTTTGTTTCTTGCTTCTTTTAACTTTTATTTCGTTTCTTGCCCGCCAATTTACGTTGAAGTTCTACTATGGTCGCCATGGGAACGCCCGGACCTGGACAGGTCGAGTCGCTTTAATAAGAGATGAGCAACAATATACAAACTGCTCCACAGTTTCTCAGAAATTGGACAGGGGAATGGAAATCCTTAGATTAAGTCATGAAGTTCAAGTTGCATAGCTAAAACAGGAGTCTCTCACTAACATCACAGTCTAGTATATACAGTCACGAAGCTTGAGTTGTGAGGGTGCTAGGAACAATAGACTGTGCCGGTACTATTTCACATTGTCTTTTATGGGGCGATATTAGCGACCCTAGTGGTGAGCAATTATCCATGGATGCATATTTACTACGTATTGAGCTTCGTGACTGTATATACTAGACCAGAGGTCTCCAAAAAGCGTATCGTCATTCGTGCTCTCGATGCTGTCCGCCGAACATAGTGTACTGTAAGACTAGAGAAGGGGAAGAGACTCGTACCTCAACAGATGGGAGCGGTCAGTGAGGGATCGCGGCAACGGTTTGATTATGCTTATCAAATAATAGCATCAAAAGAATAAGAAATATACTTTTGCATATTATTTTGACATACTATGAAGCTGGAGCCCCTTCTGTTGCTATTGATACAAACCATTGCAAATTCAAACTCTTCTGTTCTTTGGTGCCTTTCAGTACCTGGAAAGATCTTCTCCAGTTATATTTTGTAATTACATCTAGAAGACATTCAGACACAGTAAAATGTTCATTAACTCCTCGGATGAAAATGGCTAGGTGAGCTTTGTCATTTCTATTCTGTGCTTTCGTCCAATGCAAGTGAGTAAGCTACAAACTGGTTAATTGTGGTTTCGACTTCAGATTCAATTACATTTACAATCTTGAAATGCCTTCTCTGAACTGTAATTAGAAACAATTTAATTTTCTTAAACTTTGACTTTGTTCTGGACACAATATTTTAGTTGCGTTCTGTATGCATGATTTTACAAATGACGCTTCTGTAAAGGGCTTCATTGATTTTCTAATATTCTAAGCTAGAACATAGCTAGCAAGAAGCTTTTTTTTGTTTAAGACTGAGAGCACGTGTATGGTTTGTGTTTGTATTTTCTTGTTTTATATTTATCAAAATATCTGTAGGCCTAAGCATTTCACCTAAAATTAAACAAAAAACTATAAGTATGTCATGCGGAACTGAGTGCAAACGTATTGTAATATACTGATTATTATGTATAACCAACAATTATACAGATAGCCCCAAAATAAATTCTTTTCACATGTCCAACATGCCTGTAATTGTATGATATCCTTTGTGAAGAGTCGAGTATTGTCGTCGCATGTTGAACTTTAACACACTCTTAAGAATTTTCGAACAAATTAGCATTTCACATTCTCCCCACTGACACAAAAAATTTCTCTTCCTATTCATCCTTGAATGTACTACGTCCATGATTAGAAGACATTGTGAAACGGTGGAACACGCCGACCAATACAGTGATAATGGCAGTCCGCCACTGCTCTTCGTTTGCGCATAAACATTGAGTACAGTACAGGTGGGGATGGGTGAGGCGGAGCGCGCTCATTACATACTGGCTTTGGTTCCGTTCAGGGGCTTACTCGCGAGTACGGTTTTGGAGACGTCTGTACTAGACTGTGGACACATTGTGTAATACCACAGTCTACTATATACAGTCGCGAAGCTTGAGGTGATTTTTTGCAAATCTCGCGATAAAGCGCTCCAAGCGGTTAGCAACTAGAACCAATAGACTGTCCACTGTCGACTTTGGATTTAGAGTCGACTGTGTCGTATTTCCATCGAGTGCTAGGTCGTTACGTATTTCGCATTGATGCTTGTGAAAAAAAAATCCTAACATCTATTTCTTATTTTACTTCTAGATGCAAAAAGTGGTTAATAAACAGCAGGAGGGAAGATCTAATGACAAAGAATGAATCATATCTTTATAATAATATAAAATTTTGCTCTCTTCATTTCGAAAACACACAATTTATAAATGAAAACAAAAATAAATTAATCTGGAATGTCATTCGAACTTTATTAGATGTTTCAAATAAAACCTGTTCTGTTATTACCTGCAGCTGAGAAACAAAAGCTTTGCACTAATTCTACGTCTGTATCAGCTGATTCCTTGAATAATTGTACATTTTCAGACAACTTAGGCCTACTTTTTTTTTCAAGGGATATGGTTTTAATTATAGCTGTTAATTTTGTTGCTATTTTTATTTGTTACTTTACTAGAGACGTAGAAAAAGTAAGTCTGTTAAAATAAAATTTATTGATCACGTTTTATTTCCAATTCTGGTGTGATTATTATTGCTTAACCTCATCCCACTTTGTTAACTACGTAAGCCTACACTACAAGTACCGGTACACGTAAGTTACTCCTATTAATTCATATTTCCATTATTATTGTTGTTATATTATTGTTGTAAAGGGAAATGCAAATTAATATTTATTGGTTTCATAGTTCATTATCGCTGTAATCTTGAATGAGTGAAGCG
This sequence comes from Periplaneta americana, assembly GCA_025594305.2. NCBI lineage: Eukaryota > Metazoa > Arthropoda > Insecta > Blattodea > Blattidae > Periplaneta > Periplaneta americana. The sequence goes on from JAJSOF020000011.1 coordinate 32,914,271, forward strand.
ATTATAGTAAATTTCAGTTCGTTTTGCACAAACAAAAATAATATTAACCTATTTCTTGCAGGTATCTTCGAGTTTAATGCGGAATTTAATATACTTCATTAAAATAATAAATGAACTTTATCCATTTAATATTTCAATAATGGAAGGAAGGTGTTAATTTTTCCAAAAGAACCCGACAACGAAATTGTAACATATATTTTGTCATCTGCTAGGAGAGATCTGTGATGATTAGGCGATAGTAGCGATCCTAGTGGTGGGCAACTACCCATGTTTGCATTTTTACTACATATTGAGCTTCGCGACTGTATATAGTTGACTGTGGTAATACATTCGACTGCCGTTCCACAAACAGAATGGTCGGATAATAACCGTATTACTAATTGGCGGCTTGTGAAATATTACACGAAACTCACCTGAAACGTGTTTCAAACTTGGATCATTTGCATGTCCGAGTCCACGTGAACGGAAATAATACTCAGCAATAAAGATTTTTTTCCTCTATTGTGAGAACCATAATTACGGTACAAAGCCAAGCACTGAATCTTACGTCTGAAACTTGTGGCAAATACTAGGTTGCTAAGCAAACATGCACAGCGATAATTTCAGCACTGTTTGTTTTGGCGTATACTGTACAATATTTAGGATTAAAATGCAGTTTCTTTTAGATAATCTCCAACTGTCAACAACACTGCGCCCCGTTGAAAACATACATTACCGCACGGTAAATTTCCCCGCCTGCGCTACTAAACAACTTTCTCACGTCATCCTCAAACTTCCTTCCTCGAAATAAACCATCGAGTTTATCATAAAGGATGAAATCAGAACAAGAACATTAATTAATTCATCACTGTTCGTCCTTTATAATAGTATGATCTGTGCATTCTACAGTATTATTAATTAGCAAAATCATTTTTTTTTCCGATATCACATCTTCAAGATACAGAGGACGTTTTTACAGTGTATCTTCCCTAGTCTTCCTATCAGCGTTCACCATGCTTTGCCTTTCGTAACCGGTTACGTAAAGACGTGATATGACCTATGAACTACCGTCGATGAAATTGGTGATTTCGAGGCGGTATTTTTGGCGATGAATTCCTAGAATTCGCCACGAATTACCTATATTAGTCTATACTTACTTACAAATGGCTTTTAAGAATCCCGAGATTCATTGTCGCCCTCACATAAGCCCGCCATCGGTCCCTATCCTGTGCAAGATTAATCCAGTCTCTATCATCATATCCTACCTTCTTCAAATCCATTTTCCTCCCCAAAGGTCTTTTTCCCTCCGGTCTCACAACTAACACTCTATATGCATTTCTGGATTCACCCATACGTGCTACATGCCCTACCCATCTCAAATGTCTAGATTTAATTTTCCTAATTATGTCAGGTGAAGAAAACAATGCGTGCAGTTCTGCGTTGTGTAACTTTCTTCATTCTCCTGTCACTTCACCCCTCTTAGCCCCAAATATTTTCCTAACAGCCTTATTCTCAAACACCCTTAATCTCTGTTCTTCTCTCAAAGTGAGATTCCAAGTTTCACAACCATACAGAACAACCGGTAATATAACTGTTCTAAAAATTCTAAGTTTCAGATATTTTGACAGCAGACTAGATGACAAAAGCTTCTCAACCGAATAATAACAAGCATTTCCCATATTTATTCTGCGTTTAATTTCCTATATTAGTCTTACAACTGGGAAATCCTTAGAAGAAACCCAATCAGGTAGTAAGCCCGAACGGGTTTCGAACCCATGCCCAAGGATCAGGAGACCAGTTCTTTACTCCTGAACAATTGTGGTTGCTCTCCTTTTTCTTTGTTGTCCTTTACTTATTTAAAACTGAGCTACCTCCTATGAAATCTCAGTTCTGTTCAGCCAGTTCGTGGGAGTCCAGCTCCGGAGAAAAATGTATATTGACTCCTAATCTTTCCGGCGCTGTCTAGACGGAGCAATGAATAAGCAAGTAGTGATAAAACTTTCGGCCATGTCATTCTATACTTTCACTTCCAAAGAAGAATCTCGCTAGCCTCCACATATGCAAACGCGCACATACAATACAATACAGTTCAATATGATAAAATACAATACAATAAAATACAACACTACACAACACATTCATGTACAGAATGGAAGTGAAACAATCTTGATGATTGAAAGGGACGATAGGGTACACTTGAATGGATAGAAAACTTAAACGCCCAATATTACGTTTCGTGACTAAGTGCTCGATTAATTAGAAAATTAAGTTCGAAGTTTCAGCAGTCTGGCAACATTGCCGCTAACACATTCGTATTTGTTCTCGTAATACAGATGTATGTCAAAAAATTCAGGTTTGTCTTCCTAAGTGATCTACCTCCCATTCCCTCTCTCAATAGGACGTTGCAATTTGGTCGCATCGTTCAGTGGCTTCAAATTAGTGGTTTTTAAATTAAATTTACATAAAACTCGTCCACGCTATTGAAATACACTAGAGGGATAAATGATTCTTTATTAGATTTTCTATTGATATGAATAGAAATTACGATCCTACTCGCAATAGTTACGGAATAAGAGGGTGTTAAACATTTGGGAGAAAAAAAAATTCTGAGAAAACTATTAACTTTCTACTTATGCGGTATTACACTTTTTTGATACAACATGAGGTATTCGCTCTGAAAATCTGCAGGGATATTTCACTTCCATTTCGTATAAATGTACACACCACACTCTAATACACCACAATATTAGTACATTATGCAACGAGCCTATAATGGTAGTAATTAAGACGCGAGTATGTTTATGAAACGAGCGCAAGCGAGTTTCATAATTTTCATACGAGCGTCTTAATTACCATTATAGGCAAGTTTCATACGACATTTTATGCTCGACCATATTTCTAACTTGAAATTATTTATAAGTAGCTTATTCATGTTATGGTTATGTAAGTGAGGAGCGGAACTGACCTTCTAAATTGTGAGATGTGCGCTGACGCGAAAGTATTGATTTTTTCCGAGGAACGAATGTCATTGGCCTTGATATAATCTAGAGAATAACATGAACATTAATCTTGATATAACCTGGAAATTGATTTAGAATTGAAATACGAGATGACAAATTGAATTTATTTGAATATGATTTACAATTAACGCTAATTATTATAGTAACAGAACATAACCTTCTGCGACAGTATTGGATTTCCAGCCTCCGTGACGTTTCGCTAGTTGTCTTTCGATTGCATATCCGAGAATAATCGATACTTGCGCTTTTATAATGAATAGGTGTACTTTAATGAGGTGCATTAAAGGGCTACTACCAGATGTATAATTACTACATTTCGGCATGGTCGAGCATAAACAAAAATAGGCTACTAGAACACATTACATTATGTACACTAAATACTATGCATATGTACACAGCAATAACACACAAATAAACTATAATCCTATACATCCATTACAACACACACATACATAGACTACAACATATTCTTTCATACGCTACAATAATACTACCCTCCTAAGTCCTGAGACATTTTTTGTTGTAGGCCTATTTTTAAAGTTCAATGAAATTTTACACATAAAAAAAAAGTCACTGACATAAGGGAAAATGTTCATTAAATTCTGCAGGTTACAGTTAGAGCACAAATGCAGGTATTATTATTATTATTATTATTATTATTATTATTATTATTATTATCAAAAACTTTCCATAAACAGGGATTGACTAGAAGACAAAGTATACTATTAAAAAAAAAACAAAATTTTGTATAGTACATATTACATGAATAATTTGTTATAAATATAAAACCAATGCAAGAAAGAGAAAAAAATAATAAATTACAGTGCAATGTCATCTGAGGTGATTTCTTAACAATGAAATCGAACCTTTCAACGAAAGTAAACAAGCACTGGTAATTGTAGATGATGGCAAATGAAAAGCCTTGCAAAAATCAACAAACTGCTTCGAGATGGATCCTCTTGCTCTGACCATCAAGCCTATTATATCTATCTGTTGTAATTGATCGGGTCTCTGCACATACATCTTATATCATAATCATTAGAGACGACACTTTGTCCCAGTTCGCCACGAGGTTCACTGGTACTGGGGTATAGAGTACCTGTGTTTACTAGTTGATACGAGCAGTCCAGCGACAGCACGCGACTGTTTGCTGGTGTAGATCGGCGGAACAAAAATGCAACGTTTCTACGGGTTACCACTGCCGTATAGTATGTATGCGCGTAGCATTATGCCTTGATTAGTTATATGTTTACAATATTACTTACACATATTTACAACACCATAGCTGCAAAGGTTTGAATCCTAAACAAATCAAACGTACGTTCGTTCTCCGGCGCAGCACACACAGGTTGCCCTTTCCTGTCACAGTGCAATACCTTCGAACCCATGGCCTCCGTGACGTCAATATAGGCAAGCAACAACCAACGTTAAACCCGTCCATGCTGGGACAAAGTGTCGTCCCTGATAATCATGTATGAAGTATCACATAAAGCTTGAATTTATATATCTTCTCACCATTCGTGAGCTGCCACAAGGGACAAAGAGCACTTAACCATAGAAATTTTTACAAGTTCATGAAAAACCATTAATTGTGTTTTAACAATGAAATTCTTACAAGTGTATAGCTGCAAATAATTTTTTTTTTTTGAGCTCAGTGGAAATATACCTATTTTTAGAAAGGTAAGTGTTACAAAAAAGTAAAGAATCCTACTGAACTAAGTTTGATTTCGAATATAGGTGATTCTTTAGGAGAGAAATTGATCCTTTCAATGCAGCTAAGTTACAATCGGAATAATAGATGTAGGTATTCCAAGCCTCTTAAACACATCTTTCATGAAGAGAGTAGTGGTACCTCTTGCTCCAACCAGAAGTCCGATTACTTCAAGCTCTTTTAGCTGGTATTTTTTGAGGTTATAGGGAATGGTAGGATTGTAGATATTCTTTTTTTCATTATCCACTTCTGTTGGCTGTTCCTCATCCGTTTCGAAACGCACAGTGGGATCAATTATGTATCCAGATCTTGTAGATTCCTTGAAAGCTATTATATTTATGCTCCGTGTACTGCCAGTGACGGAGAGACCATGTACTTCTTCAAAGGTGTTGTAATCGGCATCTTTAAGGGCAGTGGCTATAATTGATCGTACTTGGTGGTGTCTAGCGTTTCGCAGAGCTTCGCCGTGCGGACAGGATCCCAGGACGTGTGCAAGAGTTTCAACCTCGTTGTGGCAATGCCTACAACGGTTGTCCTGAGATCTTCCCGGCACAGCACGTACTGCAGCAACATTTCCAACCATTTTAATGCCACCGCGCCATTCGCTGTTGGAGAGTCCTTCGTGTTTACAAGTCCACTTGTTGGCACCAGGACTGTACTATACTCTCAGGACTCAAGAGGCTACACATACGTGTACTGAAATACTATATACACATAATACTCTATATGACTGAACACACATTTAAAATTTTAAAAAATTTATATATCTTCTCACCATTCGTGAGCTGCCACAAGGAACAAAGAGTACTTAACCATAGAAATTTTTACAAGTTCATGAAAAACCATTAATTTTGTTTTAACAATGAAATTCTTACAAGTACATAGCTGCTTTACAGCATTAGACATACATACACTTAAGTATTATACAATGCATATAATGCACGTGTATATACACTACAATACACATATACTGTATATATGCACAAATTCATCAATTCATTTCATTACATAAAAAATGAGTAGGTAACATATTGTAATGCACATATTATACTACAATACATATTGTACATAGCAACTTTACACATTTCATACTTTCCTTTCTCACATTTCACAAAAGAAAATCCATAACAATTTCATGACTGTAATTATTCTGTTTTCCAGCTTCACATCAAGTCAGTAATGGATAAAAGAGCGTTTTTCACAAAAACAATATTCAGCACTGCAATTTCTAGCATCGAACGTGTGTTTCACCAGCAGATTTCAGCTTCAACGAAGACTGTCGACTTGGTTGGCTTTATTTTTCCCGTAGATTTTTCTTGTGTCGCTGTTTTCCTCTTCGCCTTGACATACAAACACAATGCACACTTGTCTCCCCGCAAGACAAGTTATCTGCTTTGTCCTGAATCCCATCTTACAGTCCTATTTCCAGCTGGCTCTATTGAATGTCCCCGTTGCAAACCAAAGTGTATGTCACTTTATGAGAATACACATCATTCGAAGAACAGAAGTAATCTACGAATCTCTGCACCAATCTACTTCTGCAACCAATTTAAATTTAGAATTCTATATTTATATTTCTACATTGACCACAGTCCTGTCTAAATCCATTACATCAACGAGATCGGAACAAATTTTCAAATATATTGATAACTAGATATATGAATCCTCTAGATTCAAAACCCTCTAAAGACCATTTTGTTCACAATTGATTTATGCCCACATATTGCTTGCTAAAAATTAATTCTAATGATTTATATAATTTGAATTCGAAAAGTCATTAAATTTAAAGAAAATGGTTTGTTAAAAGTCACTGTTAGGTTGAAAATTCCCTTTATTTGCCACCAGTTACGGTTAAAATTCTTCAATTTGTGAAAGTGGATAAAGGGGATTTCGAATCTATAGGATTCATATGATGTATGAAAAACGGAAGGCATATTTCAAATGTTTGTAAGTTTTTCAATTGAATATTTAAATACGCCTATTGACTTCAAAATTATATAAATATCAACAACTCTCTTGTACTTACATTCTTTTACGCTGTTCGAATTGTTCACACACTAGTAAAACTCCGTATCATCGTGTTTTGAAATATAAGCATAAAATTCTACGTGATATAATTTTCATAAATGGCATTCGGGAGGAAATTAAACACAGAATAAATATGAGAAATGCCTATTATTATTCGGTTGAGAAGCTTTCATCGTCTAGTCTGCTGTCAAAAAATTGTTTAAGTTAGAATTTATAAAACAGTTATAATTACCGGTTGTTCTGTATGGTTGTGAAACTTGGACTTTGCACTTTGAGAGAGGAACATAGGTTAAGGGTGTTTGAGAATAAGGTGATTAGGAAAATATTTGGGGCTAAGAGGGATGAAGTTACAGGAGAATGGAGAAAGTTACGACAAGTCTGACCGGGAAAGCAGGTAGCCCGTATTCGAATCTCGGTCGGGACAAGTTACCTGGTTGAATTTTTTTTCCCGGGGTTTCACCTCAAACCTATAGGTTCGTTTCAACAAGCGGTTCATGGATCAGTTCATGTACGGTTCCTGTACCATCTTATGCGCATGCGCTAGTTGAGCATCTGCTATGGGATTGAAACTGGACTGGACGCTGTTGGAACGCTTTCGCGGATCGTTATGTACTAAATCCAGAGATGCTATAACTGTGATCATCTTTGCTAAGAACGGGATGCTTATTATTATCATTTCGCAGCTAATTCTAATTGCAGAAAATAGAATTTCGATGATTTTCTATTAAAAGATGACAAAGAGTATGGATGGCAAGAATTCCGCTAGTTCAATGTCGTGTACTGGGGGACTCTCATCTAAAAATAGTTCTTTTTTTAATTATTAATTTATGTACGTTATTTATTATACTTTTAATCAAAGCTGCATGTTGAAATTGTAATTAACTATTTCAATACCCAAATAATTTCCATTCCCTTTCTTTTTGGCGAAAATTTAAATTAAATCTCTAGTTTTATTATCCGTCTGTACTGTCACTTTTCATCTTAACCTCATTGATGTGAACAGTCGATCATGTCTTTCTTCAGTATCCAGGAGACGTTGGTGAGCTTATGCGCATGCGCATCTCGCATACTCTTCCGTACATGCCTTAATCCGCGGACTATTTCTGACCGTTCCGAACCCGTGTCAAAAGTTTGCTGGAACGCCCGACTGCAGTACAAGTTTCCGGTTCGGGACTTGTTTGGATTGTGTTGGAACGCTTTTTTTGTACTGCGCGTGCTCACGATGGTTACGGACGGTTCCTGACTGTTGTTGGAACGAACCTAATATGAACAAATGTTGGGTAACTATCGGTGCTGGACCCCGGACTCAATTCACCGACATTATCACCTTCATCTCATTTAGACGCTAAATAACCTGAAATGTTGATACAGTTTTGTAAAATGACCCAACTTAAAATTGGAATAAATCAAATTTGTTGGATAATCAGTAAAATGACCCAACTTAAAATTGGAATAAATCAAATTTGTTGGATAATCAGTTGACTTAATTATACTTACGAAAGTTGTACTGTCCTTCCTTAAATCAGAAATTATGAATTTCGTTGTATGAATATTAAAACTGAATATTTATTCATTATAGTTTAGGAACAATCTGGTAACTTACTGTTAGAAGTGCACGTATCCCTCAAACGTAGAGAGTTATTTACATCTATTTCGTAGCGTAATCCAGCCAGGAACACTGTAGATCAGGGTTGGGCAGAATTATGCACTCTGTGCTTGCACGGTGTACTACGAGAGAAGTGTGCTTATAGAGTGCACGAAAACCGGTTTATTCAAGTTGCGGTACGTACTGTATGTTTCAAAAGAAAATGTTATTCTACCAAACTAAATAAGAACACAAAGTAATGAAACACTTCCTTAAACACAAAACAAAACATGTCTGTTGCACATTAATTCATATTACTCAATTTCTCAAGATTTGGAGAAACTGTATTAGCACAAGCTATGCGAAGAACTGGCGTTAAAAGCCTATCATTTCTTGTCTGAGATTTGTTTATTATATAAGTGGAACCAAATAAACACAAAACTTTCTCACACAGCTTATGCAGATTGGGAAGGCGTCCTCTTGGGAATCCGTCATAAAACTGCATAAGACTCGACCTTGAATCATATTTCGCTCGCATCTCTCGATCACATCGCAGGTCAATCAATTCACACTATAATGAAAGGGGGACGGTATGGAATCAGAACATGTAGCAAAAATACATTTCCAGGCAATCTAAATCGTGGAACCTTGATGTAAATTCCTCTAATAGACCGGATAGAATACATGCGTACATTTCGAAATTATCATTGTCCAAAATTCTATGCGCTTAAATAAGGATGGAAATGATATATTTCTCCCTTTTGCATTTGACGTACCCATAACAGCAAGTCCCTTGTGCAGACGCTTGTATTTCCCTATTTTGACTATGCTGACATTTTACTGACTGACCTTTCCAGCGTCAACAAAATGAAACTTCAACGTGCTCATAACTTGTGTGTACGTTTTGTAAGCAATGTTCGAAAATATGATCATATTACCCCATCCCTGGAAACAATAGGTTGGCTTAAACTAGATAAGAAAAGAAATTTACATTCACTTCTCCTTCTCTTCGAAATCTTGAACTCTTCTATTCCTTCGTACCTGTCGTCTCGCTTCACTTACCTTTCTCCCCACCACAATCTGAACACACGCTCTCGCCATGAAACAATACCATCCCATCGCACCTCCTCATACTCATCCTCTTTCACAATAGTCCTGTCAAGACTCTGGAATTCGTTACCTGCTAGCATCAGGGACTGTCGAAATAAAATTGAATTCAAACGCAAACTTACTAGGCACTTGGTCAGCAATTGAGACTCGTTCAGACATGGTTTCTTGTAAATAGTTATCTTAATCTATCACAAAATATTTCAATATCCGGTAATTTCATTACTATAGATTTTTGTTATTGTAGGTTTAATTTGTAATTCAGTAAATACAAAAATATTCTTTGTTCTTAACTGCTATGATAAAATGTCTAGCTTTCATTAATCAGGTAATCTTGTCGTACTTTAAATTTTATTGTAATTGTAATTGTAAATTTAATGTTAATTGTAATTTTATTGTTCATATTATAGTTGTAAACCCCTGGTAGAAGGGCAGAGAAGGCCTGACGGCCTTATCTCTACCAGATTAAATAAATAAATAAATACTACTAAATACTACTACCAATTTCCCCTTAATAGCTGCAATTTTATCTGCAAATTGTGTATTAAGAATTTCTTTTCCCTGAAGTCCTAAATTTAGCTCATTTAAAAGCTGTCAGATCTGTTATAGCTGCTGGCACACTGCAGCGCTCGCACTTGGAATTCCTCGTGCGCACGGAGGACAAATGAACTCATACGCCCATCGCTGCTGTAGATTAACAAATTGTACTGTACTATACAGAACAATGACGCTTAGAAATGGGAGGGATACTTCATGACAATGTCGTGGAAAATATGGCCTACTTTACAAGACTCCTGTAAAAAATATTACCTGGGCTTTACGTTGAGTGGCACACAATGGATACTTACCACACGACAAAGAACGGCATAATGACGTCCAGTCTTTGTTGCAACTGTTGACGAGGACAAGAGAAGAATTGTGGGCTAGGGATGCTGGTGGTTAAGTAACGGAGTCTTGTTGTTCCAGAGTCATTCTGTTCACAAGTTATGGGTGTGTCCATATAATGAAATGATTAATCACTTTGCGAAGAGTCTCAACTTAGACATAAACACTGATTCACGACTAGTTATTTTTCTGAAGACTCTACTCTCTTCTAAATAATTGTATGAATTATTTATTTCCTAATTTATTCAGTACAATTCAACGAAGGAGAAGCAGCTATATTACAAGTTCTTAATAAAAATCATCATATAGGGTAAGGTTGCGTGTATCGCACCACTTTAGCATTTATAATTTTTATTGAACAATACAATTTTTATTTTCTGCATTCCTTTACAGAAATACATTCCCAGAACATTTACCTTTCATGTAAAAAAGAATTCTTGAATTTGATTTAATGTTTTTGAAGTAGAATGACATTTTCGAAACACTTGTCAGTGGTGCCATTTAGGCAACTAGTTTCCTAAATAGTACCTGCGGTTTCTTAAATCGCACTTCTTTAACTGCAGGGAACAGGATGAAGGAAAGCTTTTAATATTGAACATACTGAATATGAATAATGTATTAAATGCAAATTACAAGTTTATTGAAATTAATGAAAGAGAGTAAACGCATCTTCAAATGAAATTGAAAAAATGGAGCATAAATTACCTAACATTTAAACTTCGTTTTTTATTGTTACACATTTGCCATGTGCTTCACCAGGTAGTTCAAACTGTAAACTGCGTCACCTTTTCTCCACGATTATCTCGAAGCCACCTAAGAACTGCTTCATGATTTAGCTGTCTGAAATGGTTTGAAGATAGAAACATCTAAAGGTTGGGCCTCTGAGTATTATGACGAGGAAGCTGAAATAGGAGCACATCATTTCCCGAGATAATCTAGCTTCTACATTTTTGGAATGATTCGTTTAGGTGGACATACAGAAGCAGCACATTTTTCCATGGCTGGTTTGAGTGGCAAATAGAATGAGCTATTAGACAAATAGTTCACTGTTGATATAGCCCGAATCAGAGCAAACAAATAACGATCCTGGAAGAACACCAGCTGATAATGTAGGATGCACTGTTTGACGTTTAAAAATTTTCATAGGTGACACAAAATATCTGGTGCGCTTGTACAACACACACTTGTTGTATTAACGCCCTTTTTACCACTTAATATTGCACCCACCTGATGCATTTTGGGCCTTCTTTTGTACGGCTAAAATTGCTACAGTTGCTCATATCGCACCGGTGCGAATTAAGCACCTACAAAGTGGTACGAATTAAGAAACTACGTCATAAATTATTATTTCCTTCATTCTAGCCTATAATCACCGCATGTTCGAAAATCGTACTAAGTTAAATGTTCTTTAATATTTCTTTTAACCAACAGCATCTTAAGATTATGGATTCTTTTGCATACAAATCCTTTATTTAATTACAAAATGTTAGCTAAATTTACATCCACCTGAGCGATTATATTAAATACTCTATCACCACGTTGCTAGCACAAAGAAGTGACAGAAATCAAGTGACATGGTGGAAGTTCATATGGTAGATTGTAACAATACCACTAGATGCCACACTACTACAGTAACTTGTTTTAAACTAGTAGTGGTGCCATTTAGGAAGCGGTGCGATTTATGCTACTCTACCCTAGGTATTCCATATAAATTTGTTTTATTTGATTTTTAATTATTTTTAATATTTTTTAAATTTTTTTTTTCAGGTTTTTATTTTATTGTGAATGATTTCATTTATTTTATTATTTTTATTTTATCTCAACATTTGATTTCGTAAATAGTGTGGAGAAAATAGATTTCACTCCTTGCAAACGAGATGAATTTATTGATCTTTGCGCTGATTCCACACTCAAAGGTAAGTTCACAAAGATAAATGAACCACCCTATACAATAAAAATATGGACATGCTTAGAGGCTGTGAAACGTATTATTTGTTTTTCCGGCTTACATTCCACTAGATTCCATATTCTTTGTTCTTAACTCCTATAATAAGTTGTCTAGCTTTCATTAATCAAGTAATCTTGTCGTACTTTAATTCTTTTTGTAATTGTAATTTTAAATTTAATATTAGTTGTAATTTTATCCTTCATATTATAGTTGTAATCCCCTGGTAGAGGGGCAGAGAAGGCCTGATGGCCTTATCACTACAGGTTAAATAAATAAATACTAATACTAATACTAAATTTCGCCATAAGCAATGAAGTTACAATTGCGTTGAATGTAGATCGTCATGCGTCCCGTAAATTCGGGTTTGTACCGATTTTTATGCTTAAAGTAGGCGGAAATATAGTCGCCACAACCCCGATTTTGAGGAATATAATGAATTGATAAAGGAAAATATATATCTATAAGTTACATATCTTTTTCTTCACAAAGTAAACAATGTAGCCTATGTACGATACCACAGACTACTTCTGTGATTTTTTTATTGGGAAACTACTTGATTTAATTACTTGAATCAATGAAAATTATATTTACTTACTTACTTACAAATGGCTTTAAGGAACCCGCAGGTTCATTGCCGCCCTCACATAAGCCCGCCATTGGTCCCTATTCTGAGCAAGATCAATCCAGTCCCTACCATCATATCCCACCTCCCTCAAATCCATTTTAATATTATCTTCCCATCTACGTCTCGGCCTCCCCAAAGGTCTTTTCCCCTCTGGCCTCCCAACTAACACTCTATATGCATTTCTGGATTCGCTCATACGTGCTACATGCCCTGCCCATCTCAAACGTCTGGATTTTTCTAATTATATCAGGCGAAGAATACAATGCATGCAGTTCTGCGTTGTGTAACTTACTCCATTCTCCTGTAACTTCATCCCTTTTATCCCCAAATATTTTCCTAAGAACCTTATTCTCAAACACCCTTAATCTCTGTTCTTCTCGCAAAGTGAAGTCCAAGTTTCACAACCATAAAGAACAACCGGTAATATAACTGTTTTATAAATTATAACTTTAAGCTTTTTTGACAGCAGACTGGATGATAAGAGCTTCTCAACCGAATAATAACAGGCATTTCCCATATTTATTCTGTGTTTAATTTTCTCCCGAGTATCATTTATATCTGTTACTGTTGCTCCAAGATATTTGAATTTGTCCACCTCTTCGGAAGATACATCTCCAATTTTTATATTTCCATTTCGTACAATATTCTGGTTCAATTACGTATTGCATTTCAATATTATTTTCCTTAGAATTTGTAAGTCCTTTGGAAATAAAAATTGGTCCTTTTTTTTTTTTAGTTTGTTTCCACCACTTAGAACAGACGTCTCAATAGGGCCTTCTCGGAGCACTTCCTCCTCTTTCTCTTTTTCAATGTAAGAGTGAAACATGATGCGGGACCAGTTCGTGTATCTCCGGATGACATCATTGACCGCGACGTTTTAATAGACATCTGCAACCGCTACGATGTTGTGTCCATCTCCGAGGAAAGAATGTCATTATTACCGCAAATGTATGAAGAAATAAAAGCTTTCATAGGGAAAACGAAATTGTGGGAGTCGCAAGTTTCAGTGGGTAACTGTTACCACTTCATTAATCTAAAACTGTTGTCTAATTTGAATCAAGACAAGTGTAACAAATATAATGAAGTACTGAAGGACTTGAGAAAAGGATTTGAAACCTGATTTAAGATTTGAATAGTTCTAATTTAAAATAATTGTTTGTGAATTTCTTACATGTTTAGGTTATTTTTAATTATTGAAAACATTACGAAACATATTATTTAACTATTATTGTAATTAATATATTAATATTAATGTAACATAAGAATACTTACTTTAATAACCAACAAGTTTAATTGTAATTTTATTATTATTATTATTATTATTATTATTATTATTTAATTGAATTTTATTTTATTAAATATAGTATAAACTTAAAAAAAGAGCGATACCAAAAACCATTTACTAGAAATGAAATATTGTTATTGTTTAGTCAACTGTCCGAAGACAGGTCTGAACCTCACAAGTGATACCAACAAGGCACCACTTATGAGGCAACTAGGCCAGGAGATAATGGAGTAAGGTGGCCAGTTCCTTGTGCTTAAATAATTACATAGCATGTATGGTTCTTCATGCTTCAGGTATCTTCCCTTTACTCATTGATAGTATATAATTATAAATTAAATAAATAAATATATTATTATTATTATTATTATTATTATTACTGCAAACTACTTAAGAAATTCCTTCCGAAAACAGTGTATTGTGGCAGTACAGCTCAAAAGTGCAGCTTTGTGGAATTTCTCCCGCGACAGTTACAACTTAGCTCGCTCATGCGTGTGACATTAATCAGCGATCGGCTATCTTCGGGTACTGCGCTTATCTCTTCAGCTGACTACGCTATCTACACTTGCTCTCTGTAACAGTTTTTATGCGTTGGCCTTGAGACGCCTGGCTTAGAGGCAAGAGAAAGAGATTTCCAGATATTGCATCAATGCTTCATGCAGTAGGACAGTCCATCAGAGAGATCAACAGAAACAATCTCGCTAACGGCATTCTACGGTCACCACGGATTTGGCAAAAAGATACAGGAACACACTGGTGATTACAATGAAGGAATATAAATGTTTTTTTCCATGTAAGTTCAATAATATGTTCGTACTATCTATGTTGTCACTACTTTATTTACAACCCTCGTATACAATGGAAGAAACTTAGCTAGTATAGCTAACCTATAATATTAACCAATCTAATAATAATAATAATAATAATAATAATAATAATAATAATAATAATAATAATAATAATAATAATGACAGGATTCACACAGTTCTCCCATTGATTGCTGAACACTAAATTTTTCACGAAGTATGTGTGTACTTTAACCACAGTCTAGTACAGTGATGTCAAGTGATGCCCACAGGAGCAAGCACGCGCTTTAGCGCCCAGGAGAGCCTGAGCGCTTTATAGCGGAAAGGAAAGAGACAGACGAAAGAGGTAGTATATGCCGCTTGGTCGAGCTATATACAGGGATGGCCAGCACTGATTCAATAGATAAAGGGAAGAGAACTTATTAAAACTGTATCCATGTTAATTTTTAGATTTGTCTGAGAAGTATAAGTGCATTATAAGAACGTAAGTTTTAATTTTAGTGTTCATTTTTCACAAGTTTGCTTTTTTATTCAAAAGGAATATTTTCTTAACTTTTTTTTTTACATAAAAGTGAAATTTTCATATATTTTGTTTAGTAGCCTTACAGGTACCTTTTGAAAAAATTCGCATGGAAAATGTTTGTAAAAAATGAATTAACAAAGCAAATACTGTTACATCACAAACAAAAGATATGTGCCCATGTGTCGGTAAAACGTCAGCTCTATAGCTTCAGCAGATTTCGAGATAATTTAATATTCTGATAACAGAAAGTTGCGCACCAATATCACCTAAAAGTATAATGCGATAAGAGTTTTATTATGTAATATTAGTTATAGTTAAATCATATACCTAGACAACTTTGCTTTGTACTATAATATTCTTTGATTACTTTTATAAGGCTAAAGATACATCAATATCAATTTCAACTTATCATGTCATATTCAGTATCTTTCTTTGGGATATCACTTTCTTTTTTAATGTTGTGTTTAATTCACTTAGTAAGTTACAGTATAGTTGTAGTATTATGGAATTTGTGTGAATATTCCATCTTTACTCTTTATTATGTTATTAACGTTTAAAACACAACTGCGATATTAGGCTAAGAAATAGGTGTTAGTACTTTTGTTTTACAGACAATATAGAAAATAAAAAACAGAAAGAAGCCATATAAAAATAACGACATAAAATTTCACGTTCCGTTTGAAGTTTGTGCACCACTGTTTTCTTAATCCAACAGGCTGCTTATTCCTCCTAGCATACCTAGCGCTTAATGCCCGCGCATGATGTCAAGGTCAGAAAAATGCGCTTGCTTTGACGTCACTGGTCTAGTATATACAGTCACGAAGCTCAATAGTAGTAAATATGCATCCATAGATAGTTGCTAACCACTAGGACCGCTAATATCGCCTCATTACAGACAATGCGAAATATTACTTGCAAAGTCTATTGCTCCTAGCACCCTCACAACTCAAGTGTCGTGACTATATACTAGACTGTGATTTAACTACAGTGACATTTATTTTACAAAACGAGGATCAAATTAAATTAACGTTAGGCAGAAGCCTGATGAACCTTCGCACGACACATTTTAATACGCTTCCTTTAAAAACAAACCACACGTAACAGAGCATGAAAGTTTTAATTTAGCTTTAAAGGCTTTAATATAAATGAGTGTTTGTGCTAGACGGCTGTTACAGACAGCTTTTCCAATAATACGCCGCCAACAAAAAACGGAACTTTATTATGGACTGACATGGCTTGGGAGGGGAATCAAAGCAATTAATTCTGATTCAATAGCAATGTGTTTAAACACAATGAATACGTATTCTAGTTTTCTTTATATACGTGGAATTATCATTCAAGATATTATTGCAAAATTCAATGGCAAAAACATTGTACAAAATAAAACAGAAATATGGAAATATAGCAACTACAGTTGAATCCTCGATACTTTCGATATTTCGATAAGGGAAAGTATCGAGAGCTACCGACCAACTTCTGGGGAAAGGACTCGATACTTTAGTTTCCGTGGAATTCTCATCTTTATTGATTTATTTTCTTTATTTATTTCTTTCTTTCTTTCTTTTTTCTTTCTTTCTTCTCTACTTTTTCCCTTCTTTTATCTCTTCTTTCTTTTTCTTTCTTTCCTTCCTTCTTTATTTCTATCTTTCATTCTTCCATTCTTTGTTTTCCTCTCTACTTTTTCCTTCTTTCATTCATTCTTTCTTTTTTCTTCCTTTCTTGCTTTTTTATTTCTTCTTTCTTTCCTTTTTCTTCTTTCTTTTTTCTTTCCTTCCTTCTTTCTTTTTCTTTCTTCCTTTTTTCTTTCTTCTTTCCTTCTTCTTTCTTTCTTTTCTTTCCTTCTTTCTTCTTTCTTTCCTTCTTTCCTTCTTTCTTTTTTCTTTCTTTCTTCTTTCTTTCCTTCTTCTTTCTTTCTTCTTTCTTTCTTCCTTCTTTCTTTCCTTTTTTTCTTCTTTCTTTTTTCTTTCTTGTTTCTTTCTTTTATTCTTATTTCTTTCCTTTTTCTTTCTTTCTTCTTTCTTTTTTCTTTCCTTCTTTCTTCTTTCTTTTTTCTTTCTTTCTTCTTTCTTTCCTTCTTTTTTTTTTCTTTCTTTCTTTCTTCTTTCTTTCCTTCTTTCTTTCTTCTTTCTTTTTCTTTCTTTCTTTCTTCTTTCTTTCCTTCTTTCCTTCTTTCTTTCTTTTTTCTTTCTTTCTTCTTTCTTTCCTTCTTCTATCTTTCCTCTTTCTTTTTTTTTTTTTTCTTTTCTTTTTTCTTTTTCTTTTTCTTTCTTTTTTCTTTCTTGTTTCTTTCTTTTTCTTCTTTCTTTCCTTTTTCTTTCTTCCTTCTTTCTTTCCTCTTTCTTTCTTTATTCTTTCCTTCCTTCTTTCTTTCTTTACTTTTTCTTTCTTCTTTCTTTCGTTTTCTTTCTTTCTTGTTTCTTTCTTTCTTTATTCTTTCCTTTTTCTTTCTTTTTTCTTTCTTTTCTTTCCTTCTTTTTTCTTTTTCTTTCCTTTTTCTTTCTTTTTCTTTCTTCCTTTCTTCTTCCTTTCCTTTTCCTTTCTTCTTTCTTTCCTTTTTCTCTCTTTTTTCTTTCCTTCTTTCTTTTTTCTTCTTTCCTTCCTTTTTCTTTCTTTCTTTTTCTTTCTTCTTCCTTCTTTCCTTCCTTCTTTTTTCTTTCTTCTTTCTTTCCTTCTTTCTTTCTTTCTTTTTTCCTTTCTTTCTTTTCTTTCCTTCTTTCTTTTTTCTTTCTTTCTTTCTTTCTTTCTTTCTTTTTTTCTTTCTTTCTTTCTCCCTTTTTCTGTTTCAACGATGGACTAGACTTCTACCATATCAAAAATGTTATCATGTGGTGTATCCACCTCTGTTCCGAGTTTTACAGAAATGTTTCCTTTTCCATTATTCAAAAATATTTTGTAACACTTTGTTATAAATAATTCTTATCATTAGTAAATCAAAGACTTCAACAGCCCCAGTTGTTATTTGGTGAACTGTCCGAAGACAGGTCTGAACCTCAAAAGTGATACCAATAAGGCAATACTTATAAGGCAACTAAGCCAGGAAATACTGGGCTAGTGTGGTCAATTCCTTTCCCACTCCATCGCGTACATCGCCGATTAACTACATGTTACACTAATAAGACTTCAGATAGCCCCAGTTGTGGATTTATTTTCTCTCTTGGAGGGCCCTAAGGCTAGCATCTCATCCTGAGGCTTATTGTGCAACCTCCTTAATATTGAATTATTGTTGAAATTCTTAGGACCGCATTCCTGTCAGTACGTATTTCAGTTCTTGGTGTCATTTTATCGATTCAGCTACAATATCCAGGTCTGACGGAGTCCGCGTGATCAGCAAAAGCTACTCCGTCTCCTTGTTGTTATTCTGCAGCCTCCTCAGATCGATGGCAACTGATCGCGATTTAAAACGGTTCAGACTATTGTTAACTGCTGAACATGTTTTTTTGCATGTAGAAATAACATTGGACTTATATTCGACATTAGTTTTTCAAAAGAATTGGCGCTCATATCTATATTAATAATAAATCTGTAGCCGAATTTTTCTGGTAATTTTCGATTTTCCAAAAATAATTGGTCCTAACATATATAATTAACCACCCTGAAACCGAAAATCGCTTTTTTAAATTTTTGTTTGTATGTCTGTCTATCTGTATGTTTGTTACCTTTTCACGCAATAATGGCTGAACCGATTTCGATGAACATTGGAATATAAATTAAATTCGTTGTAACTTAGATTATAGGCTATATGGCATTCAAAATACATTATTTAAAAGGGGGTTATAAAGGGGCCTGAATTAAATAAATCGAAATATCTCGCTTATTATTGATTTTTGTGAAATATGTTACATAACAAAAGTTTCTTTAAAAATGATTTCTGATAAGTTTTATTCTCTGAAACATTTTGATAGGGCTGATATTTAATGAGATAAATGAGTTTTAAAATTAAAATAACTGCCATCTAAGGCGGTGTATTGAAATAAAAAAAAAATGACTTCGTCTATAAGGGGCCTTGGACACAACAATTGAAAGTTATGAAACATAGCTCACAGACAATGTTTCTGTGTTTGTATGAAGTAATATCAGAAGCTAAATTAACCGATTTGTATAATTAATTATTATTTCATCATTGGAAAGTGTAGTTTCTCTGGATGGACATAATGATATAATGTTATTACAGTAAATTGTGAGTGAATTGAGGACAGGTAAGATTAAAATAGCTTCTTATGCACAGAAAACTTGATAGGTTATTCTGTATATTCATTTCCTGTATTTCTTATAATAATGTTTATGAACATATTCATTTTTATCTCAGAGAATTAACGAATAACGAGAGTGTATTGATTTAGTATGCAGTAATAGTACGTTAGCTTAGCAATCCATTATTTTACAATTCAAATTTTAACTATGCTCAATTGAATCGTGTTAAAATACATATGCAATAAATGCAATGCAAAAAAATTGGGTAATGAGCCAAGCAGATTATGGTGCGCTGTTGTAAAAGTTGTTCCTCCTGAGATTCAAGAGCTCCCACAACAAATTAAAAATTTTCTAATTCGAGTACATCCGTTATCAACACACTTTTTCATAATATAATATAATATAAACATAATAATAAATCTGTAGCCAAAATTTTTCTGTTAATTTTCGCTTTTCTAAAAATAATTGGTAATAACAATTAAGAAACATGTTAAAGGAAATGTCATTGCACCAAATGAGTGGTCTCTGGATCAAAATGATCGCATTTTAATATTTTAAATATAAGTTAAATTAAGTAACATATTAAACGATTTATCCTTCTATCAAACACGAATGTTCCCTGGATCAAATGTCCTATTTTAATTATGTAATTACTTTATATTTATTTCTAACGGGTGCAGCGGAGCGCACGGGTAACTCACTAAAATCGATATATCTCACCCATTTCTAAATATAAATTTAAAAAATCTTGACATTTTACTCGTAAAAGCACGTTCTTCGATATGTCAGGAGCACAATTTTCATAATTTAAACAGTGAGAATGAGACAGCCCACAGCCACATTTTTAACAAAAAAAAAACGGCTTTTTGTGAGAATTGTTTCTTACACGTAGGCCTATGGAGGAGCTACAAGTAAAATATTACACAAATTACTCAACAAATGGAATAGGTATACGCCGAAGAAATTATGATACCGCACTTAACCCTTAAATTGACAAAATATCTTATAGGATACAACAGGTTAATAGGCTATAATATGCTATAATTTTAATAGAACAATAGATAAGAAATTGGTAGGAAATAGTAATATGCGTTACAAGAGCGGAATGTTGAAGTTTTCATGTTCGAGGAAAAGTTTGAAAAAGCGAAACGTAGTTGAGCTTTTTTAATTTCCGAGAATTGAAAGAAAACATACCGCTCGTGTATCGTACACTATTTTGTGCGAAAATCGTTTATTACATACCTGAAAGAGGAATTTCTAATTAGTTGCAATGAAATCTCCATCTTGTTTTCTGTTCAATGATGGCAAATTTGTAAAACAAAAATATCTATCTTCAACATTGTTGCTTTAAAATGTTTTCTGTGTTTACTATACTCCAGCAGGCCGTGATATACGTCTGTCTTTTTCTTCCCAGTCTATGATGACTCTGGAATATTGTTGATTTTTCACGGCTTCCTTAATGTTACTTGCATCACGAATGCAGTAACGTTAGTGGAGTTGTAGAGTTTACTTAATTTTTGCAAATATTTAAAAACAATAATTAAGAGTGCAATTTAGGTGAAATTGCAGTGGTAAGTTTCCAATTTATAATTATTCCTATATTGAACGTCTCTAAAAATAATATGTTAAAAGCCTAAAGCAGTAAAATCAATATGTCACTTAAGCGGTAAGAAGAGGGAAATTGTTATGTGTGTTAGGTTGGGAATACTGAATGTGGAATTTTAGACTTTCCGCGGATTGGTTTTGTGCAGAAACCAAGCAAATACTCACGATCTCGCACAAATTAAAATTTCACAATACTATAATATTGTAGACTACAACATATAAAATATGGACATTGCGATAGTTGTTTTCTTTACAGTCCGACAAGGTTTAATAAACTAGTGTGAGAAATGAAGTTTTGCCAATTTAAGGGTTAATAGCATCGGAATCTACGGTACATCTCTAACGTGCATTTCAGTAAAATTTTGTCTGTGTGGTTTAGGACTATTATTCTCACTCCCTTCAATTGGATTTCATAATTTTAAGATAAAAATTACCGGTACATATTAAGAATGAATTTTAGAGGAACTTATATAAAATTCCATTATATTATTTATAACATAATACACATATATTAAAAAAATAAAGTATTACATTCATTAAAAACTGTTACATACATTATGCAATACTGTACATATTACGAAAATTAAATTAAATTAATTTACTCCCGTATAATAACGCTCGAAATGTGGAGGAACATTTTTAAAATGTAACAAAATAAATTTCTATTACAGAGAACAGTTTTTAATAGCCTAAAGAACGTGTGTACCAAATAGCATGCATATAGCGCCAATATTTCGAAGATGTATAACTTCCTGCATGAAAATAAAGCAAAAAATTCAAGTACGGGAAATTGCAACGAAAGCTTAGTGTCATTTAAAAACTTTGTAAACCAGAGCTTTAAAAATGGCGCCACAGTAGCAACAAGACCATAAATTCGCATTACTTTTTATGTAATACATTTTTCCCATAATAAATATTATTTTAACGCAAAAAAAGAAAGTAAAATTTGAAAATTTACAGCTTTTCCACCATATTTAACATTCCTTTCCCCTTGAAAATCCTGCTTTAAAAATAGCGTCGCAGCAAATGACAGACATAAATATGTATTTTATGTCATGTAACATATTTTTGTACATATTTATCAAAGTATATTTTTAAACAAAAACATTTTTTTTTAATTCACTAGATTTCCACCATTATTAAGACCATCATCTGGCTTCAGGAAGGAAGAAGGTACGAGAGATTCAATTTAACTGCTACGAACAATCGGCGGAAGATACTTAGAGAAGAATAAAGAAGAGTATAATAATATTTCTGAACCTAGAAAAGGCTTTTGACAGAGTGGATTGGAATAACTTGATGGGGATCCTAAAGAAGATTGGTGTCGATTGAAAAGAGAGGAGGCTGTTCAGTAATCTTTATATGAAACAACGAATCAAAGTCAGGATAGGAGAAGAAATGTCAGAAGGAAGTGAAATAGAGAGAGAGGAATACGTCAAGGATGCCCTTCATCACCTACCCTGTTCAACATCTACTTGGAGGATTTAGTAACGAACTGTTTTCAGAACATGAGAGGAGTGATAGTAGGAAGAAGAATAAAGTGCATAAGATTTGCTGATGATACGAAAGAAGAAGAGAAAGCAGAAGAGAAAGTGATACTAAAGAATATGCTACTGGAGCTAAATGACAGCTGTGAGCAGTATGGGATGAAGATAAATGCCATCAAGACAAAAACCATGATCATCGAAATAAAAATAAAGAAGGTTAACTTGCGAATTCTAAATAAGACAGTAGAGCAAGTGGACAGCTTTAAATACTTGGGGTGTACTATAAGCAGTAGGGTAGGGTGGGATTAGTTGAATCAAGGGGCTAGTAGGATCAATTTAAGTATTTGGCCTACTGCGCATAAACTGGCAGCCATACAGGCAGCCATTACCAGTGAGAACTTGTACAGATCAGTTGGCCGTGTTGTTCAAGCGTTTTTAAGTCATTACATACATTTTCCAAGCTTCAGGAGAACTTTAAAGACATTTAGGTAAGTGCCATTTCCTTTGTTTTTAACGCCATACAATCTTCAAACGTTAATAAATAAGGCTTAGTGTTGAAATTATGTAGTTATTCCGTATAATCTATCTGTTGTCAAGTAACATACTACAAATGCCTCAAACTAGGAAGCTGCCTGGAGAGGGGAAGTAGTAGAGCTAACGGAGGGGGCCCACCTAGGCTCCGATACTCAGGTATAGTCATATTATCTGAAAAGTTGACCTCTTGACAATGTATTCAAGATGTACCCTCCCTATGCAGCCTTCTCAACTGTTATTAGAACTGAGCTGTACCGTTCTAGTCCACAGTGCACAGCAGTAGGCGGACAGTGGTAGGGGAGAAGTGCTCTATGCGTCTGCGCGAACGAGACATCTTGCTAGTTTGAGGCATCTGTACTCCATTCGTTCTTTTACGGTACAACTAGCGCATTCTGTTGCGAAACGTAGGAACTACGTAAGTTATACGTAAATTCAAAGGATGGGATTAGTTGAATTAATTTAATAGGGGCTATTTGAATCACATGAAAAATATGATACAATTTACTTTTATTATACGATGAAAGAGTAATGGAACGGAGAAAAATTCTGTCCGGCGCTGGGATTTGAACCCGGGTTTTCAGCTCTACGTGCTGATGCTTTATCCAGTAAGCCACACCGGATACCCACCCCGGCATCGGATAGAATCGTCTCAGTTTAAGTTCCAACTCTTGGGTTCCCTCTAGTGGCCGCCCTCTGCATGGAAATATCATATGTACTTCGGTACATTAAAATAATATTACTTTTATTAGTTTAAAATAGTAAGAAAATATAAACGGAAGGAAGCCTATTTACACTGGAAGGAAGAAGATTTACGTCAAGCTATATCCAGTGTTCGTAATGAATAGTTAAGTAGTCGTGGTGCTGCAGAAATATTCAAAATTTCATTTACAACCCTCCAGAGACGCGTCCGGAAAGATAGAAAATTTCAAGAAACTGGAATGAGGACACCTGTTAAGGAACCAAGAAACCAATCCACAAAAGGCAAGAAGATGGATTGCAAAAAAAAAAAAAAAAAAAAAAAAAAAAAAAAAGACCAGCAGGCAAGAAATGACTGAAGATGACAGTGAACCATATGGTCTTTGCGGGGTCAATTATTTTGGTAAGAATTCTTTCACAAAAGGTGACTGATAAGAGCCAGTCATGCAAAACCTGATACCATGAAATTTGCGTAGGAGCCGCCGGACGAAAACAATTTACTTGTGAAAAATGTGTTTAGTTCGCCTATATTGTATTTTCATGTTCCGAGTTTACAATATTTATATTATTGTGATTTTATTAGTTTATAACATTGTGGGTTTGTATTTCAGTACAAAGTTGCAACAAAACATGTAATCCAAATAGCCCCACTACTGATCCAAATTACCCCACCTTTTGTGAAAAATCAATGTTTTGACATGTTCTATAATATCGTGTTTATCTTGGAATATACCCGCGTATGAAAAGTAGATTTGCTATTTTTAATAGAAAATACTTCACTGCAATGTAAAATGTTGTTCCAATTTTGAAAATGGGAATTCTATAGCTGTGAATTGAGACCGAAGTAAAATTGATTCAAGTAGCCCCACCCTACCCTAACATGAGCTGCTGCCAGGAAGTCAAAAGAAGGATAACTATGGCCAAGGAAGTTTTTAATAGAAAAAGGAGCATTTTCTGCGGACCTCTGGAAAAATAACTAAGAAACAGACTAGTGAAGTGCGTTGTATAGAATGTGACATTGTATGGGGCAGAAACATGGATATTGCGACGACGTGAATAGAAGCATTTTAAATGCCAAGTGGACAGACAGAATAAGAAATGAAGGTGTGTTAGAAAGAGTTATTTGTCAAGTTAGGGATTATGTATGTATGTATGTATGTATGTATGTATGTATGTATGTATTTATTTATTTATTAACACTACAATTGGGTACACACCCGGTGGCAGTGATATATATGAACAATAATAACATTACAATAAATATTAATAAATATAATAAATTTAGCTTCCCTTATGAAAAGGTTGCCAGATTTGACAAAGCGTATTACATATCATTTGCAAACACACCTAAAAGGTAAAATGATATAGGCTACATTTGAAACGGTTAGGGTATCGAATATATAAAATGTCAGAAAAATTTACACCTAAGTAGCGTTTGTGCTCATTTACAATTAAGAAAGGGAAAAAAATATCATCAGATAGGTTAGAATGATTTGAATGCCAAAAAAGCGCGAGAAAAATAATAGTACGGATTTATTGGCATTGATATCTAAACCAATCAACAGCCATCGGTTAAGGTAACTTGAAATTGATAATAATTACAGCAATTAAAGAATAAAATAAACGCAAATATAATTCTAACTATAATTAAATAGTTGCAATAATCCTAGGACTATAAATAAAAACGATGCTAAAAGCAAAAGTAAACTTAACGCATAAGTACTTCTATTAAATCCAACCATTACCAACTTAAGTAATTACATCTCACTTTAATTATTTACATATCAACTTAATCACATATCATCTTAATTAATTACATGACAACTTAGATAATTACACTGCACCTACAATTACATTTTCAGTCTAATCTTCTCAACCTTACCTTAAATGTTGATGAAGAAAGAATGATGCTGAAACTGATCAGGAAAAGGAAAAGGAATTGGTTGGGGCATTGGCTGAGAAGCAACTGCCTACTGAAGGATGCACTGAGATGAGTGGTGAACGGGAGAAGAGTTCGGGGCAGAAGAAGATAGCAGATAATAGACGACATTAAGATATATGGATCATATGAGGACGTAAAGAGGAAGTCAGGAAATAAGAAAGATTGGAGAAAGCTGGGTTTGCAGTGAAAGACCTGTCCTTGGGCAGAGGACTATTAATGAATGATTTTTTATTTTATTGGGTTATTTTACGACGCTGTATCAACATCTAGGTTATTTAGCGTCTGAATGAAATGAAGGTGATAATGCCGGTGAAATGAGTCCGGGGTCCAGCACCGAAAGTTACCCGGCTTAATTAATGAATGAAATGAATGAATCCCCCCCTCAAACAACGCAATCCGGCTTGTGAACCGCTCGATATGCACGAGTTTAATCCGACAGATATGTCCATCCGTCGCGTTTTGAAACGCACAAAACAAATCTACTTCTGGAGGGCTAAGTGCGAGCAGAAAGGTCAGATGATAATTGTGTTTGTATGCCATGCTGCAACACGGGTGATCCAGTTATCGGCACATGCACAATGCATAATGCACGACCGCACTCCGGTTAACGATCTGTTTAAACGCCCACCGGACCACGATTACGTAACAATCTCCAGGCGTCCCCCAAGGCTCCTCTCTCGGGAGACCGAACCCCCTACTACTCCGGAACTTGATGGCATATTTAACTGAAATACCTGTAATCAGGGCAGGGACCTCCGCCAAGCAAACTGCATTACTTTACATTTATAACTAAAATACACATTCAAATGTTTACAACAGTGATGTCAACGAGAGAGCAAACGTGCTCATAATCCGTATGCGCTGATCAGAGCACGTAAGGCACGCAGGTACAAGTCACTGGTGAACACAAGGGTTGTACATTGGACATTTATGAAAAGGAGCCGTTCAGTAAGTTCCAGGCTGACTAGACTCTTAACGTCTTGTGCAAGTGAAAGATGAGGTTGGTTTGTGGAAATTATTTAGTTATAAAGACAAGCAGTGTCGAACGTCTGAAATTATTAGTTCATCTACAGAATGATATTATATTCAATTTAGTTTGTTTTTATTGACATTAAATAGTAGTAAATGTATGTAAAGATGTATTGTAGAGCTTCTTCCTCACAGCACTGTATTTATGTTTACAGAATAAAATATAAACAAAAGTGTGTGCTGCTAATGGCGTAAATTCGTTAAATGTCAGGACTTGTGTCTATAAATTATCCAGATTTTCGTATATAAATTCTCAGTTTAACGAGGTTACTTACTATTACGATATTGGTCTGTCCAGATATTTTGAATTACGTGAATATTTATCAGAATTCATAATAGAAAAGCAGAGACAGTCCAGAACTAGTTGGCTCTACATGGATCGAGGAACGTAACTTTCTCAAGGATGTATTAGAGCATCTGAACGTTTTGAATTTGAGATCGCAAGGAAAGAATCAAGTAATCTGTGTCGACAGATATTGTTAAAAGCTTTCAGATGAAGATTTCATTATGGATGTCGCAGAACTCACAGCACAATTTTTATAATTTCAACGCCTTCACTCATTGACGTCCTGTTCAACAGTGTAAAATACTGTAATGTTTCAAAAAATCTCTGGGAAGAGTTCCATAGACGATTTAAAGATATTGACCTACTCCAGCTCAAGTTGGATTTGTGTCGGCAAAATTAGAAAAAAAACACTTCTGAATTACGCGAGAAGTCAGGAATTCAAATTTGTTTCTAGAAGTGTTATGATGCTCAGATAAGTAGTACATGATTATGTAACAGTTAATAACAATAATTAAGCCTAGACTAATTATAGACCTCATTATGTAAAACTGCTTAAGTTAAAGAGAAGCTATGTATATTATTTGTTATATCCTACTATTTTATAATTAATTGCATATATTAGAGAGGTACATGTTGCAAAATATGCTTTTATTTCTTGTTTTCTTGTATAGCGTAACACATTATCTATTACTTAAGAGCAGTTTAATTCATCTTGCAGCGATAGACCAATATAGTTCATTTTGCTCACCCTTCCTGTTCACCGCTACTGCTTGTAGAACAGATTCATTGGAACCCGTGAGAGCTTGGGAGCACGTAGTGTGCTCTGACCTTGACATCCCTGGTTCACAACATTTTGACTGTATGCAGGATTTGACTCTGCCAACACTGACGACAGCAACATACGATTTTACCAGGTGACATGCACATTCCAGGGATATTCGTAGATGTGGGGATTCGGAGTAGAATTTCCACGACTGTATCACTAAATTAACAGTCTTATATCTACAGGGACATCATTTTATTTTTACTAACATTTTTAATATCAATCTGGCTATACTTTTGGATTAATGATTGAGACCAGGAAACACCGTTTGCTACCTCCTTCCACGACTGGAATTCGATGATACTGGCGTAAAATACAAATAAATCACTTTACTAGGCACAGGAGGGAAGAAAAGTAGTTCAGCCATTTACGTAAAGTAGGAAATGTCGGGATTTTGAGTTTGATAATTTTCATTAGGTTTTGTTTAATCAAAACACAGTACAGTATTAACAATAAGTGTTTTACTCACGAATTGAGCTGTCCATGTGGACGTATTCATTATGCAGTGTATATTATACTGTCTACAGCACATTAGCGTACACTATAGAGAATGAAGTTAAATTGAAAAATAATCATAATATGGATATTTAAACACATTTTTTAAAATGGTGGCCGTTGATTTCGATACAGGCTTCAGTTCTTTTGTGCCTATTATCGCACTATAGACTATTGCATCTAATTACAATTACCAGTTTCGTCCTTCATACTTAGTAACTCATGTTGAAATAATTCTCTACCTACTCTATAAAAAGAGTACCTTACGTACTGTAAATTCAGTCTTCACTTCTGCCCGACCCGCACAGATAAAATTACTCAGACATGCTGCCTACTGTCCGTCCAAGTTGTTATGTCGCAGGATCGTAGAAAGGGGGAGGGGGATCATGTGATAGTTAATTACTTAACGAGGCCATTTTATTTTAGTTATTTTAAACAGTTGCATAATATTACGTACACATCCAATTAATTCCTAACAGAAATTAATATTTTCAGAAAAGACCTAAGAAATCCCAGCCACTAGTCTTTACAGTGGAGCGAGCAGAAACAGGGGGGAAATCGACAGATGCGACCTTCTCTTCCACTCAACCAGGCAAACGGAGGACAGTACCTGTGAGAAAATATGATTCAATATTGGAAGTTTTCGTCACAGGAAAACACGAACATATTTCTGAAACGTACTATAATCACTAACTCAGTACAACGGCCATGGTTCCTGTGTGGAGGACACTTGGAACTTCATTAGTAGAAGGGATGGGAGTGAAGTACATTCAAAAATTCAGGTACAATAAAAGTTGAAGTAAAAATAAAATGATGTACCTGTACAAGTATCCCACCATATTAATATGTTCATTCAATATTAGTACTCTAAAAGTCTATAGAATGAAGATAAATGCCAACAAGACGAAGACCATGGCCATAGGAAGAAAAGTAATGAATTCTAAATGAAGCAGTAGAGCAAGTGGACAGCTTCAAATACTTGAGGTGTACTAAAGGGACATCATTTTGTTTTTACTTCAATCTTTATTGTATCTGGTTTTTTTTTAAGTACTTCACTCCCACCCCATCTACTAGTAAACTTCCAACCGTTCTCCACACAGAACCAAGGCCGCGTATGCGGTCATAGTAAGCAGTACTGAGTGAGTATAGTACGTTCCAGAAATATGTTCGCGTTTTCCAGTGACGAAAGAGCTTTCAATATTGAATCATATTTTCGCACAGGAACTGTCGTCCGTTTGCCTACGTCGCATCCCGGTTTCCCCCACCCTCTTCTGCTCACCCCTCTGTAAAGGCTAGTGGCTGGGCTGTCTTAGCTCTTTTCTGAAAACATTAATTTGTGTTAGGAATTGGACGTCTACGTAATATTATAAAACTGTTTAAAATAACTTAAATAAAAGGGCCTCGTTAAGTAAGTAACGGTCACGTGATTTCCCCCTCCCTTTCTACGATCCTGCTACATAACCACTTGGACGGACAGTAGATAGCATGTCTGAGTAATTTTATCTTTTCGGATCGGGCAGAAATAAAGAATGAATTTATAGTACGTAAGATAGTCTTTTATAGAGTAGATACAGATTTATTTCAACATGAGTTAGGCCTACTAGTACGAAGGTCGAAACTGGTAATTGGAATTAGATACAATAGTCTATAGTGCGATCATATGCACAAAAGAACTGAAGCCTGTATCGAAATGAACGGCCACCATTTTCAAAAATGTGTTTAAATACCCATATTATGGTTATTTTTCAATTTAACTTCATTCTCTATATTGTACGCTAATGTGCTGTACACAGTATAATATACACTGCATAATGAATACGACCGAATGGATAGCTCAGTTCGTGAGTAAAAACATTTATCGTTAATACAGAACTGTATTTTGATTAACCTATTGAAAATTATAAAACTGAAAATCGTGATATTTCTTATTTTCCGTAAATGGTGAACTACTTTTCTTCCCTCCTATACCTAGTAAAGTGATTTGTTTGTATTTTACACCAGTATCAAAATCATAGAACTTTCCAGTCGAAAGAGGAAGGGGTAGCAAACGATGTTTTTTAAATCAGTATGATTGGGTGAAATTATTTTTAAGCTGACGCTTGTATCAACATCTATGTTATATTGTCTAAAAGATGATGAATAACAAGATGTTCTATGAAGAGGTATAGTTAGCGTGCCACAGATAAGTGATCTGGTATTTACGTCGTGGTTAGAGTATAGATAAGAGAAATGAGACGAAAGATAATTTGGTGTTGAAGTGTGCAGCATTCGAAAGAGTAAAGACCCAAGAGCATTTGTTCGTATTGGGTTGAGGGTGAAAACCGGATGGAAAATCTGACGCACCTCAACCAGGTAACAGCAAACGATGTTTCTAGTTCTAAACCGTTAATCCAAAGGTACAGCCAGGTTAATATTAGAAATGTTAGTAAAAATAAAATGATGTCCCTGTATAAGCAGTAACATAAGCTATCAGGAAGTCAAAAAGACAACAGCAATGGCAAAGAAAACTTTTAATAGAAAAAGGAGCATCTCCTGCGGTCCTCTGGAGAAAGAACTGAGGAAGAGACTAGCAGCAGCTCATGTCACTGCTTATAGTACACACTAAGTATTTGAAACTGTCCACTTGTTCTACTGCCTCATTTCGTATTAGCACGTTTATCTTCTTTATTTTTCTTCCGATAACAATGTCCTTCATCTTGTTTGCATTAACTTCATCCCATATTGCTCACAGCTGTCATTTAGTTCCAGTAGCATATCCCTGAGTATCATCTCTTATTCTAACAACTCTATATCACAGTCTAGTACATACAGTCACGAAGCTTGAGCTTATGAGGGTACTAGAAACAATAAACTGTGCAGGTACTATTTCGCATTGTCTGTAATGAGGCGATAGTAGCGATCCTAGTGGTTACCAACTATCTATGGACGCATATTTACTACGTATTGAGCTTCTTGACTGTA
Source organism: Periplaneta americana (assembly GCA_025594305.2). NCBI lineage: Eukaryota > Metazoa > Arthropoda > Insecta > Blattodea > Blattidae > Periplaneta > Periplaneta americana. The sequence goes on from JAJSOF020000011.1 coordinate 32,945,819, forward strand.
TATACTAGACTGTGTCTAAATCTTTAGCAAATCTCATGCACTTTATTCTTTTTCCTTTCACTATCACCCCTCCTTTGTTATGAAAAGTTCTTCTCTAAGTAAATATTGAACAGAGTAGATCATAAACAGCACCCTTGTCGTATTCTTATCCCTGTACCACTTCCCTCCAACATTATTTCTTCTATCCTGACTTTGACCAGTTGTTTCATAGATTTTATGCTCGACCATGCCGAAATGTAGTAATTATACACCTGGTAGCAGTCCTTTAATGGACCTCATTAAAGTACACCTACTCATTAAAGTTCAGGTGTTCCACCAATCAGAAAATATCATTGTAACAATATGAAAGCGCAAGTATCGATTATTCTCGGATATGCAGTCGAAAGACTAGACTCTTTAGATTATATCAAGGTCAATGTCGACATTTGTTTCTCGGAAAAAATTCAAATAAACTTTTGCGTCTGCGTTTTTCAATTTCAAATCAATTTTCGGTTATAGGTAATGTTAATTTATTCTGTGCAAGGTCAGTTTCCGCTCCTCAGCCAGATAAGAATAACATAAATACTTATGAATAATTTCAAGTTAGAAATATGGTCGAGCATAAAAAGTCGTATGAAACTTGAACTATAATGGTAATTAAGACGCTCTTATGAAAATTATGAAACTCGCTTGCGCTCGTTTCATAAACATACTCGCGTCTTAATTACTACCATTATAGGCTCGTTGCATAATGTACTATTAATGCAGTTAAGCCAAAATTATAATTTCGGTTCAAAGATATATAGAATTAAACGCCTTTAAAGAAACCCTGCATCCGGAGCTGGGTAGCTGTATAAGTGGCTATGAGTAGCCTATAGAGGAGGGTTGAATCAAAAAGAGCTAAGTCCATCAGCAGAATAAATGTTATTTAAAACGGATTCCCTCTATTTCTGTAACAATAAATCGACCTGTGAAATCTGTTTTTTTTTTTTTTTTTTTTTTTCAGAAAGCGCTCCTTCAGACTGTGAAGGAGAGCTTTCTGAAAGAAACAGATTTCACAGGTCGATTTATTGCTACAGAAAAAGGGGAAAGCCGTTTCAAATAGCATTTATTCTGCGGCTGGACTGAGCTCGTTTTGATTCAACACTCCTCTACATTTAATAGTCTCTGTTGTCAGTGGATGTGTTATTAGCTTCCTTTTGATGTTTCACACTTATAATCAACCCAGAGTATTTCATTAGGATTCATAAGTTCATACGAATTTCGTGTGTGCAACCGTTGAGGGGCAGCTTTGCTTTCCAGCTGGCCTTGAACTGGCGAAGCGTAGATATCCGTAGTAGCAGAGAATGTGGAACGCATTGTACACTGCCTAATTCACCAATTAATATTCTAAAAACTGAACTAAGCTATATTACAGTAATGGATCTACTTTACACCCCACATACACTGCAAACAGTGTTGGCAAAATGTGTGGAATTCCACAAATACGTGGAATTTTATTGCTGTATGGAATGTTGCGTGGAATCATTGGCTTTGTGGATTTTGTCTGGAATTCTCGTAGCTAAGCCCACTAAATGTTTGAGTTAATTAACAATCTGCTCCATGTACGAACCGTAACAAGTAGATTTTCTATCAATTGCTTAGTATACACCGTATTTAAATAAATAATACTAAATAAATAAATAGATAGGCCTAAATAATATATATATATATATGCATAATGCATAAAACACACTCAAACACTATACAGGATGTCTCATTTATCTTGTGCACCTATTATAATTTTTTTGTTTGGATAGCTTTGGATTTTTGTTTTTGAGCGTTGTGTTAGAACGAGACGCTAACATGAGTGTGGATTTGGTGCATGTAACTACATTATGGTAGAAGATACACGTGACGTCATCAATTTTTCAAATAGCGCTACATACTTTAATCATGTTACATTGATTACACACATTAAGATGAGTTCAAAATGTATCACAATGTCACCTTCCTAATCAATAACAACGTTTGTGCTGCTATTATGAATGGAAATATTTCTATGCGGTTCAAGTAACTACAGATAACTTCACTTGATACATCACTAGGAGCAACACTAATGTATTTTATCACTTATAGACAGAGATTTCCGCTTTGCCATTTTGTGCTATCAAACTTACTGCACTCCACAGAACTCAAAGATTGACAGGACAGGAATGTATTGACAGGGAAACTTTTGATGTTAAAATCCGTTCAAATGAAAGCAGGTACCGGTAAGTACAACTTCCGATAGTGCTGACCGGAGGGTTTTTTCAGATAGATGGTGAAATTTCACTCGTACTGGTGGTGCAATGACACTAAGTACAGTCACAGCAACATATTTCTTCACCATACTTTTAGAACATTATAAATTTCGCAGTTTATACGGAATTTTTTACTCATTTCCGATTCGAAAAAATCGCTACAAGCGGGATTTGGATCCATTATAAGAGGTAAAATTATACAAGATTATGTATGAAATGTTCAGGGACAATATAAAAAGAGCGTAATGAACGGGATAGCGCTATAAGCGGAGATATTAACGAGGTTTTACTGTATATGTAAATGTACACACAAATATTCAACTAATTGAAAGTGAAATCTGGTAACAAAATATAATATTTCATAATGTTTTTTCATAGAATACAACTTTGTTCCAATTTACAACAACCACTAACATATTGTAATCTTTCATGATGAGCGCACAGGTGGAGTAGAATATGGCAACACTGACTTAAAGAGATTAAGATTTAAATTTCAATTTGCAAAAGATTACAAGATTAAATTGCAATGAATACCAATTAGAGCAATAAAAGCCACTCCGTATAACTTCCAATTACAATGTCCAAACCGATCAAAATTTATCTGTACTGTTCTACAAAATCCTAAAAGTCTACCTCATCATTACAGAGGAAATACGTCCTACTAGCTCTGTGACATGATATAAATATTATTACAGTAAAGTGTGTTAAGTCCCGAACCAAAAAAGTTTTTAATTTCCGCTAGTCATCATCAGTGGCACATAGTTGTCGAGTATTAGATCTAAGTTCGAGGATTTAAACGGGGCTGAATACGATTTCAAGACACGGTAAAACACTTTGTATGTTTCCTTCGGAAGATAAGTAAAGCCAACCATAGTTCCATATCATAGCTTCACGGCTTGACTTAGGCAAGCAATGGACTGCATTTGCCACGTGTGCTTACCCCAATCTTGGACCATTCTCCTCAACTAAAGTCAGCTGGGACACCCGGGATTACCAGTGCTTCAGTTCACAGTTTTCAGTTCAGCGACTAGTGCTTGGTTTGTACTTTCGTACGTGACCTTGATCCGCCAGTTCGAAATGCGCTGAGTATAGTTGTCTCTAATATTTAATACGTCAGGACACTTCATATGAAATGCTTCACTATTTTATACTGCATTCTTTACTTTGATGATTCCCTTAGGAATAGCTGTTCTTCACCGTACTAAATTGTCTACTTTGCGAAAAAGTGACATTGGAAGTCAACGTCTGGGTTGAGACTTCAGCTGTGCCATTGGTGAGACTATAGAGGCCTCTTAGTCCTACTAGTTAATCAGCAAATACAGTAGAAAACAAAAAGAAAAGGGAATGAAAGAGAGGAAAAGGAAGAGAGAGGGAAAGAACAAAACTAAGAAAGAGAGGAGGAAATAAAGATAGGATGAAAAAGAGAAAATGAAAGAAAGTGGAAATGGAAGGAAGAATGAAAAATGATGAAAAAATGAAAAAAAGAAAAAGATGAACGAAAGTATGAATGAATGAATGAATGAATGAATGAATGAATGAATGAATGAATGAATGAATGAATGAATGAAAGACAAACGCAAAGAAAGAATGAATGAATCAATCAGTCAATGAATCAATGAAAGAAAGAAGGAAAGAAAGAACGGACAGAATGAATGAAAGAAAAAGCAAAGAAAGAATAAATGAATGAAAACAAAGAAAGAAGGAAAGAAAACTAAAAAAAATTAAGAAAGAATGAAATAAAGAAAGAAAAAAAATGAATAAAGAAAAAATAGAAAATGAATGAATGAAAATGAAAGAAAGAAAGAAAGAAAGAAAAAGGACAGAATGAATGGAAAAAATCAGCAAAATCACTGAAAGAATAAATGAATGAAAAGCAAAATGAAAGAAAGAAAGAAAGAAAAGAAGAAAGAAAACCACAAAAAATTAAGAAAGAATGAAATAAAGAAAAAATGAATAAAGGGAAATAGAAAGAAAGAAAGAAAGAAAGAAAGAAAGAAAGAAAGAAAGAAAGAAAGAACAGAAGAAATGACAGAAAAAAAAAAGAAAGAATGGATGAATGAAATGAAAGAATGAAAAAGACAAAGAACAAATCAATAAAGAAAGAAAAGAAGAAAGAGAAACACAAAACTTAAGAAAGAATGAAAGAAATAAAGAAAAATTAATTAAAGAAAGAAAAAAAAGAAAGAAACGAAAAAAACGAAAACAAAAATGAAGAGATGGTGAAAGAAATAAAGAAAGAAAAAGTGAACGAAAGAAAGAGAGAAAAAATATAGAATAAATGAGAATGAATCAATCAATAAATTATTGAGATGACCAGGGCATGTAGCAGGTAGGGATGAATAGGAAAGCATATTGGTGTTAGTTGGAAGATCTGAAGGAAAAGCCTTTGGGGAGGCCGAGGCGTAGATGGGAGGATATTAAAATGGATTTGAGAATGATGGGATATGATGATAGAGACTGGATTAATGTTGTTCAGGATCGGGACCGATGGCGGACTTATGTGAGGGCGACAATGAGCCTATGGATTCTTTAAAAGCCATTTGAGTAAGTACATAAAATCTGGAAATGCAAAAATGAAAATCGAAAAAATTGTAGATAGAACCCTTTTATTCTACCCAACGATACACCGGAACCGTTGGTCCTACTGCTACCCTTTTTTACTAAGGTTAGAACGTCTACACTAGAGATGAACAACGAGCGAGAATGCAAGACTAACAGCGCCCGCAAAGCCGAAAACCCGCACGACAGTATTGCCTGTCGTTGACTGCTTGCAAGCAAACGTTCCAAGACATCGGGACTTCGAGAGTGATCAACTCTCGAACATCAAGCAGCCTTGAATCGTCACAGCTGTTATACCAGACAGAACTTTTATCTGTTTTGGCAACTGTTATATAATAAACAGACATCGGATTCTAGGGCAAATGCCTATTTTGTTTCTTTAGGAGAAAAGTAAAAATAATTATTAATATTTGTGTTTCATGGAAATTGAAAGGTATTCAAAGAGTTTTATAGTGCCCTAAAATGCCCTCAAACGGTTATTAGAGCCTAATTTGTTAATATTCGCCTAAAATGCCTAACTCACTGTAAAGTTTCGCATTTTACTCTTACTTTTATAATTTATACATGCATTCACTGCGAAATTTAAGGCATTTAAAAAGTGGAAAGTTTGCTTCACACCGGCCATGAAACCATTGATAAAGGAAACAAAATGTTTTGAATCTCACGACACTCGCAATAGATTTCACCGAATTTAACATGTTTGGAGGCATAAATGCCGACAAAGAACCAACCTTAATTTTGAAGCAGGCAACAATCACAACATGTGCTGCTACCGATTCAGAGATATACTATACTATAAAAATGACTGTTTTCGGTCTGAAACCGATTAGCTGTACTGCCCTTCAGAGTGTCATAAAATCACAATTTTGGAGAAAGAGTGTTTTTGAAATATTTATGAAAAGTCGTAAAACTGAGAATTAGTAGGGTAAACCGTTACAAAATATTTAAAAGAATGGCCCTCCTAGTGTTAACACTACCAGGAAATGCAACAATAAGTGGAACTTTGTATTTTTGTCCAATTGAATCTCAATAACAACGGTTCATTTGAATGCTCGTTAACAGTTGCTCTTTCCCTCACCTTATTTGTGTTGAGAAGTTTTGAGCGGTAGGACGTTTTCCTGTGAAGTTTAACGCGATAATGCCGAAAAATATAAGTGCAAAATCTACATTGATCCGGCAATGGCTAACAGAATATTCATAATTCACTTATGATGGAAAAATAATATTCTACAAGATTTGTAGCAAACAGGTATGTAACAATAGTTGTAATATATAAATTCTATTAATTTTAATGAGTAGGCCTATAATATTTATACATTGACTGAGCTATCCTGAGGTATAATTCTTTTAAGACCACTACACTTTAACTTTTTAAATTCCGATAGTTAAAGTATTTGCAGGTCATTAAAATTTTGATTGTTCGAACCCACTAACTTTGTGATAGAAATACGGCAATACAACAATTAGGATTTTATTTTAATTCAGTTTACTTTAAATTTTTAGATTTCGCAAGAAAAGAAGTGCCACCTAAAGCAGCATGTGCAAGGAGCGGCTCATAAGGCTAAAGCTCAGCAGAAAAATCAACTGCAACAAACTTTACTAACACAGCCTACTTCATCCAATCTCAGCAGCAATTTCTATGCTGATTTAAGCAGAGCGTTTGTTGCTGCTAACATTCCCTGGAATGCAATTGAAAATCCGGTTTTAAGACAGTTTTTACAAAAATACTGCAAACAAAATATCCCATCTGAGTCGACCCTAAGAAAAAATTACTTAGACAGAATATACAATGAAACTTTAGCTTCCATTCGGGAGGATATAGGTGATTCTTACATATGGGTCTCTGTGGATGAAACCTCAGATCCTATGAATAGGTATATAGCAAATATGGTAGTAGGAAAACTTAGTCCTGATGGACCTTCGATTCCACACCTCGTATGTGTTAAGGAACTTTCGAAAGTGAATAGCCAAGCCATTGCTTATTTTGTAAATAAAGGCCTACAGTCTTTATACTCAGGTAATATAGACAATTCTAAAGTTCTGTTGTTTTGTACTGATGCTGCCTCATTCATGGTTGCTGCAGCTCCACTTCTTAAAACATTTTATCCTAACCTCACGCATGTAACCTGTCTAGCACATGGCCTTCACAGGGTTTCTGAAACAATCCGGAATGAATTTCCTCTTGTCAATTCGCTTATTTCTAACACAAAAAAATGTTTTTGTAAAGCTCCATCCAGGATTTCAATATTCGGAGAGAACTTTCCAGATATCCCACTCCCACCTCAGCCGGTTGTTACACGATGGGGAACCTGGATTCAGTCAGTGGTGTATTATTCTAAGTATTTTAAAGAAGTGGTCACAGTTATTGATAAATTACCTGAAACTGATAGTGCAGCGTGTGTGAAAGCAGTGAAAGATTGTCTGAATGACTCACGAGTGAAAACGATATTGCCTACATAATATCAAACTTTTCTTTTATACCTGCAAGCATTGAACAATTAGAACGTGAAAAACAATCTCTTTGTAGCCAAATAGCAATAGTAAAGGAAGCTCAAGTGAACATACATTCTGCTTTGGGCGAAACTGGGAAAAAAGTTAAAAATAAGTGGGACAACGTATTAAATAAGAATGTAGGATTTTCATTGTTGGAAAAAGTATCAAGAGTGAAATGTTACGTTTTATTTAACGACGCTCGCAACTTCAAGAGTGATATCGGGGAAAGTGTAAATGTTCCAGTAAGTATTGATGTTTCTATTGTACCTAATTTAAAATTTGCGCCTCTCACATCAGTTTCGGTTGAAAGAAGTTTTTCTGCTTTCAAAATGATTCTCAGTGACAAAAGGCAAAGGTTAACTGTGGAGAATTTAGAAAAATTCTGGTGGTGTACTGTGCAGATAATTATAATAAAGTCTGAGCATGGAACTGAATTTCAATAACTTAAAATGAGTAATCTTGGTATCAATAATCATTATTTCATTAGTTTCAATATATTAAATTTGTGCAGCTCTGTTTATAAATATAATATAGTATTCATTTTTTAATATTGAAACATACTTTTTGTGCGCATTTTAGTGTATAACTAAAAATTTCAGTGAAAGAAATAAGTATGATACCTTGATGTGCCTAAATGCCTATTTTCATTAAAATAGAGCCTAATTTTACAAATTTTGAGCTTATTTTAGGCGCCTAAAACTGCAATTTTAGTGCCTAAAAATCCGATGTCTAATAATAAATAATCAAGTAGCCTATTTGAATTTATCTTTTGAAGAGGTGGAGAATTTCAAATATCTGGAAGCAACAGTAGCAAATATAAATGATACTCGGGAGGAAATTAAACACAGCATAAATATGGAAAATGCCTGTTATTATTCGGTTGAGAAAATTTTTTCTTCCAGTCTGCTGTCGAAAAATCTGAAAGTTAGAATTTATAAAACAGCTATATTACCCGTTGTTCTGTATGGTTGTGAAACTTGGACTCTCACTTTGAGAGAGGAACAGAGATTAAGGGTGTTTGGGAATAAGGTGCTTAGGAAAATATTTGGGGCTAAGAGGGATGAAGTTACAGGAGAATGGAGAAAGTTACACAACACAGAACTGCACGCATTGTATTCTTCACCTGACATAATTAGGAACATTAAATCCAGACGTTGGAGATGGGCAGGGCATGTAGCACGTATGGGCGAATCCAGAAATGCATATAGAGTGTTAGTTGGGAGGCCGGAGGGAAAAAGACCTTTAGGGAGGTCGAGACGTAAATGGGAAGATAATATTAAAATGGATTTAAGGGAGGTGGGATATGATGATAGAGAATGGATTAATCTTGCTCAGGATAGGGACCAATGGCGGGCTTATGTGAGGCCGGCAATGAACATCCGGGTTCCTTAAAAGTCAGTAAGTAAGTAAGTAAGTAGCCTATTTGAAACAACATCTCTACCTTTCAGTGTAGTAATTCGTTCCCCAATCTTTATTTAATTACTAGGCCTTATTAAAAGACTAAGAAATTGTTTTTCGTATGTTTGAGATCAAGTATATAATCTCAAGTAAAACAAAACATTTTTAACGCTATGTTTATGTTTCTCAGAAATTCAAATTTATTTTTTAGATTTTATTACTGTATTTATGTAACCATAGGTAATATCTGATAGTAATATCTGATAGTAGAACCAGAACATTTTGATAACTATGATACTGTTTTGTTTTGTCTTTTTATCAATTAAACATCTCTAATATTATTTATCCCAATTATGTACGTTATCCAAAGTTACGAAATCTTTCCACGTCGACCAAATGCTATTTCGAGAATGATGAGCGAGACTCGAAGCGCACAATAATTACGAGACGAGACCCGAAAGACAAGTGCAACGAACACAGCGAGCGAGAGCGGCAGTTAGTTTTCTTCATCTCTAGTCCACACACATTATGTTAATGTTACTACTGAAACTGTAATTTAAATAAGATATTAGAAATTCCTGGAAAAACTCCGCAACAATCGTGGTAAAAAATCTTCCACTGAATCGCATCCATGCCCTCCAGAGTCTTAACATTTGCCTACATTGTCTTATACAATCTACTTCAGTTCTTGTAACATTTCCTCCAGCTTCCTCAACATTCCTCACCATCTCCTCTCTCTTCCCTTGCTTCAGCTTCTGAATTCTTAATTAGGGACTCCATGTATGTGCATTTTATGTAACCATCCGAGAAATTGCCGAGAACAACGTATTTCAAAGCTCCACGGTTAATATTTATAAAACGCTATTCCTGGTGGGAGGCGAATTGATTAAACGGGTATGAGGGACTGAAGTGCAGGGAGATTTAATCTGAATGCCCCACAGAGTACAATGTATGGCATGGCGAGATTAAATTAATTTGTACATCTGGAAAATGAAATTCATTTCAAATTTAATACAAGTCTAGACTTGCAGATTAGTACTAAACATTTATGTATGATATGTTTAATTTTTAACCTAGCACGTAACAGTTAAATAATGATTTTAATACACAAAACTACTGTACTTGTTCAACTTCGTAATTATCTGTGCTCATGAGGGAACTTTTAAAGAGTCCATGGCGAAATCCCTCCTAAACCGCGTACATTCTTAGACCTCCAAAACAGATAGAATTTTTTTTTAATTAGCTACACTACTACATGTTAGTTTGCGAAATTCAAACTGAAATACCATTAATTTTACTACAGAAAAAGGTATTAAAAATTTGTTTTAAAAAGTAGAAAGATTACTCAACTGAATTGTTGTTTAAACATTTCAAAGTTTTCAACATTAAACAAATTTATTATTTTATTTCATTAAAATATTTTCACAGAAATCTTAATAACTTTGAAAGGCATAAATATAGAACTAAAAATACGAATTCCTACGTTTGTCTGAACCTAAATGTAAAACCAGTCTAGCTTTTCATCATAGCATGAGTCAAGGTCCCAGATTATGAAATAAATTTTATTCTAATATCATTTTAACCACGAATCCTCTCCAAATTAATTAAAAAATTGAATTGGATTTATAGCTTGTGTTTAAACGTATTAAACACTTTTTAATCTTTATCAATCTCAATTTTAATTTTATTTTTCTCTGTATTAGAATCCCCTCTGAGCACGAGTCTTACTCATTCAGGAGTGGGCTAGTTTATCTTACATTGTATTAACTTGTATTCATTTCAAACTTACTAACAATAAAATAAATAAAAATAAAAAGATAAAATACAGAGTAAACTTTTCATTTCGAACTGTGAAGGGATATTTTAAAAAGTTGAAATACCCAAAATTGAAATTAGGCCTAACCAGAAAATTATTCTTTAGGAAATACGATTCATATTCAATGAAGGAATTACAGTATCGGACCGAAAACAAACCTCAAACTTTATTCAAATTTCAATAATTTTGAAAAATAGGCCCTAATATAAGGACTATCTCATGTATATCAAACGACAGTATTTTAATTCTTCTGCGCATCCGCACCTAGACCATTCTTTAATATTAGTTTGACAGTCTTCTTATAATAATAATACTTACATACTTACAAATGGCTTTTAAGGAACCCGGAGCTTCATTGCCGCCCTCACATAAGCCCGCAATCGGTTCCTATCCTGTGCAAGATCAATCCAGTCTCTATCATCATATCCCACATCCTTCAAATCTATTTTAATATTATCCTCCCATCTACGTCTCGACCTCCCAAAGATCTTTTTCCTCCGGCCTCCCAACTAACACTCTATATGCATTTCTGGATTCGCCCATACGTGCTACATGCCCTGCCCATCTCAAACGTCTTGGATTTAATGTTCCTAATTATGTCAGGTGAAGAATACAATGCGTGCAGTTCTGTGTTGTGTAACTTTCTCCATTCTCCTGTAACTTCATCCCTCTTAGCCCCAAATATTTTCCTAAGAACCTTATTCTCAAACATTCTTAATCTCTGTTCCTCTCTCAAAGTGAGAGTCCAAGTTTCACAACCATACAGAACAACCGGTAATATAACTGTTTTATATATTCTAACTTCCAGATTTTTTGGCAACAGACTAGATGACAAAAGCTTCTCAACCGAATGATAACAGGCATTCCCTACTACATGTTAAGACTGGTTCACAATTAACCGGGAACGGAAACTACAACGAGAACGAGAACGGAAATACATTTATTTTAACAATATTTTCGTTCTCGTTCTCGTTGTCGCTTCCGTTCCCGATTAATTGTGAACTAGCCTTTAGTTTGCGAAATTCAAACTGAAATAAAATACCGAGTAATGTTTTCATTTCGGACTGTGAAGGATATTTTAAAAAGTTTAAATACCCGAAATTGGAATTAGGCCTAACCAGAAAATTATCCTTTAGGAAATACAATTAATAATCAATGAAGAAATTACTATATTGGACCGAAAACAAGCCGCAAATGTTATTCAAATTTCAATAATTTTGAAAAGTTTCACCTAATTTATAAGGGCAATCACATGTATTTCATACGACATGCGCGCAGAGCTGAGAGGTCCCGGTTCGATTCCCGGTGTCGGAACGAATTTTTCTCGATTTAATGGTGATAATACACATTGACTACTTCATAGTAGTCGTGTTAATATTCAATGAGGATGGCGAGACCTTATATAATGAATATTTGATATATTAAAATTTTTAATACTTTTTTCTGTAGTAAAATTAACGGATATAGGTTGATTTCTATTTCAGGTAGTATATTTAGAAAACTAGAAGTAATAATCAAAATCTAATGTCATATTCGTTTTTCTCGACCCAAAATTAGGTAGTGTAGCTATTATAAGAAAGGAAATAATTTCGAAGTGTAATTTTGTTGATCAGTGTATCCCCAACAAGAAAGAAATATCTTTAAGGAAAATCCTATAGTAAATGCTTTGTTGCATTACGATATTTTTAGTAGTTCATGAGATAATGGATCACTAAATAAGCAAGTTTAATATCGGCGTTATAGCATAGTTAAATCTTCCCTTCAATATCACAAGTGGAACAAGCAATAAGTGTTTGTCGCTTCTCAAGTCATCGAACCACATATTAATAGTCTCCATGGTCCACAACGCCTATCTTCCGTCTAGCGCAATAATTAATAACAGATCCCTATTAGAAACTACAACATCCAAATTTCTTCGCTTAAAAACCGATAATGTGTTAAATTGGAAAAATCATATTAAAGAAATTAGCCCCAAACTAAATTCAGCTTGTTTTGCTATTAGATCTATGCAAAAGATAGTAAATATCAATACCTTAAAAACAATATACTTTGCATACTTCCACTCGGTAATGAGTTTTGGAATAATATTCTGGGGCAATTCCACAGATAGTAACAATATATTTCTATTGCAAAAAGAGTAATTAGAATAATAGTAGGTGCCAAATCTAAGGAATCGTGTAGGACTATTTTCAAAAACTACAAATAATGCCCATGGCTTGTCAGTATATCTTTTCATTAATAATCTTCCTCGTCTGTAATCGTGAAAACTTCGTAACTAATTGAACAGTTCATAGCATAAATACACGTCAAAAAATGACTTTCATACTCCATCGGCAAGTCTATCGTGTTATCAATAAGGAGTGCGTTATATGGCAGTAAAAATTTTTGTGCGAGATCGTGCGTATTTGCTTGTTTTCCGCACAGAACCAATACGCGGTAAGTGTGAAATACCACATTCAGTATTCCCAACGTAACACACATAACAATTTCCTCTTCTTACCGCTTAAGCGCGACATTCATTTTACTGCTTTAGGCTTTTAACATATTATTATTAGACACGTTTAACATATAGTAGTAATAATTATAAATTGAAACTTACCACTGCAATTTCACCTAAATTGCAATGTTAATTATTGTTTTTAAATATTTGCAAAAATTAAGTAAAGTCTACTACTCCACGAAACTTATTGCATTCCTGATACAAGTAGCATTAAGGAAGCCGTGAAAAAATCAACAAGATTCCAGATGCCGATGTTATTACTGCAATATGTTATATAAATAATATTGTTAAAATATTAAAATGAAAAATAAATCATTACATAACCTTACCGTTTGTTTTAAGTTCGCATTTATAGACTGGGGGAAAAAGACAGACGTATATCACGGCCTGCTGGAGTATAGTAAACACAGAAAACATTTTATGGCAACAATGTTGAAGAAAGATATTTTGGTTTTCCGAAGTTGCCGTCATTAAACAGAAACCAACATGGAGATTTCATTGAAACTAATTAGAAATTCGTCTTTCAGGTATGTAATAAACGATCTTCGCACAAAATAATGTACGATACACGAGCGGTGTGTTTGTTTTCATGTTCTCGGAAATTAAAAAAGCTCAACTACGTTTCGCTTTTTCAATCTTTCCTCGACCATGAAAACGTCAACATACCGCTCTTGTAACGCATATTACTATTAATAGCCTCCCTATCGATATAAGAAATGAAACTCAAAACATAAAATTATTTAGGGCCAAATTAAAGAAGTACCTAATTTCTCACGCCTTCTATTCTGTAGATGAATTTATGACATTCAATAACACTTCATGAAATTGATACTAAAACTTTGTGTTGTACTAGTAGACTATATTGTAAATCTCGTCTGTATATATTTCATCTAGACTGTGACTATAAATTAAGACTTTATAATAGTATTAAGTTTTTTGACTTGTTCCATATTCTAGCTGTAAAGCAATGTATGAATAACATGGAATGTTAATAAATACAATACAATGCAACGTATCTCCGTTGGATTTCTCGTTTGTGTATCACAACAGTTCACCCTTTGGCTGTCGCATAACGTTTTCGCATAAAAACAAATATTTATAATTATATTTTGGCAATGTTGTATAATAAAAATAATAACTTCGTCAACGATATCAATAAGTTCACTGCTGCAAATAAATTCAGAGGCAGCTAATTAAAATAAACTCCCTGAAATGTGACAACTTGCTTCCTTTCAGTCTATGAAACAAATATGATGTTCGCTGAAGCTAATAAGTAAATTTGCATTATCCGCTCACGTTAGTTTCCTAGAGTCATATGTTATTCATAAACTGGATCCCTATAAACATTTTGCAGAAATTACGCCAGAGCAATAAGTGACCCGCAAATTCTATTCATACGATTCTCTTGCGCCCCTTTAACAGCAACAATGAATACGCTACAAATACTAGCTAACACTGTACTCGCTGAATAATTACTGCTAACTGTGTTATCGTCAGGTTATATTACGACTTAGAGTGCTTCTGGATGGTTGACTCGCACTACGAGCCTTTTTCGTAGCCATTCAAATCAGGTTAGGTGTAAAATTATTTTGCTGAATGAGCCACATGAATAATTTTCAAAAAGAGAATTTGTATTTGAATCATATTTCTCATCAACTTACGTGAAAATTCAGGAACAAAATGAATAATATATTCTTTTACCGATTTTTATTACAACAAAAAAATTTACAAGTAAAAATTACTTTATTTATTTATTTATTTATTTATTTATTTATTTACTTATTTACTTATTTATTTATTTATTTATTTATTTATTTATTTATTTATTTATTTATTTATTTATTTATTTATTTATTTATTTATTTATTTATTTATTTATTTATTTATTTATTTATTTATTTATTTATTTAAATTTAAATATACAGAACTAGCTTAAATTACCCGGCGTTGCCCGGGTTTTAAATTTTGGTCTATTTCTATATTTCTAAATAAACTGTTTGTTAGACTTATCGGAGACCTCGGCAAGGGAACTATATAAAACCAAAACGAACCGTATTTACTTATGTTTTCTCCTCCCTAGTGACGAATATTAAAGAAAGTGCCACTAATATCCAAAAAACTGACTAATCGAAATAATTCCATCTCACCTATGAATAGAGTTTTAACAACATTAAGACATTATGCTACAGGGATATTTTAGATATTTAACATTGTGATTGATGATAACATTTATCGTACCACGGCATTATGCATTATTAAGCCTTTCTGCCCACAATATATTTAATTTCCTTCAAGGCCAAACTACAATCTGTAACGGATGGATTCTATCAAATACATGGATTTCAGGGTATTTTGCAGTAACGGAGACTATACTCATCAGAATTCACTCTCCTGGAGAAGGCAATGTAGAACACTACCACAACAGAAAATCATATTTTTCTATAAACGGCCAAGTCATTAGTGACCATAACTTATTAATAAAATACGGGTTAACAATAATAGTAAAATAGGCTCTATATTATTATTGCAATATTATAATATTGTAATATTATCACAAATATTACTATAACTTATAATAATTGCTTAAAATCGAATGGCTATAATAGCAATACGTGGGATAAAACATCATCTTCTTTCGTTTTTCCAGTTAATATTTCCACTCATATTACGTTTCGCATGAGTTTTTGACACAAATTCTTGTTAGTGCATAATTTTGGTGAGTCAATATTTCGCAATAGTAGGTCTACTATGGCTATTCAGTATTAAGTAAATTATGTGGTAGCAATCCTTGTAGTTTGAAAGAATTCTAGAATTCAATTGGATAAAACAGTCTGCTCACTATCTACAAAACTGCATCGAGGAATTCATAATACGGTCCTGGACTGCGTAGAGATACTTATTGCATGAATTATCTAGTTTTAGCCTTCGTGATGTGTAACAACAATGTAATTTAATTTCGTGTTAAAATTTCCAAGGCCTCGTGAAAGTCTATGTTGAATACAACAGACAATAATAAAGAACAATTGACTGTAGAAAATTTTGCATTTTAATATAATACATGAATATTTGACCTATTTATTTTTATTTTTATATATTTAATTAATTTAACTTCCATTTGCACAATTTTAATGTAGCCTATGTTCTTCTCCTGGTTATGAAGGATAAATGTGCAAACTTTGGCACATATCGGTCAAAGCGTGTAGATTTCTATAGAGAACATACATACATACATACATACATACATACATACATACATACATACATACATACATACATACATACATACATACATACATACATACCCACATTCAATTTTATATATTAAGATAAAGAATATAATTACAAACAAGAGAAATAGAAATAAAATAATACAATCAATATACAAAGGAGATACAGTAGTATTAACAAAATTTGAGACCGAATGAGCAGCGCTCGTGTTCGGTCGCAGTTCAGATATAATATTAATAGGCCTATAAGAGAATATAAAATGAAATAAAATAGGAAATAGAATTAAAATTGCAGTTACAGAAATTATATAATACAATATTCATATAAGAGAAATGTAGAAAATGAAAAAAATAAATAAATAAAATGAAATAGAACTAAAATTTAAATTTCAGCGGCAATGGAATTATATAATATAATATTAAAACTAGAGAAAAATAATACCGCACGTGAAAAGTAGGACTATATATAGAGTACCGGGTCTTTCCCGGGGTAAAAAGGCGTCAGAGCGTGGTGCCGACCACATCACCTCATTCTAGTGCCGAGGTCATGGAAAGCATGGGGCTCTACCTCCAATGCCCCCAAGCGCCTTCATGGCATGTTACGGGATACCTTTACCTTTTATATATATATATATATATATATATATACTTCCTGGCTTTTAAGGAACCCGGAGGTTCATTGCCGCTCTCACATAAGCCCGCCATTGGTCCCTATCCTGAGCAAGATTAATCCATTCTCTATCATCATATCCCACCTCCCTCAAATCCATTTTAATATTATCTTCCCATCTACGTCTCGGCCTTCCCAAAGACCTTTTCCTCCGGCCTCCCAACTAACACTCTATATGCATTTCTGGATTTGCCCATACGTGCTACATGCCCTGTCCATCTCAAACGTCTGGATTTAGTGTTCCTAATTATGTCAGGTGATATATATATACGGTATATATATTTCAAAATTATAGAATACAAATGTAATATAGGTTAATTAATTCATACACATAGGCTATAAATTTATTTAATCAAATTGAAGATATTAACACGTTTCTAATTTTCTTGTTATATGTTAGTGGGTTACATGTTAGAAGTTCTGGGTGTAATTTAGCTAAAGCATTGTACAACCGAGGGCCAAAATTAATGCTATGCTTTAGACCAGCAGATGTGAGACATTTGGGGTGCTATTCATAGACATTTCGCTAGCCCGCGCTACGAGCGTGCTAAACAGGATTCATATCATATCATATCGCTGACACTGGTTTATGAATAAGAAAACGTTAGTTCACTGATCATCCACCGGAAGCCCGCGCTAAGAATGTCTATGAATACGACCCTTAGGTTCTACTAATGTTGAATTAACAGATATTTCCAGCTTTAATAACCAGTTAAAAATGTCTCATTGTTTAAGGCAATGACAACGACGACGATGAAGGAGTTGCAAGTGACGATGAATATGACGGCCGAGAAAGCAAACAAGAATAAGACGACTGAGACCACAAACATGAATATGACAGACCAGAAGAAAAACATGAATATGACGGTAGAGAGGGCAAACAAGAATATGCCAACCACACTTATAGCAACATGAACACAGACATGGAAATTCTACATCTCCAACCGAAAACAAGAAACTAAACACACTAGAACAATACGAAATACACAGGCACACAAAAACACACCCGCATCAAATCCTCAACACACAATTCAGTTTTATAAAACACCTCATCTTACTAGATCTCAAAAAATATTGTAAAAAATTGTAGAAAATTACAAAATTGTAAGAATTGTAATTGTAATCTTGTAAAATTTTGACTTGTTCCACATCTTAAAGCTTCATTGCTAATGTAAGATCTATGGAATATAATAAATGAAATGAAAAAAACACACTTTTTGACTCCACATTACACTACACAAACACATCTCCACAGGAAACGTAATCAGAAGGCGCAAAGACCACCCAGTTCTGAAGATAGCCATAGGCTGAAACTAGTCAACAAGGTAACCTAGTTAATTAACACGTGAAAACATATACTGTATATATATTTATATTCCGAAAACAGAATAATTGGAACATTTGGGAGTTCATATTCCACTCTGATGAAATCTTTACATACTCTATCGAAACGATGAGTTCAATATTACTAGTACAATTTCAATAATGCAAGTAAAATTGTTCAATATCATTACACATGTCATGATGATGATGATGATGATGAAGATGATGATTATTATTATTATTATTATTATTATTATTATTATTATTATTATTATTATTAAGCTGCGGATTTATGCCTATATGCCTATTTTAATCCTTAACCTGAAGACACAAGCTTTTAGGTTACATATAAATTTTAAGGCATTGTGAGTATTATATACGAATTCTATAGTGGCTATAATTGCCTATTTCACTAGTAAATGCCTATTTGCTTATAAATGCCTAAAAAGTGCCTAAATGTGTTGTATGATTTTCAATTGATTTCTAAAGTTACAAAAGATGTTAAGTACCATTCTGCATTAAGTGGGTCTTAGTTCGAACTTAGGGTTAAGATACAAATTAGATTTACTTTAAATGTTATTTTAAGTGACCATGCTTCATTTAATTTAGGATGCTCCTTGTTATTATTATTATTAATTATTGTTTTTATTAGTTGTGTTTATTATTAATTGCCATTATTGAGTGTAATTAGTTACCACTGCCACCGGGTATATACCCATTTGCAGTGTGAATAAATACATACATGTAAATATCCGTATTATGTATTATATTTGAATTTATTGACTATTATATCGATTTTTTTAATCTGTAATTTGTTTCTTTTTTATCCAGCAGCAAATATTATCCTGGAAAACCCAAAGCTAACATCTGATCTTGCTTTCATCAAAGCAAACTTTGGAAAGCTGGCTGCTTACATAATGAAACTGGAAACGAGAGAAACAATCAGAAATAAGTATTTGAAAATTATGAAAAGAAATCCTGGTTGGGAGCAAGTGTTATTGCTGATTGCAAATGACATTGACATTACTGCTTTCCCACTGGTTTGGTCCCCAGCTGGGATTGGATCCCTGAAGTATTGCCCCATCACTTCATGTGAAGTGGAGAGAAGTTTCTCCCAACTTAAGAACATTATTACAGACAACAGGCATCAGTTCTCATTACAACATTTAGAGGAATATTCAGTTATTCACTGCCATAATGGCACTACTATAGAAATTAGTGTATAATACTACACTATGGTCGTGTTAGCCATTAAGAATTAGAAATTGTTATTGCCTTTTTAAATGCCTATTTTATAACTTTGAATATCTATTTTGCCTGCCTATTTCAACTGTTTTTAGTGCCTAAAATCCGCAGCTTAATTATTATTATTATTATTATTATTATTATTATTATTATTATTATAATCATCATCATTGTCATTATTATTGTCACTAAAGGTCTACTATTATTAGTATCATCATCATTATTATTATTATTATTATTATTATTATTATTATTATCATCAATGTCATTATTATTGTCACTAGAGGTCTACTATTATTATTATCATTACTACTACTACTACTACTACTACTACTATTATTATTATTATTATTATTATTATTATTATTATTATTATTATTATTATTATTACTCAGTTTCTAATTTTGTGATGAAGGAAACCAATAAAAAGTTCAACAGGATTTAAGACTCCTAGTTGAACTCGAGAACTTACGAATACGAATTCACTGTCTCCCCACTCAGCAACCTCTCACGGTTTCGTCTCATATTTTAAAAGGAAATACATATAAAATACATTAAAGGGTCTACATAAATCTACAAATTATACAGGCCTATATTAACATTCGATTGTGTTGAACAGGAACCTCGGAAGTCAAAATATTCAATTTTACAGGCGTGCAAAAAAATAAGTTTTTATATCTTAATATCGAAGAAATCTGACGTAAGAGGGTATTTAAATATCTTCTTATGAAGCATGATTCCATGCGTTAAGATGTGTTTGCTTAAGGTTCGAGAAGACTTCTTTGATTAAAATAAAGTACAATCTCATTTTGTTCATTTTATGACATACAAGGTACCGTAAACTGGGGTAAAGAGGATCACATGTGGTAAAGTGGATCATATGTGTATTGTTAGATAAGTCAGCGCCACATGGATCACACATGCAAAGGAACTATTTTTAGTGGCATTTATAGAAGAAATGTTTTCTTTGCATGTGTGATCCATGTAGCGCTGACTTATCTAAGCAATACACATATGATCCACTTTACCACATGTGATCCTCTTTACCCCAGTTTACGGTAGCTATTCAAAACCATCGAAAGATAAAAAATTGTAGACCTATATGTTTGTATGTACCATGAAAATGCTCAATAATTTTAATACGCAGACTTACGCATTCTATCATAATAGCTTTAGGTGAAATGCTTCGATAATATTATTTATACCGTCATCGCGTGCAACATTTCAAAATGAAAGGAACAGTAACATCAATTATGCATTGGTCCAAATCGATGTAGGTTACAGCTGATATTATGCGTGGGCACTGATGTAATTTTCATTCCTATAGTCTTGCTCGGAAGATCAATTTATTATCCCTGCACATCCTTGTTTCGGAATTAAAACATAGTTTCACAAGTTGTTACCGATGGTTTAGTGTTTATCATGCTTTCTACCAGGTCAGAGGTCCCAGTTCAAACCCTACCCAGAGCAGTGGAATTTAAAGGAATTTGTATGTAAAAGTCTGGAAAAAAATTATTAATTTCCTCATAAAAACTGCAGAATCAAAAAATTTGAATCCAAAATTTGATATAAGTTACAGTAATTGGACCTAGAAAAGGCGTTTCACAGAGTAAAATGGAACAAACCGATGGACATCCTGAAGAAAATAGGTGTGACTGCTCTGAGCGCGGGTTACCTAAAATTGATATTTCACATACTGTACTGCAGAAGTGTACGTAATAATTACAAGGACTTCTTCAGCTTTCACAATTCCTTAAACTCTGAACTGTGTCCGAGGATTTGTAAATTTGCAGCGAAAATTAGTCTATTACGATTTTCAGTAGTAGGTCTACATACGAACCTATGGGTTTTCACGAATGTAACAAAGCCAAAATCATGATAAGCGCCGTATGTTTAGATTTGCTTATTTAAATAAAATTTTGCGAGACGTAATAAGGCTGGTGTGAGGCGGAAATCGAATAGAGATTCTGGAAAAGTTTTATCTTCAAAGATTTATTTTCGCATAACAGTATTGCTATTATGACCACAATGACGTAATACTCCAACATTTTCGAAAGTTGATACGTGAACGCAATTAGTTTTAAGTTATTCATTCCGTATTATAATGTACAAGGAACACGACTGTATAATTTGTGGGTTCAGTTTGTGTAGCTTTTTCTTCTTCTTCTCTTCTTCCTCGTGTTTTAGGATAAATCCTTTATTTTCCAACTTTGCTGTCTTAATCCGATGTTGGTGTCCAACTTTCCTTCCACCGTTTAGGAGTCGTCCCAAAGGTCTTGGGGTGTCAACTTTCTTTTCATTGCGATTTTCGGGAGTCGCTCTTCCGTCATCCTTAATACATGGTCCCGCCATCCTTTTCTTCTAGTCTTGATCCATTTTGTCACGTCCTGCACTCCACATTTTTCCCTAATCTCATCGTTCTTCTGTCATATAACGTAACGCCAGCTATACTTCGTAATGTCCTCATTTCTGTTGTTGTCATCATTTTTGCAGTTATTTTTGTTTCTGCTCGAGTTTCCGTTGCATATGTTAATACTAATACTGGCCTTATACACGTTTTATATATTCTGATCTTGCTATGTTCATGTATTTATTTTTCCAAATTACATCTCTTAGATACCCTGATATTATGTTTGCTTTAGTATTCTGTTCTCTTACTTCTACCTCCAAATTTTTATTGCTTGTTATTTTTGTTCCTAAGTAACTGAAACTCATTACTTGTTCTATGGGTTTACATCTGAGTGGCTGCCTTGAGATAGTTTGTGATTTTGTTTTATTTTCCGATATCACCATGTTAAATCGTTCTGCTGCTATTTGAAATTTATATAGCAATCTCTGTAGGTTGTCCTCGTTTTCTGCTAAAAGGATCACGTCATCAGCATAGCATATTATTTTAATGTCTTTATTGCCTAATCTGTAGCCCCTAGTTCCTGCTTTAGTTTCCTTTATTATTTCGTCCATGATCACACTGAACAGAATAGGGCTAAGGCTGTCACCCTGTCTTACTCCTGTTGCTATAGGTACCTTATTAGTTAGGTGGTTATCTACCTTTATTCTTTACTAGCCGTACCCGTGCGCTCCGCTGCACTCGTTAGAAATAAATATAAAGTAATTACATAATTAAAATAGGACTTTTGATCCAGGGAACATTCGTGTTTGATAGAAGGATAAATCGTTTAATATGTTACTTCATTTAAATTGTGTTTAAATAATTAAATTGCGATCATTTCGGTCCAGAGAGCACTCATTTGGTGCAATGACAAATTGTTATTACATGCAACCATAGTTTAATGAACATTGGCATCATTTAGATTTAATGTCTATACTTTATTTTACTTGCTATATGTTTCCATTGAATTATGGTAATAACTTAATTTTAACCCTTCTTTTCTACGTATTCAGTAAATGGCGTTTGGCCCGCTATGGTTCTGAACCCTTCAAATAACTTATATTATATTATATTATATTATATTATATTATATTATATTATATTATATTATATTATATTATATTATATTATATTATATTATATTATATTATATTATATTATATTATATTATATATTATTACTGTAATAACATTATAGCATTATGTCCATCTAGAGAAACTACACTTTCAATGGTGAAATAATGATTAATTATACAAATCAGTTAATTTAGCTTCCGATATTACTTCATACAAACACAGAAACATTCTCTGTATGCTATCTTTCATAGCTTTCGATTGTTGCTGTCCAATTAATTATACAAAGTCATTTGTTTTTTATTTCATTATACGGCCTTAGATGGCATTATTTTAATTTTAAAACTCATTTATCTCATTAAAAACCAGTCCTATCAAAATTTGTCTAGGAATAAAACTTATCGTCGGTTTCTTGGTAAAAGTGACCAAGTCACATTCAAGGCTTCCAAGCATTATGAAAATTTAAGACATTATTATATATTAAAAAGTAATAATATAGCACATTTACCTTCAAAATAACTTTTACTAACATCTAAAGAAGTACAGTTATCTTCGGATGGATCATTAAACCTTTAAATGCCTTCTCCCAACAATTTTGCATTTTGACTTGGTCACTTTTAAAACCGACGTCATCGCAAATTATTTTAAAGAAACTTTTGTTATGTAACATTTTTCACAAAAATCAATAATAAGCGAGATATTTCGATTTATTTAATTCAGGCCCCCTTATAACCCACCTTTTAAATAATGTATTTTGAATGCCATATAGCCTAAAATCTAAGTTACAACGAACTTAATTTATATTACAATTTTCATCGAAATCCGTTCAGCCATTATCGCGTGAAAAGGTAACAAACATACAGACAGATAGACAGACGGAGATACAAACAAAAATTTCAAAAAAGCGATTTTCGGTTTCAGGGTGGTTAATGATATATGTTAGGACCAATTATTTTTGGAAAATCGAAAATTACCAGAAAAATTTCGGCTACAGATTTATTATTAGTATAGATGATAGCTTTTTTGTGGGTGTTTAGTTTGTATAATTTATGTGATTAGTCTGTATAGTCTTTCGTGTTTAGTTTGTATAGTTTGTTTGTGTGTTTAGTTTGTAAGTAGAGTGTAAGCAGTGGCGTCGCGTGACATTTTGACATAGGGATGCGATTTTTTAAATGATTAAAATACAGTAGTCTGCTTTCGTTATATGTGGGAGTTGCGTTCCTGGAAACAGCCGCTTTTTTATGAACGTTTGACTTGAATTTTCAAATTTTCTTCATAATTTCCTTATAGCATAAGTTATAAGGATATTTACCGATCCGAAGCCTGGCTATATTTACATAAAACACGAAAGACGAAAGTACATAGAACGAGACCGACTACGCTATTGATAATACAGTAAATCAAAATAAGCTTCATAGTTTTCTTTTAGATTTAACATTATTTCTTCAGGGAACGAATTTGGAAATGTGGTAAATTGTGTATGATCAAGCATACTCAAAAGTTTCAATTTGGAATTTTCAGAAAACTTTTGAATATTATCAATTCTGATAACGTGCAGGATTTCATTGAACAATCGCCTATAATACAATTTTCTTATCCTCTCCAGGGATTGCATGCAGCCGTGATCTTTTAGATTCAGAATAATTTTGAGCAGCAAAATCATCCATGCGTTCCCAAAATTCCTGAAAGTAATTTTCAACATCTGTTACTTTTTTAAACAGAATATCAGAGTGTGGGAATATTGTAGCGAATAATATTAGCAGAAAATAAAATCAAAATCCTTCATGAAGATCAAGAATGTGTGGATCGGAGTAAACTTAATAGCCCTCGTGCACAAACGACAGTTTCATGGTCCCATTCACGATCTTCGTTATCCATTAACTTTGATGATTTAGAGAAAAAAAAAACTAGAAAATCCAGCAAGATTAGTTAACTTTACTTTTACTTGTTTCATAAAATTGACAGACTGCGTTAGGACGAGGTTTAATAAATTTGTACGCGTAGAGTACACAAGAATTGCTGACTTACAGTGGCTGTAAATCATTATGTTCTCCCGCCATCACATCCGCTCCAGCATAGGTTTGAACCATAACTTTATCATTGCAATCAAAATCGTTAATGACTTCGAGAGCATGTTCAAGGAGAGCATTTGCAGGCTATCTATGCCGACGTCTGTTCCTTTTTAAACTCCTCTAATGTCGCCATCTTCTGTTATATATCGTAGAATATTACTAATAACAAAATATGTCATGCAGCAAGGTTATAAAACACACAGAAAAATTTAATATAAGCACAAGCCAAATGTGGAACCTATATCACATCCGTTACTCAAGGTATAAGTGACGTTCTTCCACTCAGCAGTTGCCTGTTTTCATTTAGCTCTCAACTGATGTGACGGACAGTGTCACATTTTGTGACGCAGGCGCAGGACGGTTATGCGTAATCTTCATTGCATTCTCTGCAGTCTGCACACTGGTATAAGTGACGTTCTTCCACTCAGCAGTTGAACGTTGCCTCGCTCTGGCATACTCCTACTGATGCGACATACAGTCACATTTCTTTGGAGTAAGAACTCGCCATTAATAAATTGGCACGGGCGCGCGCCTTTGTCACTTCATTTAATATATTTCCACTGCTGTAGCAGCGACATTTAAAATTTGAAAGTAATCTTAAAATTATTATTATTATTATTATTATTATTATTATTATTATTATTATTATTATTATTATTATGTGTAACAAGTATAATACGATATACACAAAATAAAGTTCCGGTAAATAACAATAAATATATTTTTTGTTCAGAAAAATTCAGGGGATCAGACACATCACCCGCATCCATGCACGCTACGCCCCTGAGTGTGAGCTCTCTTAGACTGGCTCCCCAAATGTAGTAGACCTTCAGCTCACCCTACACTCCTGTAGGAGGCCGTTGTCCTTATGGAATTTCAGGCTTTTCATATTTCATATAAGTATTTTTGAAACACGATTTTATTTAGAAAAGGTAAAAAGCATTAAATCTTAGAATTAAGAAATTTGGTTAAAATAGGCACAAAAAAGGCAAAATAATAACTGATAAAATACCGAGAAGAGTTTTTCCTTTAACAAAAGCTCAGTATCTGCAACCTATCAAAAAGGCATTCTGCCAAACTTTCGAACTCTACTTATAACTAGTCTTAAAATATATAAAACAAAATAATTATTCCACAGTCTAAATGAGGCAGTAGAGCAAGTGGACAGCTTCAAATACTTGGGGTGTACTATAAGCAGTAACATAAGCTGCTGCCAAGAAGTCAAAAGGAGAACAGCAACGGCAAAGGAAGCATTTAATAGAAAAGGGAGCATCTTCTGCGGACCTCTGGAGAAATAATTAAGGAAGAGGCTAGTGAACTGCTTTGTGGTGGAGTGTGGCATTGTATGGAGCAAAAAGATGGACATTATGACGAAGTGAAGAGAAACAACTAGAAGCATGTGGATATGGATAAGGATGAAGCGTGTGAAATGGAGAGACAGAATAAGAAACGAAGCTGTGTTGGAAAGAGTGGATGAAGAAAGAATGATGCTGAAACTGATCAGAAAGAGGAAAAGGAATTGGCTGTATCACTGGTTGAGAAGAAACTGCCTATTGAAGGATGCACTGGAAGGAATGGTGAACGGGAGAAGAGTTCGGGGCAGAAGAAGATAGACATTAATATATATGGATCACATGAGGATACAAAGAGGAAGGTAGAAAATAGGAAAGATTGGAGAGAGCTGGGTTTGCAATGAAAGACTTGCCCTTGGGCAGAAAACTATGAATGAATAAATGAATGAATGAATGAAGTAGAACACGGTTGAGTTAATTGTGTATCCAGTTAAATTAACTCTGTTCCCTCAGTTTCTGAGAGCTTAGTGAGCTTCTGAAGTCTATTATAATTGAAGTTTTCTTTAATTTCATCAATAATTAAATACGTGCACATTGACTTCGTTGTTTATATGAGCAAAGTATTACTTGCCAGAGTATCCCGGAAGCCGTAGTTTTCTTTAAATTGTTTGTAAAATTCATCATTCCTCTAATTAATTACCTTGTAAGAAATACCAGGAAGTCTTTACCGCAGCAAATTGCAAGCACACAGGCCGGGGGGGGGGGAGTTTACAAACGTTACGCATAAATTTCCCTCTACATCAAAATGGTAACAAAATAAAGGCTTTTAAAACCATGGGTTTTAGAGCTATGTAAACTTTTATAACAGTTAAACAGTTATTGTCCTTCCAATATTACAAAGTACAAAAAAATGGATGTCGAATCGCGTTTACCGAGTGCCATTAAATATTAGATACCCATCTAAATATGTAGTAGGCCTATATAAGAATATGTGAGAAGCCATGGCCTTTTCAATTACGTAATTAGATTATAATATTGGACAAATAGTTTGGAAATTTGGCCTACATGCATAATTTTCTTGTACAAATAAATTCGTTTCCAACAGACATACAACCCAACCCCTAGACATGTTAATAAGAACTAAGGCTACTGAATATAAATGGACAACGATAAAGAAAGCAAAACTAGCAGCAATTTCAAAGGCATAATGGTCCGTTAAGTACAATATAAATTAGTAGAGGAATGTAATTCAGTCAATACTTAACAAAGAGAAATATATAAAATTCTATATTATACCAAAAGTAACATTACATATATTTTGATGACAAACGTTTTCGCCAATCATATTGGCATCCTCAGGTCGAGCAAAACATGTTAACAAAGTGAACACTGGTCTTAACTAGTTAAAAACAACATTAAAATCATGATATAACTTAAAAAAAGTAATAAAATTGGGTAATGTAGCCACCAAGTTGTATGGAAAATGATGTGTTGTAAAGGCATGTATGAAGAGGGGGACGGCACGATCTCTTCTAGTATTGCGGTAACAGTTTCGGAATCAGATTAAAGATGCTACAAATAGGGCGTTCGTGTTGCCGAGTAACGGTGACAGGATAAAGCCAAAAAGTTTGAAGAATTGACTGAAGTTCGTGAGAGCGGCAGCGAAACTGTTACCGCAATACTAGAAGAGATCGTGCCGTCCCCCACTTCATACACGCCTTTACAACACATCATTTTCCATACAACTTGGTGGCTACATTACCCAATTTTATTACTTGTTTTAAGTTATATCATGATTTTAATGTTGTTTTTAACTAGTTAAGACCAGTGTTCACTTTGTTAACATGTTTTGCTCCACCTGAGGATGCCAATATGATTGGCGAAAACGTTTGTCATCAAAATATATGTAATGTTACTTTTGGTATAATATAGAATTTTATATATTTCTCTTTGTTAAGTATTGACTGAATTACATTCTCTACTAAAAGACTAACAGCGCCCGCAAAGCCGAAAACCCGCACGACAATGTTATATACGTCGCGTCGTTGACGTGAAGACTGCTTGTGAGTGTTTTGAGACGCCGAGATTCATCGCTCCCGAAGTCCCGAACGTTAAGCAGCCTTGAATCGCCACAGTTGTTTATACCTCACTGAACTTTTATCTATTTTGGCAACTTTTATATATGTATACACAATCAAGTAGCCTATTTGAAACATCATCTCTACCTTTCAGTGTATAATAATCCGTTTCCCGATCTTTATTTAATTACTAGGCCCTTATTAAAAGACTAGGAATGTTCTTTTCATATGTTTGAGATCAAGTGTGCAATCTGAAGTAAAAATATATTGACGTTATGTTTTATGTTTCTTAGAAATGCAAATTTATTTGAGATTTGTTTTTTGTTTTTTATATAACCATAGGTAATCTATACTAATAATAAATCTGTAGCCGAAATTTCTCTGGTAATTTTCGATTTTCCAAAAACAATTGGTCCTAACATATATAATTAACCACCCTGAAACCGAAAATCGCTTTTTTGAAATTTTTGTTTGTATGTCTGTCTGTATGTCTGTTACCTTTTCATGCGATAATGGCTGAACGGATTTCGATGAAAATTGGAATATAAATTAAGTTCGTTATAACTTAGATTTTAGGCTATATGACATTCAAAATACATTATTTAAAAGGGAGGTTGTAAGGGGGCCTGAATTAAATAAATCGAAATATCTCGCTTATTATTGATTTTTGTGAAAAATGTTACATAACAAAAGTTTCTTTAAAAATAATTTGCGATACTTTTATTCCTTGAAAAATTTTGATAGGACTGATATTTAATGAGATAATTGAGTTTTAAAATTAAAATAACTGCCATCTAAGGCCGTGTAATGAATTAAAAAACAAATCACTTCGTCTATAAGGGGCCTTGGACAGCAACAATCGAGAGCTATGAAAGACAGCCTACAGAGAATGTTTCTATGTTTGTATAATATAATATAATATGTAATATTATATAATATAATTTAAGTTATTTGAAGGGTTCAGAA
The DNA here is from genome assembly GCA_025594305.2 of Periplaneta americana. Taxonomy (NCBI): domain Eukaryota; kingdom Metazoa; phylum Arthropoda; class Insecta; order Blattodea; family Blattidae; genus Periplaneta; species Periplaneta americana. The sequence goes on from JAJSOF020000011.1 coordinate 32,975,181, forward strand.
CCATAGTGGGCCAAGCACCATTTACTGAATACGTAGAAAACAAGGGTTAAAATTAAGTTATTACCATAATTCAATGGAAACCTATAACAAGTAAAATAAAATATACACATTAAATCTAAATGATGTCAATCTTCATTAAACTATGGTTGCATGTAATAAAAATTAAGAAACATGTTAAAGGAATTGTCATTGCACCAAATGAGTGTCTCTGGACCAAAATGATCGCATTTTAATTATTTGGATGCAATTTAAATTAAGTAACATATTAAACGATTTATCCTTCTATCAAACACGAATGTTCCCTGGATCAAATGTCCTATTTTAATTATGTAATTACTTTATAGTTATTTCTAACGGGTGCAGCGGAGCGCACGGGAACGGCTAGTATATAATAGAATCAGAACATTTTTATAACTAAGATACTGTTCTGGTTTGTCTTTTTATCTCATTTAAACATTTATAATGCCATTTATTTCAGTGATGTATGTTATTCAAAGTTACGAAATCTTTCCACGTCGACCGAACGCTATTTCGAGAATGATGAGCGAGACTCGAAGCGCAAGAGAATGACGAGACGAGACTCGAAAGACAAATGCAACGAACACAGCGAACGAGAGCGGCAGTTATTTTTGTTCATCGCTACTACTGAGATAAGAAACTCAACCTCGATGACGTGCCACTGGGTCAGAGGAGCTTTGAGGAAACGAAAGACCGGATCACTTAGCCAAGACTGCTGCCAAATACAAAACTGACATCGAATACCATGCAATACCAAGATTTTGAGTAAAGCAGATGCTTGAAGACTACTGTGTAGGACTTTGGAATGTTACTTAGGCCTATATCAATTCAAATAATGGCGCTCATAGCAAACTATTCATTCCCACAATCTACCATCGAATTTTATTGTCTCTGTGGTCAAAGCCCATTATCACTCAGTTCCTTACCAACCACGGCAGTTTCCGTTTCTACTTGTACAAAATGAAAATAATTTCTTCGCCAATCTGAAACTGTTCACAGAACTTATACGAACGTCAAGTCACTCCTGACAGAGTGTACCTTGTTCTCAAGAGAACGATTAGCTGTGCTGCAGAACGTTCCCCTGTCTCAAGTGCTGAAACACCATCTACATAACAAACTTCCTCCAGAACATCTTCAGCAAGCTCGAAGACTAAATAATAAAAATTATAAAACAAAATCTGTAATAATATTGTAACGATTGTTCACCTTTGTTAATTTCCACATTTCTTCCGCCAAAATCAATTTGAAGAAGTGTTGTACTGTTTTATTGCGTATCAAACTCTGTAAATATCTAAGTATCCCGTGAAACACGGGCTGTAACATAATTTCTTTAAAAAACTTATTAACAATAATAGCTTGAGCGTTGCATCACCATATGTAGAGATAATATCATGGTTGTTCTTGATAAATTATTTTCTTTCAATTAACTTCAGAAGAAAGACGCTTGGAGTCATGACGCTAAAGTTTTGGTATCTCAAATCGGCCAAATCTTGATCTTCTTTACCGGTGATCGTCGTTGCACTACTTATTTGCGTCAACGTTTAAGTATTTCAATTCAACGCGGAAATGCAATGAGTGTTTTGGGTACTCTTTCCGAGTCCAGCCCCTTGGACGAACTCTTTCTCTGTAAAATTTATTTAGTATAGATAGGTATTTTTAGATGTATTTAATTTTGTCACTACAAGATAATATTTTATACAAAAAAATTGTATTATATTATATTATATTATATTATATTATATTATATTATATTATATTATATTATACTATATTATACTAACTTATACTATACTATTATATTATATTATATTATATTATATTATATTATATTATATTATATTATATTATATTATATTATATTATATTATATTATATTATATTATATTATATTATATTATATTATATCATACACATCATGTATATATGTATTTCAAAATATTGTTTTATATTGTTAAATTACTTTTTGTATTTAGAACATTTTTTTAAATTATTGTTTGTACTTTCATATGTAATATTTTTAGAAGAAATGCGTATTTACATCTATACAAGCCGTACCAAAACCTTTTTTCTTTTCAGTAACTTTAAGAAGGAATCAATGACCAAAAATTAAATTAAATTATGTTTTATTTAACGACGCTCGCAACTGCCGAGGTTATATCAGTATCGCACACTTAAATGCCATCGATGTGGACCGGGATCGGTCCCGCAATATCGAGCGTAGAAGGTTAGCGCTATACCGACTGCGCTACCCAGGCCGTCTCCGGAAATTAAACTGTACCAAAAGCCAGAGAAGTATGATTGCCAGCCTCTGTTGAAAGTAGTGCTAGTCCAAAGAAACGGAAAAGACGTCTAGTTTGCCTCCCACTGTAACTTTTTATATTTACGAAAATAAGTACAAAAAAACTATTAAAAGCGAAGAGTAAATACATGAAACAATGTAGCTATATTCTCAATGATATAGACTACATGGAGAAATTAGAGAATAACGTTACTTCGTATCCCAAAATATAATTTCCCGTATCGAGATTGTTTATCTTATATGTCATTCTAATAGAGTTCAGTATATAAAATAAATATTATGTGATATTAGGAGCTCACTATATGCTTCTAGACGTCATGCCGAGCAATTCAAAATTGTAACACACACGCAAATTCAATCACAGTACTCTAAATATCTTTAAGCTATCTGCAGCACAATTTTTCTTCCAAGCAAGTAGAATAAAACTGAAACATTTAAACTTCCTATATGTAAGCAACTCACCAAAGTATCCCAGTTCCACTGTCCCATCCCTGGTGATCACAGTCTTCTGACGTATCCTGGAAATTGATAAAACACTAATGTTAATTATAATTTTAAACCTCCATGGTGTTTGCATCCTATTGTAGTATGTCTGACTGTGAAACGAACGAGCCCGGGTTCAAATCCTAATTTGAACAAGTTGTCTAGTTGAGGCTTTTTCTGAGGTTTTCCCTCAATCGATGGAAGCAGAATTGCTGGGTAACTTTCGGCGTTGGACTTCGGTTTCATTTCGTCATTAAAATTACAATTTCCCTCTTTCATAATCTTCGTTTCTTCCCTATATTTCGAGCTTGCTCAAATATAGAGTCGGACGGACACTGAAATTGGACCCCATGGTATGTGGTCATTAGTTGCTGGTGGTAGTGCTACGTACTGTGGGCTCATGCTAACTCTTGGAACCAGAGTTGAGGGATCGCGGTGTATAGTATACTGTGTACAGAGTATTAGCATACAATATGGAAAGTGCATTTAAATTGAAAAATAATCAAAATCTGGGCATTTCAACCAATTGTTGAAAATGGTGACCGTTCATTTCGATACAGGCTTGAATTCTTTAGTCCCGATTATTGAAGACTTTTTAAGTATATCTTCGGAAATTAAATGCATTGTTTGTTGAATGTAATTCTTTAATTCTTCTGTTATTGTAGGATGTATAGCAAACATAACTGTTTTACAGTAACCCCAAAAGAAATAATGCAAAGCACTGAAATCAGGTGACATGGGGAGCCATAATCCTGCTCATGTTGATGTAATTCTGTACCTTCTCTGTAACAGAGTACGTTACGTACTGTAAATTCAATCTTCGCTTCTGCCCTATCCGCACAGAAAAATTTACTAAGACATCAGACAAGACTCACGCCCATACCTGCTTGCCGTCAGGCTTGGGTTCCGGTGACGCTACAAAGCAAGTTAACTTCTAAGACTGAACCCATTGAGCCCGGGTTTTATAGGTTCAGTCCAGGTGGGACACAAGAAAGCCTGCCTGTTTGCTCGTATTAGGCAGAGTGACTTGCATTCACGGAAGCCAGTCTGCGCTGGTTAAGATGAAACAGTACTAGTTTGAAACATAAGTTCGTTGGCTATTTAGTCACTTCAAACAATCTTTATCTTATGGTCCAACACGGCAGATAATTCTTGATTAAAGAAACACAGTTTTACGATTTATTGCGCTACAGAATTCATAAAATAATAAGACAACATTATACATTTTATATTCCTGCAAAGTGTATCTAACTCAACAAAATACTAACATTTCGTAACTTGTGACTTGGTTCATATTTATCATGCATCTAAAAGCAGCACAGTCTGGCGCAGGTCGGCGGAACCCAATAGTCCTTTCGGGTCACTCTTAGGACTGTTTGGGAGTCACGTGCAACCACACTGCCTGCGTGCTTGTGAGGGAAGGTTGCAGGCGGGCGAACGATACAAAGCGTAAGCCCGCTCACGGACGTAAACAGTCATGGGCAAGCCTGATAGACATTTTGCCTGTCTCTGCTATCTACTGTCCGTCCAAGTGGTTATGTCACAGGTCGTAGAAAGTGGGAAAATCATGTGACAGTTACTTAACGAGGCCCTTTTATTTAAATTATTTTAAACATTTTTGTACAATTTTATGTAGCCACTAGCCTTTACAGAGGGGCCAGCAGAAATGGGTGGGAGAAACCGGGATGTGACATAACCAAACGACGTAACAGTACCTTTACGAAAATACCTATTTTTCAATAAAGGAATGCTCTTTTTTCACTGGGAAATACGACCACATTTCGGGAACGTACTGTGCTCACTCAGTACTGTCTACCATTCATGTCAACTGATGTCCATAGGAGCAAGCGCGCGCTTTAGAGCTCAGGAGAGCCTGAGCGCTTTACAGCGGAAAGGAAAGAGACAGACGAGTGAGGTAGTATATACCGCTTGGTCGAGCTATATTCAGGGATGGCCAGCACTGATTCAATAGATAAAGGGAAGAGAACTTATTAAAACTTATCCCTGTTAATTTTTAGATTTATCTGAGAAATATGAGTGCATTATAAGATTGTAAGTTCTAATTGTAATGTTCATTTTTCACAAGTTTGAATTTTTTGTTAAAAAGAAATATTTTCTCAACTTCCATTATAGAAAAGTTAAATTTTCAGATATATGCCTATTTATTTAGTAGCCTTACAGAATGTTTTCGTAAATCTAATATACCGTAAATACGTATTACTCAAGATAGTGTATTGAAAATTTTGAAAATATTCAATAAAAATTCAAGTAAAAATAAAATGATGTCCCTGTACATTCAAGAACTCAGGTACAATAAAAATTCAAGTAAAAATAAAATAATGTCCCTGTACATGCAAGAACTCAGGTACAATAAAAATTCAAGTAAAAATAAAATGATGTCCCTGTACATTCAAGAACTCAGGTACAATAAAAATTCAAGTAAAAAAAATAATGTCCCTGTACATTCATGAACTCAGTTACAATAAAAATTCAAGTAAAAATAAAATAATATCCCTGTACATTGAAGAACTCAGGTACAATAAAAATTCAAGTAAAAATAAAATAATATCCCTGTACATTGAAGAACTCAGGTACAATAAAAATTCAAGTAAAAATAAAATAATGTCCCTATACATTCAAGAACTCAGGTACAATAAAAATTCAAGTAAAAATAAAATGATGCCCCTGTACATTCAAGAACTCAGGTAAAATAAAAATTCAAGTAAAATAAAATGTCCCTGTATTCAAGGTAAATAAAAATTCAAGTAAAATAAAATGATGTCCCTGTACATTCAAGAACTCAGGTACAATAAAAATTCAAGTAAAAATAAAATGATGTCCCTGTACATTCAAGAACTCAGGTACAATAAAAATTCAAGTAAAAATAAAATGATGTCCCTGTACTACTACTCATACTACTACTGCTATGCTATTACTGCAGCAACTATTGTAACGCTGTTATTCTTCTCTCTCTTCATCTCTTTTTTACTGACCTTTCTCATGCCACCGGGTATCGAGCTGTATGAAACGTAGTGCACATCACGCTAAAACATAACGAGCCACATCCAGCTACTGAAATATTCACCACTTTTAGTGTACGAGAGATGTGGAAATTCGTTGAGTTGCTCGATAATACAATTTTGGGATGCAGTCCTCACTGCAGGATCTTCATGCATATTTTAAACTGATGAAAATGTGCGAAATCCTAATTCATCCCCGCACATTGATTCCCATGCACGGAAATGGTACGGAAGATTCCTTCGAAACTGCAAGGGAAGCTAATGAAATATTCCTGACATCCCTCAGTAACAGCACTTGTTCTAGTAGAGAATGAACCGTCGATCCTGTTAACTGAATTATGTATGGAACGTTGAAAGATACTTTTAGGGAAGCCAAATCGTGCCTCGAAACGGCTTGCTTCCATTCTGACGGATTCATTACACCGCAGCTATTTTTTGTTAATTAAACTCACAAGACTAGAAGGCCTGTTAGTACTTAAATAGGCCATTTAAATTTAAACTAGTGCCACATAATTTACATCTGTTAAGAAAGAGGCCTACTATACGCTTCATATGATATTCCATACATTTTCAACTTAAATTTTGACGTTAGTATTTCTACAAGCAAAATAATGACTTCACAGTCTGGGGGGTGCTCAACGTTATTCTAGAATGTAAGTGTATAAAATTTCAGTGAAAAGGGAAGCGAGAATCATCTTAAATGTTATTTCAACTATTCATTTGTTCATAATCACGTTCCCTCCTCGTCATTCTTTCTCTCTCTCTCTCTCTCTCTCTCTCTCTCTCTCTCTCTGTCTCTCGAACTGCACCTTTATTCGTTCTATGAAGTACGAGTTCCTTCATTTTATGAATATTCTGGAGTGTCGTCCTCATAAAGTTTCTAATTCAACTCTAATTCCAAAATTATTACCGTCATCATCACCAACATCATTATCATTATTAATATTATCTTGTCACCATCGTTATCATTATTGTTATATATTTTAGTTCTCGATAATTTCGATACCTCGATACTTGGAAGTAACGAAAGCGTTCGATACTTTTGGGACAAAATCTAGATACTTTCTAGTTTTATAGCGCTTTTTGTTTATTTCACTCAATTTATTTATTTATTTGCATAATTATTTATTTATATATTTATTTACTTAATTATTTATGTATTTAATTATTTACTTAATTATGTATGTATTTCTTTATGTACTTATGCATTTATTTACTCATTTATTTATTTATTTATTTACTTATTTATTTATTTATTTATTTATTTTATTTTATTTATTATTTACTTATGTATTTACATAATTATTTATTTATATATTCATTTATTTACTTAATTATTTATGTATTTAATTATTTATTCCTTTCTTTCACTCATTTATTTACCTATTCATTCATTCATTCATTTATTTATTTACTTATTATTTATTTATTCATTCATTTATTTATTCATTTGTTTATTTACTTAATTATTTATGTTTATTTATGTATTTATTTATTATTTTATTTATTTATTTATTTTGCTTATTTATTTATTTATTTATTTATTTATTTATTTTGCTATTTTATTTATGTAGATATTCATTTATATTTATTTATTTATGTATTTATTTAATTTGTTTATTTACTTATTTATTTAATTATTTATGTATTTATTTACTTAATTATTAATGTATTTAATTATTTACTCATTTATTTCACTCATTTATTTATTTACTTATTTATTTATTTATTCATTTATTTATATCCGTTTAGTGATGCATCAAACTTCCACTAGGGCACTAGGCTATATCAACGTTTATGGGATCATGTTGTATATCCATTTTTGTTCCTCGTTTTACAGAAATGTGATGTCTTATCGACCTTTTTAATAAGTAGTATATTACAATACAAGGTTATGAAGTGCTTTTTACAAAACGGAGAAAAAGTTTGAAAAACGAGGAGAGCGAGCACTTCCCAAACCTGTATCTAATATACTAAGGGAAGTAGAAACATTGTAAAAGGTTTAATATTGCCACAATCCTTCCAGATTTGTTTCGGTCAATTATAAAGAAACGTGAATGAACTCCAGATCTCTAACTAAAATTGGCAACAACTAAAAATAGTAATAAATAACGCACAGTTTTCTCTAGATTGTTTCAATTATTCATAGAGAAAAATGGAATTTCCTAGCTTGACAAGTTTTTGTATTCAACACCCAAATGAGGAAATTAATTTTTTCAGAATGCACAAAACATACAAGAAAGTATGTGTATCTTACAAGGGAAGGGTTTCGCCTCAAACAGCAATTTTTGGTTAAAAATTTGTACAGACGCTTACCTCACAATGGTGATGAAGACCGTAAAAGCATTCATTTGTGTAACTCTCCGTTTGGTTGGTATTGGTCAATACACTTCTTTAAAAATGTACATGAGGATTCTCTATAAAATGCATGAAACAGCATGGAGCAGAGCAATAAGCACAACACGCAGAAGTAACACCTGAACAATCTTCTGAACCACACTTCAGTGCTGAAAAATCAAATGCCACCTGAATTACATTTTTGAAGTCCGAGACTTGTTCACGATTCACGTAACCAGCTGGCTGCCAGGAATACTGAAGCATAGGGCGGTATACTGGAGCAGACAACTGGTTATGAATAACAGAGTGCATTTTCATTATAAACACTCGATTTCCCAAGTTAAGTTCTGGATTCTCAGCAAGAGTCTTTATGTAATCTGTTATCCTCCGAGCATATATTTTGTATTGTCTAAGGAAATAGATATTCAGAGGCTGGATATATTAGGCCCGATTGTATAAACCATTTAATCTTAGATCAGAGGTTAAATTGATCCTTGTTTCAGCTGAACTTGGAATTTTGTGTTGTATAAAGTCTAATCTGAGATTAATTTGTCTCAAACTAAAGTCAACTTTGACTGAAGAAATTTCTCCGATTAAGTTAGATGATCCAAGTTCAGTTATTTCTTTTCTGTTTGAAATATACGTTATTATTATTAATATTAATAGATATGATAGGTACATTTATATATATTTCTTTCAATTTCTTGCCTTAATACACAAACAATCTTATATTTTATAAGGCTCTATCGTGTTCAGCAGTATCAAATAACATAACCTATAATTATATTATGTTTATAACAACCATTAATTATTAACGGATATGATAGGTACATTCATAAATTTTCAATTAACTGTATTACTAAACGAAAATTGTCGTTTTATAAATCTTTATTATGTTTAGCAGTATCAAACACCATAACATGATAACAACTCGGAGAAAGTAACCTTCTTCTTATTGTCCGCCATTATTTACATTGCACAAAAAACCAGTGTCTCCAACAGAGTGTACGGAAAGTCGTCAAAAGTAGTTGTAAAGTCGCTAGATTTCTCATTATCGACAAAGAAAGATTAAATTTTGTCACTATAATATTGCTAAAAAGGTCGCTCCTATTTAAGCAATATAAAAGTTAAAAGAAATTGTTGTTGAAAAAGAGTTAAAGTCGCTAGATTGGCAACACTGAACAAACCTGTCCGCGCATCACGTTTTTCACCTGTTTATGCGATGTTGCCAAATGCTTTTCACGTGAACTTAGATTGCATTTGAACCAAGGTAATTTGATCGCAGGAAAGTTTTTATACAATAGAAGAAGTGTCTGAACCCTGTTCACTTTTCGATCTTCGATCAAAGTTGATCTTTAGTCAGGGAGATTTATACAATTGGGCCTTAGTTTTTAGGTGGAATGATCATACATTCCATGTCTAATAGGAATGATTCATTTATTAGGGTTGCGTCCTTGTGCGCATTCAGTGACTTACACAACAGTGTACACTTTTGATTAGCTGCAATATTTTCAGACAGAACGTTGGAGAAAAATGTTCTTAAATGGGCTTTAGACATTTTACCACTCTTACTAGCTTCTAGGTTAGGCTAGACTTACGGGTAAGGTGTCCCATCCCCTTAACTTGTGCAGTGATCTCCCCACCCCTCAACTTGTACAGTGCTCTAACAGACAAACCACACATTACACAAACGAATGCTTTTGGGAGCTTTACAGAGATTTAAAGATGGGCCTGTACACACATTTTGGATACGAAATTCCTGTTCGAGCCGAAACCCTTCCCTTGTTAGTGACATTCATTTTATTTTGTACCACCACACTACATTTTGTTCATATTTCTAGTACAAAAAGTAAAATTCAGATCGCAACTCAAGATTTAAAGAGATAGTCTTATTACAAGATGAACTGAACCGTTTCAGACAGTGAGTTCACAGATTACGTTGCTTAATCATTCATAAAGGAATTCACCCTTTCATTGAGATGACCGTGTAGCGCTGCGCTCATTCATCTGTGCAGCCATTCATTCGTTGTGACGTAAATCCCACTTGCGCTGTAATCAATACTAGGTGCAGTACCCTGCTTTCGCCACATTATACAACGAGTACGGGTCACAGACGGCCTTTGTCCCAAAGCACAGTCCTCTCAAAGACGACCTCTTACTGCTGCAACAGCGGTTAGCAAATACATGTACAAATGTCAGTGTATTCGGTACAAAACAGTTAAATACTCATTCACCATGGCTTTCCACAATTTCATGTATTTTATCTGTAGTGAAATTAGACAAGACATGAATGACACAAGAATGATATACGTTTTGATCTTTTTTTATGCCTTTCGTAATAGTACATTATGCAACGACCTATAATGGTAGTAACTAAGATGAGAGTATGTTTGTTTATGAAAAGAGCGCAAGCGAGTTTCATAATTTTCATACGAGCGTCTTAATTACCATTATAGGCAAGTTTCATACGACTTTTTATGCTCGACCATATTTCTAACTTGAAATTATTCATAAGTATTCATGTTATGGTTACGTGAGATGTGCGCAGACGCGAAAGTATTGATTTTTTCCGAGCCATGAATGTCATTGACCTTGATATAATCTAGAGAATAACATGAACATTAGTCTTGATATAACCTGGAAATTGATTTAGAATTGAAAAACGAGATGACAAATTGAATTTATTTGAGTATTATTTACAATTAAAGCTAATTATTATAGTAACAGAACATAATCTTCCGCGACAATATTGGATTTCCAGCCTCCGTGACTTTTCGCTAGTTGTCTTTCGATTGCATATCCGAGAATAATCGATACTTTCGCTTTTATAATGGTACAATGGTGATTTCTCATTGACTGAACAAATGAACTATAATGAATAGGTGTACTTTAATGAGGTGCATTAAAGGGCTACTACCAGGTGTATAATTACTACATTTCGGCATGGTCGAGCATAAAATGTATAGTAGTGGAAAAAAAAACCGGACCGACCCTTGTAGCTGATTTCAGAGCCTTGTTCACTCCAGACCACGATAGACTGGTAACTAAGATTTTCGTGGTTCGAATCCTCTCTGGGAAGGAAACATTTTTGTTCCTTATTCAAATTTATTCCTAATACTTTTCGATTGCAGCGATATTTTACTATTTATTAACTTATTATTCCCAGAACATGAATTTTATCAGCAATCGAAAAGTATTGGGAATAAATTTGAATAAGGAACAAAAAAAAAAAGTTTCTTTCCCAGGCAGGAACCGAATCACGAAAGTCTTATCGTACTCTGGAGGGAACAAGGCTCTGAAATCAGCTACAACGGTCGGTCCGGTTTTTTTTTTTTTTTGCCACTACTGTAGTTCTTTTATCTTGTTAAAAATATTATCTGTAGTGGGTGGTTGAAATTTGATAGAAATTTATATATTCACCATAACAAATGAGCAATCAGATGTGTTTAGTAAAATTTTGCTTACTTCCTCTCTCGTAAAAGTATTTGTCTTTCTGGGTCTACATTCGTCCAACTTTCTTTTTGACAAAAACCTTTACTCTGCGTTCACTGAGGTTTTAGCCAGTTGCAAGGGATGGTACTGTATCTACACATCTTGATTACACACTTTAACACTTTAATGAATTAAGATACAGGGTGATCCACGAGGATTTACCGTCACTTACGGAGCTTATTCTGAGCAAAAAATGTCATATAAACATGTGTCCTATTCTCAATATTTTCGGAGTTACACTAATTTGAAGTTGTTTGTAAAATACTTTTTGTCTTTAGTTTTAAGGGTTAAAAAATGCTACAAATAGAGAATGAACTATTCAGAAGTATCATTTATTTAATTGGCTAGTGTTCTGAAGCTATAAATGTATTGTTAATTGCTTTGTACAGATTTTGCTTTTCAATTTTTAACTAAAAATGACATCATTCTTACGCACTTATCACAAAAATTGTTACAAATCATTTAGGAACTTGATTCTTTACATTTAATTGTGCATCCTAATGCATGTCTTAAAGAATTTACAAGAGTGGCGTGATTTGTAACATTTGTTGTGATAAATGCGTAAGAAAATGTAATTTTGTAGCCAAAATCGAAAAAAAAATAAAAATTCTGTACGAAGCAACTATGGAATTCACAACACATTTTTGTCTTCAGAATACTAACTAATTAAAGAAATGATACTTCTGAATAGTTTATTCTCTATTTGTAATATTCTTTTACCCTTAAAACTAAAGAAGGTAATGATATTTTAGAAACAATTTCAAATTAATGTAACTCTGAAAATATTGAGATTAGGGCACAAGATTATATGACATTTTTTCCTCAGAATCTCTTCGGAAATAAGCTCCGTAAATGGCGGTAAATCCTCGTGAATCACCCTGTATATTATAAAAACCTTTTTTTTCCTATACAGGGTGGTTCACGAAGAGTTACCGCCACTTACGGAGCTTATTTCCGAAGGTATTCTGAGTAAAAAAGTCACATAAAACGGGTCCTAGTGTCAATATTTTCAGACTTACACTAATTTAAAGTTGTTTGTCAAATGCTTTTTTTCTTTAGTTTTAAGGGTAAAAGAATATTACAAATAGAGATTGAACTATACAGAAGTATCATTTCTTTAATTGGACAGTATTCTGAAGCTAGAAATGTGTTGTTAATCCCTCACTTATTTTGTAAAGAATTGTTTTACAATTTTTAAACAAAAATTGCATCATAATATTAATACTCGATCACAACGCGATAACACGCTAGAAATTCCACTTCACACATCATCTCTGTATTCCTCATCTTTCACTGTTGCTACCTCTCGTCACTGGAACTCTCTGCCGCCTGAAGTCAAGGGCTGCCAAACATTGAAATCTTTCAAATCCAAGTTAGAAAATTATCTTATGACGAGTTGCCAAACTAACTTACTATTATGACAAGTGTTGTATTGCATGTTTCCACGTATTCACATTTTTTTTTATTTTCTAGTGATATTTATATTTATATTTTTGTTTTCATATTTTCCGATAACGGTATATCTCTAATGTGATAAGTTGAGCTATATATAATCATAATTTTCCTTACTGCGTGTACTTAAAAATATTGTATTCATTGTATGCATTGTACTGCACTATTTTATTACTACTATTAGGCCTGTTATTATTGTTATTATTATTGTTATTATTATTGTTATCATTATTATTATTATTATTATTATTATTATTATTATTATTATCAATAATTGTCTCATTTTTTTATACTTTGTATGCCTCATTTATTTTTGACCTGCTGTTCACATTTTATTATGCTTTTTTCTTTCTTTCTCTATGTTATATACTATGTCTGATTTTTTCTTACTTGTTGTTTACATTTTATTATTATTATTATCTTGTTCAGTTTTGTGTGTAAAATTATAGTGTACTTTGTAAATTTGTAGTGTTTTGTAACGCAGTTTTTACCAGGGGGGTTTAACTCAAATGATAGATGTTGGATGCTCATAGATGTTCCATAGTTTGCCGCATGTGGTCAGGACAGCGCTGGCTGTATTTCGATCACAGAGTTTGTAAAATTAGCAGTACAAAACTCTTTGGTTATAAGTTTTGCCAATATGACAGTTTTAAACAGATATTATTAATAGCCATTATTTACAGAATGTGTCAGTTTTATAATATTCGGATTATTATTACTATTACTATATAGTTATTCTGCATTTTCATTCGAGGACAAAGTAGCCATATTAGTGTACTGTGTATGACCTATTAACCTCATTTGTTCAGTTGATCAATTGTTGGATGTTGGCATTCCTATTCTGTTTAAATCTTGTATAAATTATGGAATGGACGAACATGGCTGCTTAAGGAAGAAATTTGAACAGATCGAGTTAACTGAGAAGTTACTGGTGCTTTCCTGCAACAAGAAATAATTCGCAACGTTAAAGGTAAGAAAGAAATATGTTTGAGATTACATCTACACGGTTCAACTTTTCTTTCAACTTCACACATTCAAGCAATGCCTGCAAGGTTGGTATTTAATAATAACGGAAGTGCACACAATGTGCAGGATAATATATTATTTTAGCTTTCGCTGCTGCAGAACTTGGTCAGTGAAACTATAATCGGTTTTTACACTCCATCACATGCTATTTTGGTATTTTAATATTAATATGGCGTACCTTGTAGATAGAAAATCTTAATGTATCTTAATTCAACATGCGCTTTAAACTTGATTCTTTCAATATTCTTCCCAGACTGCGTGCGTACGAGCATGAAAAACTGAACCGTGTAGATGCAGCTTAACTGCATCATCATGTTTTCTAATTTAAACTGAATTCTTCCATCTTATCTTAAGCGTTTATTAAACTGAGATCTGTAATTGTTTTCAGGGATAAATTTCAGAACGCGATTACCTTACTTCTACCACTACCACATGATGAACTGACTTCTGTGTTGAATTACAACAGTGTATTAGGCCTAACTACAATTACGCCAAGAGCTTTAAAGGTAAGCTAACAGAGTTAACATACACTTTGGGTATGAAGGAGCATCTTATTTTTGTATATAGCTAAGTTAAGTTGGTCAGACATCTTAAAATTCGTGGGACAGAATCTGATATGACTAAATATGTTGTTCCCGGTGTAATTCTTTACAGTTGCGTTACCAAAGAATGGGGTACCTTAGCTTGGTAACGCAATAGTAAAGAAGTGTTGTTCCCGAAAATATATATTTTAGAAATTTGACTTTACAGTTAACAGTAGTACCTATACTGGAATAATTTTGATAAAATAAAAAGAGTTAAATTGCCGGAGATATTTATTATTTTTATAGACTCGTGGATAGAATTCTTCCAGGAATATTTCACAAACGTTGATTATACTGCAATCCTTCAATTGTTCTTTGAAATGTAGTGTTATTAATGCATTATATGATACTAGGCTACTGCTGGTTTGTTTCAGTTAATAGAAAGACAAATGGCGGAGTTTTACACTGTGAATGTGCTGCAGTGTACTGTCAGAAATCGGATAGTAATGAGAAGACCTGGTTATTCCTGTTTCCTGCGCCAAGTAATGCAGCACAGCTTAAAAGGTAAGCAATGGCATTGGCATAAGCTCAATGCAAAGATATCCTTATATATCATCAGTAAATAGTCAGGGTTGGTAAACTGTAGTGATATTTAAATTTAAGTGAGAATTATTTGTCAAATTCATATTTGTTTATTAAAATGAGTTTTGCCTTCTTTGTAATTCATTTAAACTTAATTTGTGCATTAGTTCCTACATAATTGTGTATTTTGTTAATGTGTTATTTTAAGTAATTAACAACATTGCTTCAAAAATAATTTACTATGTTTACACATAGGCCTCATTATTAATACATGAAGAGTTACAGCACTAATAACCTGCACTTAATGATAATAATAATAATTAGCTTAGACTAAGGCAAGATATTATGCTCAGTTTGTTAGTCATTAGAAAAGAATTCAACTATTTAGGGAGATTAATATTTACAAATAAATTTATCAGAAGAGCTTAGCATTGTGTGTTTTCAGAATAAATACGTAGTCCATTTGGCATTGTGCAACTTTTACTTTGAATATTGTTATGAGCTACAACTATTCATTTCAATCCTCAGCATCATACTGTGCTTTAATTAGGTGGTGATTCCGAAAGTAGGCTCTACTTGACTACCTGTACCATGTGTTCTGTTGCTCCTTAATTAGGAGTTGGGAAAAGACATATGAGAAGCAAACTTTCAAAACCTGTCCATTTCTTCAGAAAATGCTAGAATTATATGTCTGTAATAAACAAAAAGATTTTTCTGTGGTGAAATTTTATATGAATTCATAGGAAGAAAAATATATTTCACCATAGAAAATATTTTGTTCATTGCAGAGATGCAAGTTTGCTACTCATATATATTGCTAATAGTTTTAAGAAGCAGCAGAATAGTCATATGTAAAAACGTTTTTTTTTTTTTTTTTTTTTTTTTCAGGAAGTTAATTTCTCATCTTAATCATGTTAGGTGCATATAATTTTAATCTGTGATTTAAGTAGTAACAATTATTTGATGTAAATAAAATGAAAATAATTTTATTTACATCATGATTAAATCATTAATTTAAATTAATACCAACCCTGGTTTGTGTATTTTTTTAAAGATAATAATAGAATTTTGATTGTAACAGGTACCACATGTGGGCAGCTGTGGCAGAAAATTCTCATCCTTACAGAAGGGCCTATATATGTGCAAGCCATTTTCGCAGTAATCAGTATAACGGTGACTTCAGATATAACTTACTAAGAGGGGCCATTCCATCAAGGGATGCTTGGTATCCCACTCAAGAACTAAGACCCACTTCATCACCAGCCTACTTACATTAACCTTTTTCACCACCTAACATAATTGCTTCATTTATTGCACTTCACTGTGGCATCAATTTGAACCTGTATTCTCTTTCATTGAGTGATTCATTCATTATCTTTATCTTTTAACAAAATTGTGTTTAATTTTGTTGACAAGTGTAAGGTAATGGACTTCATTCATTCATTATTATTATTATTATTATTATTATTAAAGGTAAAAGGTAAAGGTATCCCCGTAACATGCCAAGAAGGCATTTGGGGGGCATGGAGGTAGAGCCCCATGCTTTCCATGACCTCGGTACTAGAATGAATTATTATTATTATTATTATTATTATTATCATTGTTATTTCATTTCGTTTAATGTGTTGATTTCTTCAGTTAATTGAAGGAAAATAAGGGGAATTCATTCATTCATCTGAAAAAAAAAAAAGTAGAGTACTTGACTTCTACATTATGAGCAATATAATTTTTGTAATATATAGGGCAATGGTAAATATGACGATCTTTAAGACCCTAAGTTAACATTACATAGTAATATAAATACAAATAATAATTACTAGTACAATGAGCATTTCAGTTGTGTCATCTATAGGGCATAGGAGGGAGTCCAGTGGCAGCGATACGAATCTGCAGCTTCTGCAACTGGTGAGATTTGGGTGCATTATTTAGAATTTTTAGAGAGTAAATATGTTGTTGTTTTCTAATGTCAGGCGTTTGACAATAAAGTCATTTGACCTCTTGCACTCCAATATTTTTCAAATATATTATCATGACCAGAGTAAATATGTTGATGTTTTCTAATGCCAGGCATTTGACAATAAAGTCATTTGACCTCTTGCACTCCAGTATTTTTCAAAATTATTGTCATGGTCAGCCACTGAAGCACAGATTTTGAGGTGTTCCGAATCCATTTCTTGGTTTGAGTAGCACAATGGACAGTTAGGAGACTGATATATTCCAATTCTATGCAGCAAAATAGTCCCCCAATCGGATTTCTGGGCGGGACTACTTTAATGGTACAGAAGCAACTACATTTTTTATAATGGAATGCTTGTCGTATAACATCAGCTAAGAAGAGAGTAAATATGGTACAATATTTTGTCTCTTCTTACTTTATAGATCTCTTGGATTTGGAACAAGTTTTGACGGAGAAATCATTGTAATAAGTGAAAGTCTCAGGAATCTTCTATGTCACATCAATAAATTTAAGAATGCAGTTATATTGTCAGACTCCAAAGCAGCTATTCCATCAATAGTCTCTAAATACATACTTTCATCTCAAACAGCAGAAATAACTAAAATGCTCTCTCAATTAATATCACTCAATAAAAGAATTGTATTCCAATGGATACCATCCCATTGTGGAATCCTGGGAAATGAGAATGCGGATGCTTTAGCAAAGAAGGGCAGCACTGCTACTTACAGACCTGTTACTAAATCTACGTATTACTCTGTGAAAAGATTTATTAAATCTACATACTTAGACTTCAACAAACAAAATTTGATAACACAAATCTCAAGGGAAAAATGGAACTCTCTGCATCATAATCCACAGTTAATTCCCGATTTACCACGAAAATGGTCTGTAGCTGCATTTAGATTGGCAACAGGCCATGACTGTCTGGCCAAACAAACACCTGCATAGAATTGGAATATATCAGTCCCCTAACTACCCACTGTGCAACTCAAACCAAGAAATGGATTCGGAACACCTCAAAATCTGTGCTTCAGTGGCTGGCCATGATAATATCTTCGAAAAATATTGGAGTGCAAGAGGTCAAATGACTTTGTCAAACCCCTGGCATTAGAATACAACAACAACATATTTTGAGCAATGGGGTCACAACCAAATCAAACACTCAGTATCAAAGCTCAAAATTAGGAAATATTGCGAAGTATAGACTTATCTCTAATAAATTGTATTGCACTTTTTCTAATATGTTCAGTGTTTTGAATCAACTATACATCAGAGAATGAAAAATAATTTTTTTACTTGTATTTCTTAATGGTGTTTTTATTAAAAGTCTAAGTTAATTTTATGTCTGTTGTAGACAAATAGTTTTCTTTGTATTCTTTATGAGTGGTGATTATTGATTACTTAGATTTTTAATATCCATATATTAAACTAATGGCAGTTACTTTTAAAAATAGATGTTCAGCTCTGACGGTGTAAAACAAATAAAGTGGTGTTTTATAAATGTTTATGAACGTGCGTTGTACTATGTCACAGCAAAACATCTTATGACTATTTTCAAGCTAATGTTTGACATAAAAAAATTAAGAGGGAATTATAATTATATAACTGACCAATAATAACTTCGAAGTCAATATTCCAAAGTCAATCTTTGTTTTTTATCTTTCAATACATGATACATAAAATTATTTAAAAATAGTGCTTAAGGTGTTTTGGAGAGAAGTATCCTATCCTATTCGCACCCTGTATCTCAATTACATATTTGATCTAGAAGATGCAAAAACTTTCATTAGTCAAATTTGATAAATTAATTTAATAAAAGGGTTAAATGACGGTGTGTGTTAATGGTTTTCAGTTTCATGTTCAACCATTATATTTATATTCACATGTTAAAACAAAAATGTGAAATAAATATTGTGGTTAAACATGTTATTTAAACTGATAAACCATTACACACTCCTTTCGCGATATGAAAAATACCAGTATGTGTTGGTATAATAGGTATCTGCAGTACCGATCGTGCTCTAATGTTGGCATAACGGATACCTGTAATACCGATCGGGCCGTGTAACAAGGGATGTAGTTCCGCATTCTGCCGCTATGTGTAACGAGATGTAGTTCCGATGTTTTGCCGCCAAGTGTCTCGACGTCGCGTCAATAGCTTGTCGAAGGTAATGCATTGAGTTGGGGGTCTTTCTATTTATTTGTCTATGGTTTTTACTCCTGGTTGAGTGTTAGAGAAGGCCGTATGGCCTTAACTCTGCCAGGTTAAATAAATTATTATTATTATTATTATTATTATTATTATTATTATTATTATTATTATTATTATTCTTTCGCACTTATCACAAAACTTGTTACAAATCTCACGACTTCTAGAAACTTGATTTTTTACAGTTCAATTTTGCATCCTAATGTACAGTCTTAAAGAGTTTGCAAAAGTGGCGTAATTTGCAACAATTGTTGTGATAAGTGTCTAAAGAAAATGTAATTTTGTAGTTAAAATTTAAAAAAAAAATCTGTACGAAGCAATTATGGAATTAACAAATTTTTGTAATTTTGAACTTCTCTAGATGAATCAACCGTGACATAATTAAACACATCCAGTCATTTCAAAATAAAGTCCTACGAATTTCACTCAATTCTCCTTGGTTTGTCCATAACAGCCAACTACACAGAGAAACAGGTACTGACACAATCAAACCGTTTATTCATTCATAAGCTAAGGAGTTCTATAACAACCTAGAAAATCTTCCAGGCGCCATCCACTAATCTCTCGGAAAGAAGTCCACATTTCCCACCAGAATCAAGAGCCGACTTCCAATGGACCTCATATTATAATCAAAATTTATCATCACACCAACCTATGTAAATAATTATTTATTAACAATTATTTTTGTTCATTGAGGAGCCCAATCTAGGCTGCCCTCAATTCAGTGTCTTGTATTGTATTGATATTTTATTTAGAAATGATCTGTATAGCGCTAAATGCGCTGATCGATCAATAAATTATAAAAAAAATACCGTGATATGACATATTATTATGTTTGTAACACAAATACAGCATATCTATGCAAAATCCTTATAAATCGAGGATGGTAAGTACTGGGGACCATCTTCAATGCTTCCTGTAAGACAGATTTCCATGTGGTATGCTGTTTTTATTTCATAATGTACCGCATCATACTGTGAATTTATTTCCACTCAACAATAGGATTTTATTCTTCCAACAATAATTCCTTTCTACAATTCACCTTAAACGCTATCAATATTTTCACTCAACACAGTATTCGTTATAGCACTCCACTACAATTTACTTGGACTATTACGAACAACAATGAACTGTTAATCTTTATTTACAAAGCACTATTTACAAATCAGAACTATCAGTTCTCGGTTCACAGTTCTTCTAGCTCAGTCACTCGAGTTCACAGTATCTCGAACCACAGACCTTCAGAGACAGTTCACTGTACTCGAACTCAGGTCCCTCCAACTGCGGTCCACTGCGCTCGAACTCAGGTCCCTCCAACTGCGGTCCACTGCACTCGAACTCAGGCCTTCGGATGCTGACACAGTTGCGGACGCACACTCGAGCCGAACTCCGGTACACAAGACTGGCTTGCTTGCTCTGGCTTACTCACTGACTGGCTGACTAATCCACTGAAACTGAAAACTGATTCGCGTTCACTTGCGCGCGTAATTTATACTCGCACCACAGTTTCTGGAAAGTACGACTTCTCGAATTATCTGGCTATCTCCACTTCGGACGGACTTCTCTAGAAGATTCGGGAGGGTCCGTCCCCCTTTACTCTGTAAGTAGCAGCTGCGCGCGCACTCTCCCCTCGTCGCGTTGACGTAATACACCCCCCTCTCCTCTCTCCGCCGCGCGCCGTCGATCCGCTCTCTTGCGGGACGCTGGTCGTGAGTTCGAATCTCACGTCGCTGTCACAATACAATGTAAGCAGAGTTGTAAGAAAAGGGCTGTAACAAGGAAATAAAACGTTTCCGGACCAATGTTCATAAATCATTTTTACATTCTCTATATGAGAGGAATATGCCCCTAAAGTTTTGACATACATTTTAATTACACCCTGTATACACACATATACACACAGGCTCGCGATAATGCAAATCTTTCTGCAAATAAATAGAGCCCATTATCCCCTTTATTAATCTTAGTTGGAGCAAGTGAAATTCAATATGTCTATAATAAGCGACTTAATTAGATCCGAGGGGAAAAGATGAAAGGAGAGGCTAATAAACCGAAAGAGGTGAGTCCTTGTACAGCGTAGGAACCCTTGAGAGAGTATCGCTATCATAATGTTTCACCATAAATAAGTTTAATTATTCGCAGACATAGGATAATTGTCGAATTATGTTCTAAAAATGGATGCATTTATTTTACGTTATACGTAAAAGACTTGGAATGAGCATTCTTATTTTATTGCTAAAAAAATTTGTTCTGCTAATTTTGCTATTTTGCAATTGAAAGATATACTATACACCAAAATATTGATTTCAATTTACTACTCACTTGCTTATGCATATCTCAGTTATGCCGTTTTCTTATGGGGTAACTCTACCAATGCTAATAGGATATTTATTGCACAAAAAAGAATTATACGATCCATTTTTAAATTAAATAGTTTTCACTCATGCAAACCTTATTTTAAACAATATAAAATTTTAACATTTCCATCCATTCATATATAAATGCCTAATTTTCTTAAAACAGACTGAGAATAAATACAAAAAGAATTTAGATTATCATAATTATAACACACGAAATGCATATCTGTTTTCAATAAAAAATCATAGACTTGTGAAATATAAAAAATCGCCTGCCTATACTGGCATTCTGTTTTTTAATAAATTACCTTTGCAGACACAAACTTTACCTTACACAAAATTTAAAGTGAAAATTAAACAGATTTTAACCGATCAAATTTTGTATTCAGTAAAAGAATTCTTAAATTAAATTACAGATTATGATATATGTAATACTACTTGATTATATTATTTATTTTAAATGTATTTTAGTTGAGAGTGTTTTTTAATCTTATTGTGTCTCTTATTTATTATGTAATTGACGTGTACATCCATGTATATGGTCATGTATAGAATAAACAATCAATCAATCATTAGCTTCTAAGAAGGAAAAAAAAACTTTTTCTCTACAGAAAGTACGAGTCTGCCCAGCATTTTCAATTTAATTAACTTATATTAGGCCGTTTCATAAGTAACGACGGTTTTTTTTAAGTTTGGTTTTTTGTAATATCTTAATGATTTTCTTCAGAATATGTATGATAAGAACTTTCTTGTGTTAAATTTTAACGTATCTTGTTAACATGTTTCGACCTATTTTGGGTCATCTTCAGAACTGGTCGTTGTTGGTCTTGGCGCCTCTTGTTTCCTGTGAGGGTGACAAGTTTCAAAGAGTGTATGTTTTTGAAAGAGAGTTGTTGTTGAGAATATCGTTGGGGTGTGTTTTCGTGTGTCTGTATATTTCATATTGTTCTAGTGTGTTGAGTTTCTGGCTTTTTGGTTGGATGTGCAGTATTTCCATGTCTGTATTAATGTCTCTGCAGGTGTGGTTGGCATTTGTAATGTGTTCTGCATATGTGGAGGTGTTTTGTAATTTTGTTACGGCTGTGATGTGACATCAACACAGACATGGAAATACTGCACATCCAACCAAAAAGCCAGAAACTCAACACACTAGAACAATATGAAATATACAGATACACAAAAATTACCCCCAACGATATTCTCAACATACAACTCAATTTCAAAACACATAAACATTTGACTCTCTTAGAACGCACCCTCACTGGAAACAAGAGGCGCCAAGACCAACAAACGACCAGTTCTGAAGATGACCCTAAATAGGTCGAAACATGTTAACAAGATACGTTAAAATTTATAATAAAATAAGTATATATAAATTTCAGTCATAAGACACATCTGTTTTGCAAATGTTTATTTGCTATATGAATATGGAATATATTAACGTTTTCGCATTTATCATCAGATATAATAAAAATGTAATCTGGACCTTGATCAAATTGAGCAAATAACAAATGAGCAATGTATTAAACATGGTGTTGGATCTTCAAGCTTTATGTATAAAAGTATAAATTTGAAGGATAATTAATTTTGTGATGCAAACTTTTAAAACTGAAATTGAAATTGATTGTGTATTATAACTCATGTTACAGTATGAATACAAATTAATCAATTTTATAATTTATCAGTGATGTTAAAAAATTATGAGTAAAATGAATAAAATGAATATATTAGCTTAAAAACTTAATTAAAATTCACATTGTTCATAAGAATGTCTTCAGGTATTATATACAACATTGATGTTGTGTTGTGACTGATGGATCTTATGACAGACAAGACATTCTTCGAACAATGTGAAAATTAATTTTTAAAATATATTCATTTATTCATTTTATTCATAATTTTTAACTCATTGATAAATCGTATAATTCTAATTGATTAATTTGTATCCATACTGTAACATGAGTTATATGTATACACAATCAATTTCAATTTCAATTTTAAAAAGTTTGCATCACAGATTAATTATCCTTCATTTTATTTACACTTTTATACATAAAGTCCATGAAGATCCAACATCCATGTATATTGCTCATTTATAAAATTGCTCAAACAATCAATCAATCATTTTATTATCTGATGATGCCCAAGGGAAAAATATTCCATTTCTCAAATAAACATTTGAAAACTGATGTGTCTTATGATTGAAATTTATATATACTTATTTTATTATATTACTAGGCATATCTGAAAATATAAAAATGAATTGTAAATTAAGTTAAAATTTAGCACAACAAAGTTCTTATCATACATATTCCGAAGTGATACAGTGTTAAAAGTTGTGTAATCAAGATGGATTTTCTTCAGTTCTATTATGCAATTTACAGGACGGTGTTATTATTGCGTATTGTGAGCAAGTAGCAGTCGTGTATTGTTAACACAAAGACTATAAAATGTAGATGTTAAATTTAAGATTAGAGTCCTTCTAAAGCACTAATGGAAACATGACTATAAAGCAGCTGTCGCGTTTAGAAAAATATGCCGAGTTGAGAGGGAAGGTGTCCTTAGTGAGCGTATAGCACAAAGAAGGTTCCAGCGTTCAATAACGGGGGAGGAGACAGAGGTTTACAAGTCCTGGAAGAAATTTGATGTTGTTCTTGTTTCTATTAGGGACCTGTTGTTAATTATTGCGCTAGATATTTGCGAGGTTGAATTTGGGCAGGATTTAAATTGGATTGTTAGTTTTGTTACAATTTAAGACCAATCTATTGCGTGAGAATCAATCACATATTTTGAGGAGAATTGTCTCTGTTGAAGATTGGAATGTGTTGAGTTATTGGCTGTGTCATCTGTAAATGATATGGGATGATCTACATCTTTTATTAGGGGCCAAGATCATTTATGAACACTAGAAAAAGTAGGGGCCCTAATACTGATCCTTGTGGAACAGTGAGTAAGGTCTGAAATTTATATTGCACATCCGAACATGACCTATCTATAGTGAGGGTCACGTAAGAACAACTCCTAAACAGTAAATATTGCCGTCTTGTCAGTGTTACCAACTGTTACCATATATCACACGATCCTACGTACTGAATGACTTATTTACTTACCGTACTTTACCTTTATGTTGGAAGGCTATTCTAAATAATTCAATAAATTGTAACATATTTTCGTAGGCAAACTATACGAGAAAGGGATCAACATGTTATATATTTTGTCTGGCAATATGAAATTCATCGGTTTGGCTAAATAGATTGACGAGACCTAATCTAAAAATGTATTTTGTTTGACCTCATGAAATTATTAGTACTAACTCCGTAAACTTGCCTGATTATAGTCTTGAATTATAACCACAACGCAACACACAAAATAACTATTATGTATTAATATTAATACCGATATTAATTAATTAGTAGTATGTTCAAATTTCACTAGCTTCCAGTAACCAGTTCAGAAATCTAGTACAATTTTAATTTCATGGAACTCCAGTAGCGATAATGTTGGTCTCAGCAGCCAACATACCAGTTACAAAATCACTATCATTTGTAGAATTTGTCAGTATCAAAATTCGAAACGAAGTTGGCAAAAGAAAATTCAACCTGCAAACTAGAAAATCACCACAATCCACTAGCATATGTAGTAATGGGGGAAAAATGGTTAGGTTTCACCCTTAGGGTGTGAAGTAAGCTGACCCGGACTATAATATACATATGGCGTAAATTGGGGTAAAGATTTGCAACTGATTTCCTCTCCTTGTACATTCAATGAGAGGGATAAGATGAATCTACCACAGCAGTTGTATGACGACACGTCACTTTGTAGTCTTCATGAATAATCCATAGAAAATATTTTCTCTCCCATTAGTGTACAGCAGGCGTTCTCAACCTGGTGCTCGATAGAACCACTGTGATCTTTTAATGATATTTGGTGCTCTTGTCATGAGAGTAAAAATGTGTTCGCGAGCACGAACGCTCTTGAGGTCCTTTTCTCAATTCAAACTTTGTTGTACGAACAAAATCTTAATAATCTAATAGTTCCGTCTTTAACCCTTAAATTGACAAATTATCTTATAGGATACAACATTTTAATAGGCTGTATGCTATAATTTTAATAGAACAATGGAAGAAAATGGTAGGGAAATTAAAATTTCACAATACTATAATAGTGTACAACATATAAAATATGGACATTGCGATAGTTGTTTTCTTTACGGTCCGACAAGGTTTAATAAACTAGTGTGAGAAATGAAGCTTTGCCAATTTAACTCTTATCATTGTCGTGCCAGCCGGAGCAAATGTTGTTCCTATCCATCCATTATAATCTGTACTAATCTATACTAATAATAATATCTGTAGCCGAAATTTTTCTGGTAATTCTCGATTTTCCAAAAATAATTGGTCCTAACATATATAATTAACCACCCTGAAACCGAAAATCGCTTTTTTTAAATTTTTGTTTGTATGTCTGTCTGTCTGTCTGTATGTTTGTTTGTTACCTTTTCACGCGATAATGGCTGAACGGATATAGATGAAAATTGGAATATAAATTAAGTTCGTTGTAACTTATATTTTAGGCTATATGGCATTCAAAATACATTATTTAAAAGGGGGGTTATAAGGGGGCCGGAATTAAATAAATCGAAATATCTCGCTTATTATTGATTTTTGTGAAAAATTTACATATCAAAAGTTTCTTTAAAAATAATTTCCGATAAGTTTTATTCCTTGAAACATTTTGTTAGGACTGATATTTAATGAGATAAATGAGTTTTAAAATTAAAATAACTGTCATCTAAGGCCGTGTAATGAATTAAAAAACAAATGACTTCGTCTATAAGGGGCCTTGGACATTAACAATCGAAAGCTATGAAAGATAGCCTACAGAGAATGTTTCTGTGTTTGTATGAAGTAATATCGGAAGCTAAATTAACCGAATTGTGTAATTAATTATTATTTCACCATTGGAAAGTGTAGTTTCTCTATATGGACATAATGCTATAATGTTATTACAGTAACTTCGGAGTGAATTGAGGACAGGTAAGATTAAAATAGCTTCTTATGCACAAACAACTTGATAGGCTATTTTGTGTATTCGTTTCCTGTATTTCTTAAAATAATATTTATCTCAGAGAATTAACGAACCACAAGAGTGTATTGATTTAGTATGCAGTAATAATATGTTAGCTTAGCATTCCATTATTTTATAATCCAAATTTTAACTATGCTCAATTGAATCGTGTTAAAATACATAAAATAATTATGCAATAAATGCAATGCAAAAAAATTGGGTAATGAGCCAAGCAGATTATGTTGCGCTGTTGTAAAATAAAATTTGTTCCTCCTGAGATTCAAGAGCCCCCATAACAAATTAAAAACTTACTTATCGGTGTACATCCGTTATCAACACATTTTTATGTAATATAATAATATAATATAATATAATATAATATAATATAATATAATATAATATAATTTAAGTTATTTAAGTTATTTGAAGGGTACAGAACCATAGTGGCCCAAGCGCCATTTACTGAATACGAAGAAAACAAGGGTAAAAATTAAGTTATTATCATAATTCAATGGAAACATATAGCAAGTAAAATAAAGTATAGACATTAAATCTAAATGATATGTGAGTCTTCATTAAAGTATGGATGCATGTAATAAAAATTAAGAAACATGTTAAAGGAATTGTCATTGCACTAAATGAGTGGTCTCTGGACCAAAATGATCGCATTTTATTTATTTAAATAGAATTTAAATTAAGTAACATATTAAACGATTTATCCTTCTATCAAACACGAATCTTCCCTGGATCAAACGTCCTATTTTAATTATATAATTACTTTATATTTATTTCTAACGGGTGCAGCGGAGCGCACGGGTAGTCTAGTAGACTAATACAACTGTAGCGAAATTTTTCTGGTAATTTTCGATTTTCCAAAAATAACTGGTCATAACATATATAATTAACCGCCCTGAAACCGAAAATCGCTTTTTTGAAATTTTTGTTTGTATGTCTATCTGTCTGTCTGTATGTATGTTTGTTTGTTATCTTTTCACGCGATAATGGCTGAACCGATTTATATGAAAATTGGAATATAAATTAAGTTCGTTGTAACTTAGAATCTAGGCCATATGGAATTCAAAATATTTTATTTAAAAGGGGGGTTATAAGGGGGCTTGAATGAAATAAATCAAAATATCTCCCTTATTATTAATTTTCATGAAAAATATTACATAACAAAAGTTTCTTTAAAAATAATTTCCTATAAGTTTTATTCCATGCAAAATTTTGATAGGACTGATATTTAATGAGATAAATGAGTTTCAAAATTACAATAACAACGCCATCTAAGGCGGTGTAATGAAATAAAAAACAAATGACTTCGTCTATAAGGGGCCTTGGACAACAACAATCGAAAGCTATGAAACATAGCCTACAGAGAGTATTTCTGTGTTTGTATGAAGTAATATCGGAAGTTAAATTAACCGATTTGTATAATTAATTATTAATTCACCATTGGAAAGTGTGGTTTCTCTAGATGGACATAATGCTATAATGTTATTACAGTAACTTCTGAGTGAATCGAGGACAGGTAAGATTAAAATAGCTTCTTATGCACAGAAAACTTGATAGGCTATTCTGTACATTCGTTTCCTGTATTTCCTAAAATAATTTTTATGATCAAATGAGTGGTCTCTGGATCAAAATGATCGCATTTTAATTTGTTTAATACAATTTAAATTAAGTAACATAATAAACGATTTATCCTTCTATTAAACACGAATGTTCCCTGGATCAAATGTCCTATTTGAATTATTTAATTACTTTATATTTATTTCTAACCGGTGCAGCGGAGCGCACGGGTACGGCTAGTATCTTATAAATCTATTAGAGCTTCTCGTATTTCATAGTTTCAATTCAGTGTGGACTTAAAAGAGAAATCAAGATTATTCAAGAGATTAATATGGCTGAACGTGAGGAACTTGAATTGATTGATATCCAGTCCTTTTCATCTCTGAAATATTTGTTGTGGAATAGGAGAAATCGTAGTCTTTGGGGAGCAGGAGATACAAAAAGGCTCCAAATACTGTGGAGTGATTCTCTCAAATGTCTGGCTATGTTCGAGACAACCTACCTATGAGAAAAAAAAACTTCCTCACATATGAAATATCTTAAGAACAAAGCACGACCACGATCAGAGGTCTGCATCGGACGTTTTCGCTCGAGCGCCAAGTAGTTCATAGCATAATCCGATAGGTAGCGCACATGGATGATGGGTAAAATTGTCGCGAGCGATAAATCCTCGAACGGTATAAGCCGAGCGTTGACATTCATTCCTATTACAGCCATGAACTGTGTAGTAACATCATAGGTGTTTATCATTTCAAAACTTTGCAGTGTTTAACTAGCCTCTCCGTAGTACAACCAGAGCGGGTAAAAGAGAAAGTGACGTTACTTCCTCTACTTCAGTGGTTCGTCGCCGAGTGCGCTAGTTCTGTTTTCCGTCCGCAGTTTCAGGATCGCTATTCGAGCGAATGCAAAAGGTTTTTAAAAATAACCCATTAGATAAGAATGTATTGTAGAGTACTTTATTACAATATTTTACTTGTTTAAAAATGTAATATTACTACATTAACAAATTGTGAGTTATGTAAAACAACCCTGAATAGTAAATGTAATAATTAACCGAAAAATGGAACATAGTGCAGGCTTCAGCCAGAAATACGCAAAAAAAAAATACAGCTTCGCAAAACTGAACATTTTTATGGCATTATAAAGTACGCATTGACATGAAATTAAAGTTTTTTATACACAAGAAAGAATGTAATATAATAAAGGAGACATTTTATTTTCACCAATAGTTTTTTATCTACTATTTAGTCATTAATTGTAGTTGTATCTGGTTTATACGTAATTCATGAGAACAAGAAATATTACATGCAACTTAGACTCATACATTAAGCTTCGATATTATATCTATGCTAATGTAAGTTCTGATCTTTTGAAATACCTAGGTTATTTTGTGTTTGTAAAATTAAAACAATTTGGTAGCACTGTATTAACTAGTTGTATGCTACTTATTGGAGAATATTAAATAACAACTTTTCCGTGAGATCTATTACTTTCTCATATGCTCGATTAGACACTTCTTATGATGTGGAAACGTAATAAACATATGTAATAAAATTGTAAACCAGATTATGTTGTCGCCTAGACGCAAAGTAACATTATACTGTACTTTTGTTACCGAAATAACTTTTACGTTAATTACGACTAACGTGCTATTATTAAAAATAATATAATTAATAATTAAACATGTATATTTAATAAAGTAGAAGCTAGGTGCTTGGATTCAATTAGGAATTCACTATTAGCACTCGAATACAGCACATTTTTTAACTGGCACATAGATTGAAATATGTTCAGATGTAGAAAGTCTACGGTGATCATCACAAGATAATCATTTTCTAATTTCAAAATGTCGCTCTAGAGGATCCTTGTTAAATATTTTCTGTGAGAATATATTTAAATCTGCTATTCCACAAGAATTAATATATTTTGTGAGTGCTCTGCATTGTCACTCTAAATAATTCAAGGGTTCTTTCTTAGGCAAACGTGATCTTTGTATTGCCAATTACGTGTAATATATTTTCTAAAATCGTGTAATGCTAGGATTCTTTGTACAGGGCAGAGGGGGGAGTCTTTTGAGTTCAGCGTATCTGCAAGGTCGTTCATTCACCTTGTGAATTCTTTTGTAATTTCACTTCCCTCGAACCCATCACAGTTTATGACTCTAAAAAATGTATCGATTTTCAAAAACTCACACTAAACAGCTGAAATGCTGATCTGGGGTTCATTCGCTACAAATAATTACGGTCAATGTAACTTGACATAATTTTGGGCATTCAGGTGTGGAGTAATGGCACATAAATGCACACAAGCTCAAGATTAACTAAGGTGTTCTTCTGATTTTCGGGTGTCACATCCAATTATTTTTTATTGGGTTATTTTACGACGCTGTATCAACATCTAGGTTATTTAGCGTCTGAATGATATGAAGGTGATAATGCCGGTGAAATGAGTCCGGTGTCCAGCACCGAAAGTTACCCAGCATTTGAGGGAAAACCCCGGAAAAAACCTCAACCAGGTAACTTGCCCCAACCGGGATTCGAACACGGGCCACCTGGTTTCGCAGCCAGACGCGCTGACCGTCCAATTATTTTCTTACTCGGATATTTAATGATGATGTATCAACTACTAGCCACCAGCGTGGCTCAGTCGGTTAAGACGCTAGTCTGCCGGTCTGAAGTTGCGCTCGGGCGCGGGATCGATCCCCGCTTGGGGTGATCACCTGGTTGGGTTTTTTCCGAGGTTTTCCCCAACCGTAAGGTGAATGCCAGGTAATCTATGGCGAATCCTCGGCTTCATCTCGCTATCACCAATCTCATCGACGCTAAATAACCTAGTGGTTGATTTTACTAGGTTATTTTACGACGCTTTATCAACATCTCAGGTTATTTAGCGTCTGAATGAAATGAAGGTGATAATGCCGGTGAAAAGAGTCCGGGGTCCAACACCGAATGTTACGCAGCATTTGCTCATATTGGGTTGAGGGAAAACCCCGGAAAAAACCTCAACCACGTAACTTGCCCCGACCGGGAATCGAACCCGGGCCACCTGGTTTCGCGG
This sequence comes from Periplaneta americana, assembly GCA_025594305.2. Taxonomy (NCBI): domain Eukaryota; kingdom Metazoa; phylum Arthropoda; class Insecta; order Blattodea; family Blattidae; genus Periplaneta; species Periplaneta americana. The sequence goes on from JAJSOF020000011.1 coordinate 33,006,633, forward strand.
CCAGACGCGCTAACCGTTACTCCACAGGTGTGGACGCCTAGTGGTTGATACAGCGTCGTTAAGTAACCAACTAAACAAAATCAACTATTTGGTTATTTAGCATCAATAGAATTGGTCATAGCCAGATGGTATTTGGTAAGGGTACATTGTTATGAGAAAGGATTGATTTCCACTCGGTTGAATATTTTCTCTTCTTTTCTTTTTTTAAGATATCGAGGCAAGTTTGGGAAAATATGTGTTATGGCATACGGTTTTGGTCGCCAGTTCTTGCGTGGAAGTCCTACCTCTTTACCGACAATAATAAATTTATCGGCTCTTACAATCAAAACCTCAGAAAAATGGATATTACAGATATAATAACGAACATACAGTTTTCTGTCTCCGTGGAATTGCTCTACACCAGTTCTGAAAAATAGTCTAGGCTTTGGGTAGATAAAAGAAACGTCTCTTCCTTACAGATTATATGATCGGATTTACATAAAGAACAAAACAATTAGGCTTATTACTACTCTCTCACATAAACGACACAACAAAAATCAAAATCACCCGAACACCACAAGAAATATCTCTTTAATTTCATAGCAGAACGAGTTCTACCTGCTCTGTCCACAGTATTAAGAGGAAAACTGCAGTCTTAGAACGATCGCCACGCCAATGTTTCGCTCAGTTGCCGTGGCGACACTGGGGGGTTTAAAAGTCCCATTAGACCCTTGCCGAGTTTCCACACTTTCTATTCTAAACGCTCTGGTACAACTACAAAACTTGCTTTAAAATGTAATATAAATGTTGTAGGTAAATGCTTTTTTTTCCCCCTCCACACAGGAGCGACTTTGTTTTTGCCATATCTGATAGATGTTATTAGATGTAAATGTAATTATTATAAACGGAGAACACAATCACGATAATGCAAGAACTGTATCAAGTTTTCTAGTAGTAGTAATAATAATAATAATAATAATAATAATAATAATAATAATAGTAATAATAATAATAACAATAATCTCCAATAATTAATGTATCAATCTTTGCGTCTGTAACAGTTGTGCTGCATGATTATTCGTTTTCTTATATTTTCTGTGACGTTATCTCTGTACTAATTTTGTTATTAATCTACTGCTATATCAATAATATTTTGTAAAACTTAAAACTTTTCTACATTGTCGCAGTATATAGGCGGAACGCTATGTATGGACCTATCATATTATATATGTGGTAAATCAAATATTGAATAATTATTAATTAGCAATAATAACTGTATATCTAAGTTTTTCATACTATTTTATTTATAACTTCATGTTACTGTTTTGGTACGTTCCATTAGACGTTTGTCATAAACGCAGAAAATAAAGCCTCATTTTTACCGTGAGAGCAAAACATATGTGTATGTTATCTGTCGCCTTCCATACAAGATAAGACATGTCGGTGAGATGACCTTGTACTGTGCTTCTATTTATTACGAGCGTATCACGACTGATCTTATCTCGCTCGAGCGTGCGACATTCGACCGAGTTCAAGCGAGCGATTTAACTCCAATGCAGCACTCTGACCACGATTAACTAATTCACATCTGGAGGACTGTTTATGTGTAGCTATAAGCGACTTCTCTTTGGGCATCACCGAAATTCTGAGTAACATTCAATTTCAAGGATGTCATTATTCTGGTGAGCGATTCAAAAATTTATTTCTTTGTTTATTTATTCATTTTATTTATATATTCATATAGGCCTATTAAGCATGTAGCACGTATGGGCGAATCCAGAAATGCATATAAAGTGTTAGTTGGGAGGCCGAGACGTAGATGGGAGGGTAATATAAAAATAGATTTGAGGGAGGTGGGATATGATTGTAGAGACTGGATTAATCTTGCTCAAGATAGGGACCGATGGAGGGCGTGTGAGAGCGGCAATGAACCTCCGGGTTCCTTAAAAACCGTAAGTAAACATAGGCCTATTAAACCTAATCGATTTCATGGTGCTCGCTCATTTAGCATTGCATGTGGACGGTGCTCACAATCTTCAAAAGGTTGAGAACTCCTGCTTTAGAGAGTACAGTTTAATACATACATATTTTGTACGAGATCGTGCGTATTTGCTTGGTTTCCGCACAAAACCAATCCGCGGAAAGTCTAAAATTTCACATTCAGTATTCCTAACCTAACACACATAACAATTTCCCTCTTCTTACCGCTTAAGTGACATATTGATTTTACTGCTTTAGGCTTTTAACGTATTATTTTTAGAAACGTTCAATATAGTAATAATTATAAATTGGAAACTTACCACTGCAATTTCACCTAAACTAGTGGCTTGTGCAGCAAATGCTGCAAACTAAGTTCATTACAGTAGAAGTTCAAATTAAAATTTTTCAAATTTATTTCCAATGAAGAATACCAGACATTTTGGAAGTTATTTGCTTCCATAATAAACATATCCCTCTGAATGGTTTTCTTCATGCTAAATACTTTTTATTGAACCTATACATCTTCAGTTCTTGAATTTCAATGCGAAAACGCAAGTAACAATGTCAGGACGATCAGTCGGTTTTTCATGTGGGAGTGAAGCAATAGGTCATTGAGGATTGTAGGTTAGAGTAATGAAAATATCAGATTTGCCATGCTTTCCAACAACAGACATAGCGTCTTGTATAGCTGCTGCATGTTTCGTGAACTACCTCGAAATGTAGAGGGTAGAATCATTTTATCCTGCCAAGTATCTTGCTAAAGTGATCGGGACACTACAACATTTCGTAGGCCTCTTATTTCATCAGTAAGTAATATCTTTGGTCTTCCCTTAGGCATTATAATTTTTGTGCATCCTCCAGACAATACTGAAGAGAATCACACATATAAATATCTATATCACTTACTAACAAATGGAGGTTCATTGCTGCCCCCATATATAAGCCCACTATCGGTACCTATTCCGAGCAAGATTAATCCAGTCTCTACCATAATATCTCACCTCTCTCAAATCCATTTTAATATTATCCTCCCATTTACGTCTGCCTCCCTTAAGGTCTTTTCCCTTCAGGTCTTCCAAGTAACACTCTATATGCATTTCTAGATTAACCCATACGTGCTACATGCGCTGCCATCTCAAACATCTGGATTTAATGTTCCTAATTATGTTAGGTGAAGAATACAATGCGTGCAGTTCTCTGTTCTCCTATAACTTCATTCTTCTTAGCCCCAAATATTTTACTAAGCATCCTATTTTCGAACACCCTTAATCTCTCTTCCTCTCTCAAAATGAGAGTCCAAGTTTCACAACCATAAAGAACAACCAATAGCATAACTGTTTTATAAATTCTAACTTTCAGCTTTAAATATCTGCACTACACCACCATTAAATATAATATCGAAAAGACCCATACCACTTGATTAATAACTATAAAAATATTTAATTTTTTATAACAAAATTGTTATCTTATATAAGTTTTGTATAGACTACTATATAGCCGTCACTCAGTAAATATTACAGAAATGAAGATCTAACTTCAAAAATTCTCTTACTTATATAAACCCAAAATGTTTCACTCACATCATGGCACATCATGGCATTCACTATAATAATATTTCATTTTTAATAGCAATAATGTCATCAAACATTCCTAAATTTTGTAGTTTTTAATATCCAACGCACAGACAGCTCTACTCAGAAAATTACACACCAGAGAATCTGACCTGTAAATTCGTTTTAATAAGTCATGAAGTTTTTAATAACCAATATTACAGAAACGTTCTGAAAAAGTTACACAAATGAAGATCGACATATTGGAATTATGATGTCAGAGAATCTGAGCCATCTCAACTCTAAACATGTCAGCAATTCTGCAGGTCGTAGCCTTCGTGAGATATTGTTTATTGTAGTGTGCTTGTGTTTTGTTTTATTCTGAGAACTCATTAGGCTGTACAAGGAAGCGAGTATCAAGTCGGCCGTGATTAGGCCTATGTATTTCTCAAAATTGACGACAGATGGATTTTGAAAAATACGAAAATGATGTAGGAAAAGTGACATTTCACTGAAAACTACTACTTTTCCGAAAAAATTTGGGTTCTAAGCTTCAAAATGAGGGGTTATTTATTAAAATCCGTTCAGCCGTTTTCCCGTAATTTCCATTACCAGTTCAAATTATATATATAGATTACACTGTTAATTATTGTTTTTAAATATTTACAAAAATTAAGTAAACTCTACAACTCCACTAAAGTTACTGCATTCGTGATGCAATTAACATTAAGGAAGCCGTGAAAAAATCAACAAGATTCCATAGAATGGGGAAAAAAAAGACAGACGTATATCACGGCCTGCTGGAGTATAGTAAACACAGAAAACATTTTAAAGCATCAATGTTGAAAATAGATATTTTTGTTTTGCAAATTTGCCGTCATTGAACAGAAACCAAAATGGAGATTTCATTGCAACTAATTAGAAATTCCTCTTTCAGGTATGTAATAAACGATCTTCATGCAAAATAATGTATGATACACGAGCGGTATGTTTTCTTTCAATTCTCGGAAATTAAAAAAGGTCAACTACGTTTCGCTTTTTCAAACTTTTCCTCGAACATGAAAACTTCAACATACCGCTATTGTAACGCATATTACTATTCCTCTCAACTTTCATCCACATGTGTAGTAGCTGCAACATTCGTACAAGCAAAGGTAGTCTTAAAACGTCATATTTGTTGAATATTTGTCCAGATCTCACACATGGATTACTTGCACGCGATCCCATAATAAAAAGAATTCGTATTCCCAGAGAAATGGACATGCCGTGCAAGAGACGATATGACACACGGGAATGTTAATAAATCATGAAGCATACAATTACAGGAAATAACAAGGCAGAATTGCGTTGGCGCCGTTTCTTGGAACTTGTGCCCTCCACCTTAACCCATGACATTTGGAAAGCATCTTGATAGAACTGCGCGGTTAAGCGACAGTGCCTATCATTATCCACTCTTAATTACACCATGATAAAGAATTAAATTTACTAGGAGGTACGGAACGTTTGTTGCCCTCTTGAATTATCTACTCCACGGACAACGGACAATCTTTTGTTTTTTGTCGTAACTATTGTAACTGGTATGATTCATACAAAATAATGGCTTGAAGATCATTTATCTTCAAACATTTTTATTTCACCAGCATTATTAGTATTGCCCTTTTCAGGAAAATTATTCAACATTATACGCTAGTAGGACATACGGTCAACAACCATGAATCCCGATCTCATTTCCAAATACTAAATTTATTACTGTGGTTATTTAATGATTATTTATTTTAATCTCTCGTGACGAGAATATTGTACGAAATGGAAATATAAAAATTGGAAATTTATCTTTCGAAGACAAGAGAAGTTCAAATATCTTGGAGCAACAGTAACAAATATAAATGATGCTCGGGAGGAAATTAAACACAGAATAAATATAGGAAATGCCTGTTATTATTCGGTTGAGAAGCTTTTATTATCCAGTCTGCTGTCAAAAAATCTGAAAGTTAGAATTTATAAAACAGTTATATTACCGGTTGTTCTTTATGGTTGTGAAACTTGGACTCTCACTTTGAGAGAGGAACATAGGATGAAAGAGTAATGGAACGGACTTCAGTCCTAAGTTCATAGACATCTATGACATAGTGCAGAGGGCGGCCACTAGAGGGAACCCAAGAGTTGGAACTTAATCTGAGACGATTCTGTCCAACGCCGGGGTGGGTATCCGGTGTGGCTTAGTGGATAAAGAATCAGCACGTAGAGATGAAAACCCGGGTTCAAATCCCGGCGCCGGAGAGAATTTTTCTCCGTTCCATTACTCTTTCATCGTATGATGACGCAGAATATCTGCATGGAAATATCATATGTACTTCGGTATATTAATTAATATATATAGAAACATAGGTTAAGAGTGTTTGAGAATAAGGTGCTTAGGAAAATATTTGGGGCTAAGAGGGATGAAGGTACAGGAGAATGGAGAAAGTTACACAACACAGAACTGCACGCATTGTATTCTTCACCTGACATAATTAGGAACAATAAATCCAGACGTTTGAGATGGGTAGGGCATATTGCACGTATGGGCGAATCCAGAAATGTATATAGAGCGTTAGTTGGGAGGCCGGAGGGAAAAAGACCTTTGGGGAGGCCGAGACGTAGATGTGAAGATAATATTAAAATGTATTTGAGGGAGGTGGGATATGATGATAGAGACTGGATTAATGTTGCTCAGGATAGGGACCGATGGCGGGCTTACGTGAGGGCGGCAATGAACCTCCGGGTTCCTTAAAAGCCAGTAAGTAAGTAAGTATACAGGCTAGAATACCATAACTGTGAAGATTTTAACAGTTCATATCTATTATTGTTTAGAAAGAAGCTCTCAGAATATGCACCGTCGCCTATGTCCGTATTCGTACGTAGCCTATGCAATAGCCATTGTCTAGTTTTGCGAAAATTTCAATCCGAGTCAGAAACATTGAATGTTGGGTTATATTAATTGTTGTTATTTGATGAACTATTTTGTTTAAAGCACTGGTACAGTTTCTAATAAACATAATGAAACAATGATGGCTTTATAGGTAGATGCTCACTTACTGAAATGGCTCCGTACGGCGCGTTCTGATTTTTATTCTTTGCATTATTTTAAATGGAGCATCGCCCACTTGGCCGTATCGCCTCTGTCGGCATGACCGGATTCAGTCCAGACGTCTGGCCAAAGAATACTAAACGGATTTCCGTACGGGCCAAAATCGAAATAAGAAATGTCATGGCAAATATATCGATTGCAAGGCCTCCAGTCCCGGTAATATTGAAGGTATAATAAAATGGATGACGACAAGTTTATTTTATTAAGTCCAACGGTATGAAGAGCTTTATAATTTATGTAATTAGAATTATAGCAATGTAATATAGAGAAAGAACTTATGGGATAAGATTGAAAAAATAACTAAATTAACAGGTATGTCTTTCATAGTTACAGAGCTATTCATTCTATTCCAGGTTCAGTTCAGAACACTACAATGAAATAATGCGCTTTACTGGTAAACTGCAACATTATTTGATGAAATTCGGAAATGCGGACAAGTGAGCGATACTATAAAGGCTGGTTCACAATAAATCGGGAACGAGAACCAGAATGAAAACGAGAAGCAGAGGACGCGAATATGAAAATTTTTGATTCACAATAAACCGAAAACGTAGACGACTATGCATATCGATATGCATGTCAAGAACGATATGTAAAGTCGATATTACGCATTCTGATGTTATTTGTGTATAATTGACCAATGGCGTTCTTTCATGAGTACAAGGCAGCCAACATAAACACAGGTTAACCAACTTCGAAATTTCAACTGAAACATTTCATTAGGTAGGGTACTATAAATATGCCCATGCATCTTTATTATCACAATCTATTTTAAGTCTACCATAACGTAAAATAATTAGAGAAGAAACATTTGTAATAGAACAAAAATGAACACAACAGTAGTTATTGAATTGAAGCATGAATATGTAGTGTGTAATACAGCCAATACAGTAATAAAATATGATTCACTTACGATCGGTGTTCAAAGATTCAGCTATTGAAAGCCACGTATCTTCCTTCATTTTCTCATCTTTATACGAGGCGCGCCGCTTATCGTAAACGTGAAGATTTTCCTCAACACTCAATATTAGAATCTCATCAAATAAAACTTGCTCCATGATGCACAGCACAAACAAAATAATGCATAGGTTATGTCACGGTCTTCTTGCTACAAAATATACGACGACAAAATAGCTTTTATATGGCAATAGAATGAACCTAGTGGGCTGTGATCGGAAACGTGAACGCCGAAGTTGAAACTTGGCCAACACTCCGTTCCCGATCCCGGGCTCCGGCAAGCTTTTCGTTAATTGTGAATGCTCATATTTAAATGTACACATTTTAACAATTTTACCGTTTTCGTTTTCGTTCCGATTCTCGTTTCCGGTTTATTGTGAACCAGCCTTAATAAAAATCCAAACGCCACAAACGAATTGTTTCCGGTAAGTGGGTGCCTGTCTTAATTAAAGGGCTCAGAACCATAGTGGGCCAAGCGCCATTTACTAAAACCGTAGAAAATAAGGGTTAAAATAAAGTTATTACCATAATTCAATGGAAACATATAGCAAATAATATAAAGTATACACATTAAGACTAAATGATATGTCAATCTTCATTAAACTATGGTATTCACTTAACTTTAACCCTTGCTTTCTCCGTTTTTAATAAATGGCGCTTGGCCCACTATGGCTATGAACCATTCAATTGTTATTAGGCCTATATGATTAAGTATTTTGTTCAAAACCCTGTTAAAATTGGTATGACGATTGTCACTGCCGTCTGGATCCGAATCTCGTATAAGCTATGTACGAATAAGAATTTAGACAGCGCTACGTTGATTTTGCTTAAAACTTCGCTAAAGGTTGTCATGACGATTTTAGCGGCCTAGGCCACGAAAGTTACGTAAAAATTCCAAATAATTATTTGGGGCAATTTTTTTTTTCAAAATATGATCTTTGATAAAGATGAAGAAACCAGATATGAAGTCAAATATTGAAGACGAAAGAAGGCTAAGTGTGCCTAAACTTTGTAGTAATTATGACAATGATTATGATTTATTCTCCTTTTTAACGTGAAACTTTTATGCCGGTTGTAGCCTAAGAGGTATGAAAAACAACTCAGAATTACAGTGAAATGAAGTTACAATCGGCTGGAAGTAACCTTAATGACTGTTCTTTAAGTAATGGTTGAAGAAAATTAATTGCAATTAATACCGGTAATATTAATCTTTGCATCCTAAAAAAAATTGAATTGTTGCGAAACGCGTAAATTTTATTTTGAAAAAAAATGTCCCATCTTCTCATATTTCCATGTAAAAGTGAAAAAAAAAAACTGCGGTGTATCGGATTGAACTAAAGTTGTGTTGGTCTGAATGTTTTATTCTACAAATGCAGAGCAAGGACCTATGACAACAGAAGTAACCAATGAAGGGCATGCAATATCTATATTTGCTCTTCATATGAAACGACATTCCGAAATTAGTCACAGCTGAAACACATATTTCACTATAGTTCAACCGAAGTTTATTTACGTTTCTGAATGACTACAACATTGCATAACTCTGACTACAAATAAAATAGGTGTAGCTGCTCTCGTTACTGAGATATTTCCACAGTCTAGTACAGGCCTGCAGAACTGTAGCTCCTGAGAGCACTGCTATACTCCCCTTTCTTAACCCAATCACCTTTTCTACCAGCGCGGTCATGACGTTCTAGTTACGCTCGGCTGCATTAACATTCATTCTCGCGGCGGCAGGTATACAATACGCTATCAACAATTTACAAATGAACAGATAATAAAATCCTTACGAACATACCTTTAGAAAGTAAGAGAAAAATGAATGAGGGAAATAAATAAATTAAAAGACATGTAAAATAAATTTTAAAATGTATATGTGCTAATAATGTAAGAAGGTCTACATATGTGTATCGTCCTATTACTAGTAAAGCCGATTAAATCCACTTTTTGTGTAAAAATAAATTAAGTACAGTCCCTGACATGTCTTTCCGTGCTCTGTATTCTACTAAAATGAAATAAGTCCGAAATGTTGCTTGCAGGCAAAAAACCAATTACTTTATTTGAAGAATTTATTATGATTTTTCGTGCATTAATAAAGTTTTAATTCCTGTTTTTACAAAACTTGTATTACTGGTCTTAACTGGTTTTACTAATAATAGGACGATAAATAAATTGTACGTTGATAAGTGATATATGACCGGATGTCAATGCTGTCATTCAACATTGTAACGCACTCCAGCCAATAAATATATAAATAAATATATATAAATATATAAATAAATAAATACATAAGTAAATAAGTAAGAAAGTAAGTAAGTAAATAAATAAGTAAATAAATGAATAAATAAGTAAAGAAGTAAATAAATAAATATATATAAATAATTAAGTAAATAAGTAGGCCTAAATAATTAAATAAATAAGTAAACAAACAAACAAACAAACAAATAATACGCGTGCTGCAGTTTAAAAAAAACTGGAATATGGCAAAATCTAAACCCGTGAAGGAATACTACTTCCAAAGGAAATAGTAATATGATTATTTTGTTGTTGAAGACGAAAGAATTGCTTGTTTACGTGTCCCATCCAATTTATTTCCACTCGTCATTTCAATATTAAACTACATTTCAACAAAGTCCATATTAAGAATTATGGAATGCACAAACTTTCGGGTAAGTTCATTATTACGAACTGTATATCGATTATTATTTATTTATATACTGTAAAATTAAGGACGTCACTCGTTGTGTTCATTTGGAATTGAAATTAATAGTGACTTTCAAGGTTCATTACTTAAATGCTATAAATTTATGTTTCCGTAGGTGAAAAAAGGAGGAAAGTTTTCGAAAATCTAAAACAGGTTAGGTGCAAAAAAATCTCAAAGAAACTACCGTCAGGAAATCTAGCATAATTGTAAAACTTGAAACGAGATAACGCATTATAAAAACATTGAATTTATTACAACCCTTTTTGAAAATTACATGTCACCACTGATGGACCTTTGACGACAAGACAAGGTAAATAACTCTACGCGGAAGTCGATCATCCCCAATAGAAGTGGAGTGGGGCTGACGTCATATTTCCCCTTCTTACGAGTTCTGCAGGCCTGGTCTAGTATATACAGACACGAAGCTTGAGTTTATGAGGGTACTAGAAACAATCGACTGTGCAGGTACTATTTCGCATTGTCTGCAATGAAGCGATATTAGCGATCCTAGTGGTTAGCAACTATCTATGGATGCATATTTACTACGTATTGAGCTTCGTGATTGTATATACTCGACTGTGATATTACTGAAAGAGGCATTGCAGCACGGCTAATTTTATACACAAATTCGGCGTCCTCATATCCGTAGCGAGGAAAAGTGGCATCACTGGGCGTGGTGACAAACATGACGTAACTACTAATAACATTAGCATTCGGCTGTGACTTACAGTGTTGTTATAGTAAGCGTTCGAATTTCTGCCATTTTTGTTTCATCGCCGAAACAGTGAAAAGGTAAGACGGAAGAACTCTATCAATGTGAAAAGAGCTGAGAGGGCCGGCAATATTGAGAGATTCATTGCTTGGGGAGAAGATTATGAAGAACATTACTTTGTATCGAAATAAAAGAAAAATTAATCTGAATAAATTTATTACACCTATCCACTTTAACACACGCCATGGCAATCTCTTCTCCTGTTGTGGGAATTGCCAAGTTTCAGGCCATTCGCACGAACTTAAAGAAAAGATTCAACCGTTTTCTTCCTCAACAGACCATAACCATTATCTTCAAATCCCACTTACTTCCACGCATCGTCCATACTTGTTAGGAAATGTGGATGAAAAAACAAATTACCACAGTTTCTTGTTACAGAATTTCCTGCAGTGTAGATGCTCATATTATTAGCAACAGCCACGATATGCCACAAGCTGTGCTACTATAGAAAAGGCTGTCTGTACAGTCGAGATTAATCCAGTTTGTCATCACTAGAGACCGGCACAATATGAAGACGACGTTATCAAAATATGAAATTTATTTTGGAAATTTATGAAAATATTAAATTAATATTTCAATGCTATATTCGTTCTCGAACCATTTGGAGCAGGTTCACATCATTGTTTACAAAATAAGCCTCAAAACGAACATGTACAGTCGGGTTGTAACCAAACTTTTTGTGCCAATGATCCGTGGCCTTAAAACCAGAAACAAAATGAACAATTAACATTGTGTAAAAAACCACTAATTTGTTAAAGATTAATAGTTTTGTCTATATTTAATATGTACCATATTAAATGTAATAAATATGCATAATTAAAAAGTTTACCAACAGTAATCTCACCTGAGATTTTGATTAACCTAGAGAAAATCAAAACTCGAGTGGAATTTAATTGACGTCCATAATTAGAAGAGTGTATATAAATATTAAAAGAAATAAAGTACTCTAATACAATAAAATATTGACTTACTGAAATTCTATTTCACTAATGTTAGCTTCACCAAAACAATTGAACGGAGCCGCCATTTTCAGTTGACTGTCTATACGGTAAACAAATGACGATCGTAAAGCATGTTTTATAGTACCGTAAAGAATTTGCAGTTTGAAATGTTGGCAAGCAAAGAAACAAATGATAGGGAGGTGATGAAAACAGAAGAAAGTATATAAATATTATAAGAAATAAAGTACTCTAATACAATAAAACAGATATTAATTTACTTACTAAAATTCTATTTCACTAATGTTACCTTCACCAAACCGTTTGAAAGAAGCCGCCATTTTCGGTCGACTATTTACGCGGGAAACAAATGACGACCACAAAGCATATTTTATAGTACCGTAAAGAATTTGCAGTTTGAAATGTTGGTAAACAAACAAATGCTGCAGAAGTGATAAAAACAAATGCTAGGGAAGTGATAAAAATAAACTAACGCTAGAGAAGTGATAAAATTGTGCGATAAGCAGCCATGATTGGTTGAAAGACGTCTTTTCGTACCGTTTTATTGGTCAAAAATAGTTTGACGTAGTAAAAGTGTAATAGAATAATCATATCCTTACCTGAATGCAAGAACTAGTAACTCAATTTTTTACTCTGAAGAGAATAAAAAAAAAAAACTTCTTACATTCGCTAGGTTCAACATTCGTTACAATACAACACAAGTAACTTTTCTATATTTTCTGGCAAAAAATTACACCTTCTGTCAGTTAACAGTAAACAATTTTGAAAAAATCGGTTTTGTGGCAGATGAACATTTTGTAGATCGAAGTTCGTAGAAAACGATGTGAATCTTGTCATGATTTTACAAGAAGTCCAGGAAAATAGACAAAATTCAGAATACGAAACATTCAGTGTGACATACCACAGCAGATGAGCTACTCAACAGTGTTACATTTTAGCATAAACTAGTCCATACGAAATAAATTCCAGTCTTTTATGAACAAAACTGAATTTTTATTTTATAAACTTATTTATTACCAAAGTAAAATGACTTTCAAATCTTTCGTGGCTTTCCAATAACCCTATACATGAAACAAGCATTTTACTACAGATTGAATGAATCCATTTTTCGTCAAATTACAGAAAATGGCGATTTATTCAACATCTACTCTGATCTATTTTTTTCCTAAATTTTATATTTTACACAACATTATGTCTCAAATTATATAGCATAATACAACTGAATAAGAAATGAAGTTGTGTTGAAAAGAGTGGATGAAGAAAGAATGATGCTGAAACTAATCCGAAAGAGAAAAAGGAATTGGTTGGGTCACTGGCTGGGATGAAGCTGCCTACTGAAAGAAGAACTGGAAGGAATGGTGAAAGGGAGAAGAGTTCGGGACAGAAGAAGATATGAGAAAATACACGACATTAACCCTTAAATTGGCAAAACTTCATTTCTCACACTAGTTTATTAAACCGTGGCGAACTGTAAAGAAAACAACTATCGCAATGTCCATATTTTATAGTATGTTGTACAGTCACGGAAGAAAAAACTGGCCGATGAACAGAAAAACTCGTAAGGTTACTTATGCCGGTCTTGTTGTGATTATCACAGTACAGAGTGTCTAAGAGGGATACTGCTTACTTCCCCTCGACGTTACTGGGCTAGGAGAGAAAGGCTTTCGTACTGTCTTGTTCATATTCTATAAGGTTGAAACTCTGGTGTTTTTGTCGGTACACAGAAATTTGTTATATTATTGTTTTTACCATTGCGGGTATGAGGAATGTTACTGATTTCATTATCAACTCCTCTGTTCGCCTCTCTTACTGTACAGGCATACTTCATTTATTTATGGTTTATTTTTACTTTAATATCTTCCTGGCAAAACAGACGACGAAGAGTAAACAAAATTGAGATAGATCCAATACATACGAACTCAGTGCTAATATGATATAGAAGTGAACAGTCAGATAAAATAAGGTAATCCAGTACAAATTATGTAAGTAAACATTCAGATAAATTGAAATAAATAAATACATATAAATTAATTTCGGTAAACAATTAATAATAATGAGGGAAGAGAAACATAAATAGATTTGTTAGTTAGAAATGATTTTTGTACAATTTAGGAAATCGTTTGATTATATAAGTGGTTCGAGTGGTTTACTAGAACTTATTTAGTTATTCTATTTTTAAAGCTACAGTGTTTATTTTTGTTCTAAAACAAAAAGAAAAGATAAATATACATTCCTGAAGTAAAATAATGTTCTTTTCATCACAAATTAAAATGTTCTTCTACCTAGGAAGCTTCAGTGATATACAACAGTTTTCTTCTGGACTTAATAACCTGTCCATAAACAATTGGGATTGATCACTGCATCTATTCTTCTTACAGAAATAACAAGGCTTTGTATATAGGCCTACTGTATTTATCTCACAATACAACATCATCCCAAACATCTGCAACGAGTTCCCACAATTCTAGGACACCGACTCTGTAGTTACACATTAACACCGCGTTACGCTTCCGTACACACATTTTCTATGGAATTTAAGTCAGGACTTTTTGACACCCATGGAACCTCTCACATCGTCTCTGTGGATGTTGAATCACCGCTGCACGGCGACGCATGTGTGTACCGAAGACAAGTCATGTTGGAATTTTATTTTTTTCGGGCTTGAACACACGAACACTAGGTAGCATCACATTTTTCAGTAGACCATATTGGTGTAGGCTACTGATGCTCATTCTTATGCCCATGAATCTTCCATAGCGCACCGCCACCATAACCAGAAATCCATACCACACCGACATGGACAAAAAAACACTGCGTTGTCTTTGGACTACAAATTCAGGGTCAAATCTCTTGGATTGTTCCGGTCAATATACTTGCACTGGCACTGTGCTGTGGTTTATAAACACGTCGTCCGAAAAGATGACCTCTTTCCACGGATAGTTGTAATGGATTTGGAAAAATGCGACACGATCAATTCGACGGTCTTCAGTCAGAACTTCCTTCACCGCTGGCACTATTGAGCCTTTTACATAGCCGTTCTGTTGGAAGCAGGAAATTCCGTGCCAGCCACAAGCATTTTAGAAGTATGAAATGAAAACGCCTCGGACATTCTATTAACATAAGATCTTGTTGTGGTGTTGATGTCTTGGATCTTCCGCTACCAGGTTTACGAGTTATGTACCCTCGGTTTTGATAGTGCGCCCACCACCTGGACGCTGTTCTAGTCGCAACTCTATAGCGTTCTTCAGCTCTGCCGCGCTAAATCCGTCTTACTCGATCAGTACAATTACTGTGGCTTTGACGTCCATATCTATCGAACTGAAATACTAATGATGATTTTCGAAGTGGTTGTGGCTATTTATAGACAAAGTCTATTAGTAGGGCTGGAAAGGGTCACGTGCCTAGGACTCTAGAAAGAACACGAAATATACAGTATCTAGTCATAAACCATAAAAATTGTATGCATTTAGAGTGAAGAGAGACGAACAGAGGGGATGAAAATAACATTAACAACATTCCTCATACCCGCAATGGCAAAACAATTTTCTGTATGTCGACTAAAACACAACAAACGTTGCAATTATACACATAGGCTCAATGTCGGATTTAGACCTAAGGAATCTAGGCAGTTGGCTAGGGCGGCAATTTCCAGGGGGGCGGCATTTTCTCTCTCTCTTTCTCTTCCGTTTTCATTTTAATTTTACAGTGAAATTTATTTTTAAAACACTTGTTGGTAAACATTTTCTGAAGTTTCTTCTTGAACACATTGTGGAGGTCAGATATTCTTTTGTTATCGCATTGCCGCGGTCGTGGCAAGAGTGAAAGGAAAGTGTGCAGCTGCATAGTTATATAGATATAATAGCTGCTGTAATGCCGGTATCACGTTATTATACTATGAAACAGCTTAAATTTAACTGCTTGTATGAAAAAGAATGCATTGTTGAAAATCAAATTGCATGTGTGTTTATTAGCTATTTATCGCTATGAATAGTAATCACAACTCTCAGTTACATTCACAATATAAAAGCCTATATCGTCAACAATGCTATTTAATCACTTCCAGCATGTGCACTATATAATTCGATTTGAAAGGTTTATTCCGCAAAGAGTTGGAGTTTATTTTTCAATTTACTTTATACTCCTATCGAAGTAAGAAATACTCGTAATAATTATACCACCAACAAAAACAATGCTTAAAAATAAACCACAGCCTTACTTACTTACTTACAAATGGCTTTTAAGGAACCCGAAGGTTCATTGCCGCCCTCACATAAGCCCGCCAGCGGTCCCTATCCTGTGCAAGATTAATCCAGTCTCTATCATCATACCCCACCTCCCTCAGATCCATTTTAATATTATCCTCCCATCTACGTCTCGGCCTCCCTAAAGGTCTTTTTCCCTCCGGTCTCCCAACTAACACTCTATATGCATTTCTGGATTCGCCCATACGTGCTACATGCCCTGCCCATCTCAAACGTCTGGATTTAATGTTCCTAATTATGTCAGGTGAAGAATACAATGCGTGCAGTTCTGTGTTGTGTAACTTTCTCCATTCTCCTGTAACTTCATCCCGCTTAGCCCCAAATATTTTCCTTAGCACCTTATTCTCAAACACCCTGAACCTATGTTCCTCTCTCAGAGTGAGAGTCCAAGTTTCACAACCATACAGAAGAACCGGTAATATAACTGTTTTATAAATTCTAACTTTCAGATTTTTCGACAGCAGACTGGATGATAAGAGCTTCTCAACCGAATAATAACACGCATTTCCCATATTTATTCTGCGTTTAATTTCCTTATTATAGGGATACGTAACAAGCTGTTTTTTACGGTGATGGATTGTTAGCCCTTCGCCCAACCCCCAAGCTGGAGGACCACCCCTTATCGGCTGTCCACGACTGCTTATTCAATATATTCGCAGCTACCCTCCACAGCCTGCCTTTCAAAAATCAATTTTGTTTCAACAATGAATAGGTTTGAATATTATGTTTCTTTGCATCGAGTCTGATATGGTTCTTCAGATAGACTTTGATCATACCATCATTGCTTTCTCTGTGAAGAAAGTCCGGAGGAAATCCTTATAATTCAGAAGTGAGATGCATGTATTTTGATTCCAGTAATTTGTTGTTTTCTTAATTGTAACATTTCATTTAAAAATAACTTTAACTAAACGTCACCTGTATAATAGCTGCCCATAAACTGTTTGTGGGAGATGGGGTCGGCAAAATCTAGCACTGCCTAGGGGCGGCGCTATACCTAACTCCGGCCCTGCATAGGCTACTGTAGGATCTAAATAAAACCGTTCCGAAAGCCTGTCTCTTGTAGCGCAACAGCTACTAGGGGAAGGCAATAGTGTCCCTATTAGACACTCTGTACAGAAAACAGTCCGAAAACCTTTCTCTCCTAACCCAGCAACTTCGAAGGGAAGTAAGCCGTATCCCTCTTAGACACTCTCTACTATGATAATCACAACAAATCCGGCATAAGTAACATTACGAGTTTTGCTGCTCATCGGCACACATATTCAATAGTTCCTTAATCACTTCAACTTTCCCTAAAATATGGAAGCAAGCTTTCGTTCTTCCTCTTCCAAAAGTCAAAGTTCCCACCGACCCGAACGACTATAGACCAATCAGTATCCTGCCAGCCATATCAAAAGCACTGGAAAGACTCGTACACAGACAAATTACTAACTACATGAACGAACACAAACTATTCGACAAGTATCAGTCAGGTTTCAGAGCTGGACACAACACAAGCACTGCTCTACTTAAAGTGACAGAAGACATTCGTGAAGCAATCGACTCTAATAAAGTAACAATACTAACACTTCTTGACCTTAGCAAAGCTTTCAACTCTGTAAATTTCGACCTGCTCACCCATAAATTGAGAAATCTGCATTTGTCAGAGACTGCTGTGAGTTGGTTCGAATCCTACTTACGGGAAAGACAACAATGTGTTGTATCCGGGAATCGAAGCTCTTCCTGGTTTAACATAACATCAGGTATACCACAGGGTTCGGTACTCGGACCATTGTTGTTCACGATATATGTCAGTGATATTACATCTCATGTAAGGCATTGTAACTATCACTTGTATGCTGACGACCTTCAATGCTACATCTCTTCCCGCTTAGATCGAATAAATGACGCTATAGATAAATTGAACAAAGACATTGACTCGATTGTGACATGGACAAAGAAATTCCATCTTAATATCAATCCTGGAAAGACACAAGCAATCATATTAGGACACAAACGGCAAACCGACGCTGTAAAGCACCTCGACATTTCCCCGTTAAAGTAAGTACAGTGCATATCCCTTTCAGTTCTTCGGTAAAAATCTTGGCATTCACATGGATAATAATCTCAACTGGGACATGCAAATCACAGAAACCTGCAGAAAAGTATATTCTATTATTCATGTGCTAAAAAGGATAAATGTTCATCTTCCCTCTTGCTTAAAAAAGTCCCTTGTGCAGACCCTTGTATTTCCCCATTTTGACTATGCTGACATTTTACTGACTGACCTTTCCAGCGACAACAAAATGAAACTTCAACGTGCTCATAATTTGTGTGTACGTTTTGTAAGCAATGTTCGTAAATATGATCATATTACCCCATCCCTGGAAGCAATAGGTTGGCTTAAACTAGATAAGAAAAGAAATTTACATTCACTTCTCTTTCTCTTCGAAATCTTGAACTCTTCTATTCCTTCGTACCTGTCGTCTCGCTTCACTTACCTTTCTTCCCACCACAATCTGAACACACGCTCTCGCCATGAAACAATACTAACAATACCATCCCATCGCACCTCCTCATACTCATCCTCTTTCACAATAGCCCTGCCAAGACTTTGGAATTCGTTACCTGCTAGCATCAGGGACTGTCGAAATAAAATTCAATTCAAACGCAAACTTACTAGGCACTTGGTCAGTAATTGAGACTCGTTCAGACATGGTTTCTTGTAAATAGTTCTTTTAATCTACCACAAAATATCTCAATATCCGGTAATTTCATCACTATAGAATTTTGTTATTGTAGGTTTAATTTGTAATTTAGTAAATACAAAAATATTCTTTGTTCTTAACTTCTATGATAAAATGTCTAGCTTTCATTAATCAGGTATTCTTGTCGTACTTTAATTTTTATAGTAATTGTAATTGTAAATTTAATATTAATTGTAATCTTATTGTTCATGTTATAGTTGTAATCCCCTGGTAGAGGGGCAGAGAAGGCCTGACGGCCTTATCTCTACCAGGTTAAATAAATAAATCTAAAAATCTAAATCGGCCAGTTTTTTCTTCCGTGACTGTACAATATTATAGCATTGTGAAATTTCTTATTTTTTCTATCCACTTCACACGCTCCATTCTTCTTCATATCCACATTTCAAAAACTTCTATTCTTTTCTCTTTATTTCGTCGTAATGTCCACGTTTCTTCCCCATACAATACCACACTCCACACAAAGCACTTCACTAGTCTTTTTCTTAGTTCTTTTTCCAGAGGTCCGCAGAAGATGCTCTTTTTTATGCACTTATGTATGTAATATATAATTTGTTTCAAATCTAATTACCAGAGACAGCCGTTATTTACATAGCTATATTCCAGCGGAAAAACATTAAGTAAAAATGTTAAAACTTAATATTTTTATGCTTCAATTTTCAATGTTAACATAGGTCTATATTTAGCCGCTAAGTATTCCCAGCGATTCTTGTTCTTATCCTGGATTTCACATGCTTCGTTCTACTAAGTAGCTGTTCATACAATCATTAATTATAATTATATGGACAGCATGAGCAATTCACTTTTAGTTCTTCGTGATTTACTTTAGAAACACATTTCGAGAAGCTCCTAACTGCATGTGTATTTGCGGTAAGATACGAATATGACAACTTTCCCGGTATTACAGATGATTTAGCTTTTGCATAGCAGAACCAACGCGTCATGAATCTCATATCTGACAAAATGTTTACCTCACCCTTGTCAACAACTACTCGAAGTGTGTGCATTGACTTCTGATACAACCTGTATGAGCGATAATATCTGAAGGATAGAGAATGATAATCAATAATAATAAATGAGCTCTATATGAAAACTCATTCTATATGAACTGGACCAAGTTCCGCACTTCCTACTCATATTTCTTTATTGTCTCCAATGTGAAACTAAGGTAAACATAATTGCACGATCGTGATAATTGTGTAATATCTGCTAGTACGTGAGCTAGGTCACGTAATACTGCAAAGGCCAGGGGAAACCGATCCGCTATCTACCCCATTACCAATTCCATTGGACATTTCTCTCTTCAGTATTCGAACTAAGTTTCTAATAGAAGATGAATATTGTACTCTGCTTAACAGGTTTGTGTAATGCTTCTTGAATAGCAAAGAAAGGGCGGCAGCATACCAAGCAGTATTAGTCGTATTGGAATACGTAAGATATTCACGTAGTTTTCACAACTTTCTGATGTTATTAGTTCCGTTGTCTTTCAATGTACTTCTCTGGAATGTGAATTATATCCCTTGCCGCTGAACTAGCCTTGCATAATGTTTCATCTTTTCTGAGAAATTATGTGCTAGAACATAGATGTCCAATTGTAACTCGTACGAGGTAACCCCTGGCGTAAGCAACCCGCAGCGCATATTCTTTAAGGTCGTTTTTCCTATTTTACATGGAAAGTTATTGACCTTAGCAGAGCATGCTTGACATGCAATTTCTCCTGGTTCTATAGGCGTTTGGACACCCATGTGCTAGAATGATGAAGTACTGACTAACTTTTATAGGGTCATCGATTACATTTTAGTCACTGGTGTTCTCGTCACCGATTACATTTAATACTTCGTTAATGTTTTATTGAAAAAATTTAATGAGATTTAAATTTCATTGTAAGGTTGTTTTCGTGGTTACTCATATAAGTATAATGAGATTTAAATGACATTGTAAGGTTATTTCCGCGGTTATGCATATAAATATGATATTTAAATGTCATTGTAAGGTTGTTTCTGTGGTTACGCATATAAGTATTGAGATTTAAATGTCATTGTAAGGTTGTTTCCGTGGTTATACATATAAATATGATATTTAAATGTCATTGTAAGGTTCTTTCCGTGGTTACGTATATAGGTATAATGAGATTTAAATATCATTGTAAGGTTGTTTCCGTGGTAACGCATATAACTCTAAAGATATTTAAACGTCATTTTAAGGATGTTTCTGTGGTTACGCATAGGCTATAAGTATTTAGCAAACAAATATTAGGTGTAAGGTGACGTTCTTACTTATTTTAGTTATTATCAAATTTATTGTATTGATGTATTTGTTAAAATGGTCTAAATTTTGTTCTATCCCACTCTAGGCCTACGAAACAACAGTCGCGGAAGCCATCAGTCAAGTACTTTGTTTGCTAGATGCACGTGCGTCGTCCAGTTAAAAAGTACAATTAAGGCTGGTTCACAATAAACCAGGAACGGAAACTACAACGAAAACGAGAACGGAAATATTGTTAAAATAAATGTATTTAAATGTGAGCATTCACAATTAACGAGAAGCTTGCCGGAGCTCGTGAAAGGGAGCGTGAAATTTAATTGTGAATGCTCACATTTAAATACATTTTAACAATATTACTGTTCTCGTTCTCGTTTCCGTTCCCTATTTATTGTGAACTAGCCTTTATACTTAATCTTATAGCCTTTTGGGACATATTACGGTCCCTAACCATTATTATTATTATTATTATTATTATTATTATTATTATTATTATTATTATTTATTATTATTATTATTATTATTAGAAGAAGAAGAAGAAGAAGAAGAAAATCCACAAACGATTAGGAAAACACGGGGATTTTACCGGAAGCAAGTAAAGAGATAGGTTTGGAAGTAAATCCTGAAAAGACAAAGTATATGATTATGTCTCGTGACGAGAATATTGTACGAAATAGAAATATAAAAATTGGAAATTTATCCTTTGAAGAGGTGGAAAAATTCAAATACCTGGGAGCAACAGTAACAAATATAAATGATACTCGGGAGGAAATTAAACATGGAATAAATATGGGTAATTCCTGTTATTATTCGGTTGAGAAACTTTTATCATCCAGTCTGCTGTCATAAAATCTGAAAGTTTGAATTTATAAAACAGTTATATTACCGGTTGTTCTTTATGGTTGTGAAACTTGGACTCTCACTTTGAGAGAGGAAAATAGGTTAACGGTGTTTGAGAATAAGGTTCTCAGGAAAATATTTGGGGCTAAGAGGGATGAAGTTACAGGAGAATGGAGAAAGTTACACAACACAGAACTGCACGCATTGTATTCTTCATCTGACATAATTAGGAACATTAAATCCAGACGTTTGAGATGGGCAGGGCATGTAGCACGTATGGGCGAATCCAGAAATGCATATAGAGTGTTAGTTGAGAGGCCGGAGGGAAAAAGACCTTTAGGGAGGCCGAGACGTAGATGGGAAGATAATATCAAAATGGATTTAAGGGAGGTGGGATATGATGATAGAGAATGGATTAATCTTGCTCAGGATAGGGACCAATGGCGGGCTTATGTGAGGGCGGCAACGAACCTCCGGGTTCCTTAAACGCCAGTAAGTAAGTAAGTAAGTAAGTAAGTATTATTATTATTATTATTATTATTATTATTATTATTGTCGTTGTTGTTTTTGTTTTGGCCGTTACAAATATTACAGTTAATCAACCAGGTGTTCTATAATCCTCCTGATGGACACAATTTCTCACTACCAGAAAAGAAATTGAAACGGAAACTCAGATGGTAAAGAACGAGATTTGAAACACCGTATAGCAGGACGGTTAGCACAATAGCTTAATTGCCTTCCTAATGCATTTCAATTTAGGGCCTTAAAACGAGACGGTTTCTATTATACCGGCTCCCCCATGAACACCAAATTGTAGCCATGAGGTTAATTAAAGCAAAATGTGTAAGATGCCTGCTGGGGTACGGGCAAAAGGGCAGTCGAGCACTGTTACAACCCCATCGGAAGGGAGAATTCTCTTTTCGTACAACAGCTAGAGCCTGATGAAGACAGAACGGAAGACCATTATTCCGAGGGTGCTGGTAAGATACTACTAAGCGGATTTCCGCTTCGAAGCACTCGGTGCATATCCATTACTTTCAGAGGAAGGCGTCTACATTGATTTTAAACTCGCCTGTGTATTCAAAACAGATCCGGTCATTCAGTAGGACATAGAGCTTTTGGAGTGTAACAAAGCTGAAAAACAGTGTACTGTAATCGCTTCATCCCCATTCGATATACTGCGTGAAATAAATGGTGCAGATATATTGTGCATATTCTCTCAAATACGATTCAATGGGTCAGCTTAAATACAAGTCTAATTCATGGGCTCAATCAGGATTTAAAAGCAGCACGTAATATTTACTGATGAGATTTCGTCGACATTGGTGCTAATGGTAAAATTTGTTTCGTATATCCCATTTGTACAGGATGTATTGGGTATAAATGCCTATATTTTAACTGACTATTACACTCTTACTACATCATACTACTTTTGACCAATAAAACGGTACGAAAGGACGTATTTCAACCAATCATGGCTGCTTATCGCACAATTTTATCGCGTCCCTAGCATTTGTTTAATTTTATCGCGTCCCTAGCATTTGTTTAATTTTATCGCGTCCCTAGCATTTGTTTAATTTTATCGCGTCCCTAGCATTTGTTTAATTTTATCGCGTCCCTAGCATTTGTTTAATTTTATCGCGTCCCTAGCATTTGTTTCTTTGTTTGCCAACATTTCAAACTGCGCTGGTCTGGACGTCAAAAAAAAAAAATATATATATATAATTACAGTCGATGCACAGGAGTTTCAAATATGACTCGCATTGGCATTCAAGAACAAGAATTAATAAAAATCACTGATCATACCTATGCATCTTCTGAAATCCTTATTACAAATAAATGAAGAGCACCATTCGGAAATCCTGAATAAGTTGAATACACCATGTAGGCCTACATCAACGAAATTCCACTTCTATTATGCACACGTCCAATATAACATCAATTGAACCACCAACCACATTCAAATTTGAAAATTGTACATTCAATAATTATTCCTTTTAAAATTATTCATGTTTATTTTTTATGTCATCGTCGTTAATTAAAACTTTTCTAACACTTGTGTACAGTAAGTTATATTAGTTAGGTTGTGTTATAGCTTCTGCTATATGATATTATGGATAGTCACGTATCAGAGATTGTTTATTATTAAGATTTATTGAAAATCATCTGTCAAGTGACGTTGATTACTGGAATTCGGATAATTGAAGTGGAATGCAACTGTTTTAATAATAAAAACGAAACTGAATCAACAAAGCCTTCTTGACTAGTAACATTGCCATCGTGTATAGATCGAGAACTTCTCGACGAGAAGGCATTGCTCACTACTGCCGTCTAGCATGCATCTAGCGTAATATTTGTAATGTTGAGATGGTACAATAATACATTTGAAGACAGTTGTATTTTCGTAAGTCAATATTTTATTGTATTGGAGTACTTCGTTACTTCTAATCTTTATATACTTTCTTCTAATCGTTTAATAGTCAATTAAATCCCACTCGAGTTTTGATTTTCTCTAGATAAATCAAAACGTCTAGTGAGATTACTGTTGATAATTATTCATGTCATATGGAAGAAAAAATGTCCTCATAATTTTTTCTAATTGCAATATTTAACTAATTATTAAAGTTTACAATATTAGACGTTTGGCAACGTTACTGGATGTGGGGAAGGGGGTTTACAAGTACACATTACAGCTCATGCGGTTACAGACGTACCGTTACAAAACAGATGCTCTGTTCTAATGCAGGGGCAGACTAGGACAACTGTTATTTACATAAAACGAGCAGCAAGTACAAACTTTCAATCTCATTAATAGAACATTAAGGTAAATTTCTATTTTATTCAACAATATTCTTTTAGTTGGTTATTTAACGACGCTGTATCAACTACTAGGTTATTTATTTAACGTCGATGAGATTGGTGATAGCGAGATGGTATTTGGCGATATGAGGCCGAAGATTCGTCATAGATTACCTGGCATTCACCTTACGGTTGGGGAAAACCTCGGAAAAAACCCAACCAGGTAATCAGTCGAAGCGGGGATCGAACCCGCGCCCGAGCCAGCTTCAGACCGGCAGGCAAGCGCCTTCCAACAATATTGCTCCATTTTTTATTTTACGTCTAAAAAAGTAAACAATAATGGTTCACTGCACAAAATGACACGAACTTTATTTTCTAATGCACTCTGAAGAATTCACTTTTCAGCAAGCTGGAGCACCGCCTCATTGGCATAACGAAGTTCATCAGTTTCAAAATAAAAAATTGCCTCAGCGTTGGATTGGACACACGGGACTCCGAGATTTGACATCACACTCTCGGCTCCCAAGATCTCCAGACATCATACCATGTGACTTTTTCTTACGGGGATATGTAAAAGAATGTGTTTATGTTTCACCATTACCCGCTGACTTGAATGAATTCAGAAAAAGAATCAGGGTTGCAATAAATTTTGTAACAGAAGACACTCTCAGAGCGTTTGGAAAGAATTCAGCTATCGCCTTGATGTCTGTGCAGCAGGTGAAGGGCAAATAGAACATTTATAATTAACTTATGTTGACTGAAACTTAGGCCTACTCAATTGTCTGTAATTCGTTATGTAACCATAATTATAATAATTACTTACTTACTGGCTTTTAAGAAACCCGGAGGTTCATTGCCGCCCTCACATAAGCCCGCCATCGGTCCCTATCCTGAGCAAGATTAATCCAGTCTCTATCATCATATCCCACCTCCCTCAAATCCATTTTAATATTATCTTCCAATCTACGTCTCGGTCTCCCTAAAGGTCTTTTTCCCTCCGGCCTCCCAATTAACACTCTATATGCATTTCTGGATTCGCCCATACCTGCTACATGCCCTGCCCATCTCAAACGTCTGGATTTAATGTTCCTAATTAAGTCAGGTGAAGAATACAATGCGTGCAGTTCTGCGTTGTGTAACTTTCTGCATTCTCCTGTAACTTCATCCCTCTTAGCCCCAAATATTTTCCTAAGCACCTTATTCTCAGACACCTTTAACCTATGTTCCTCTCTCAAAGTGTTAGTCCAAGTTTCACAACCATAAAGAACAACCGGTAATATAACTGTTTTATAAATTCTAACTTTCAGATTTTTTGACAACAGATTGGATGATAAAAGCTTCTCAACCGAATAATAACAGGAATTTCCCATATTTATTCTGTGTTTAATTTTCTCCCGAGTATCATTGATATTTATTACTGATGCTCCCAGGTATTTGAATTTTTCCACCTCTTCAAAGGATAAATTTCCAATTTTTATATTTCTATTTCGTACAATATTCTCGTCACGAGATATAATCATATACTTTGTCTTTTCGGGATTTACTTCCAAACTCTGATTCAATTATTAAATATAATTATTTAAAATTGTAGCCTATCATTCTTTTTGAAACAAGGTGTATATTACGTAAGATAAATCGACAAATAAAACCTTGAAATCCGTATCTAAGAAGAATGTTCTAAAATTCATTATATGCAGTCGAACATCCATAGTGAACTTCATCTTGAACTTTAGATATCTCGAGATAAGTTTAAATTATTATGTAAAATTTGTTTTATAACTCGAAGTTCCATCACTCGTATATCTCGATCTCGATATCTCGAATGATATTTCATGCCCCAGACGTAATATATGTATCTTCTACTCGACGTTCGGGTGATAAAGTTAAATAATATGTAATAAAAGGAATGGGATGAAATACCGTTACTTTAACGATCGAAATTCCATTAGAGATTTATAGCGGCATTAAAAAACATGAGTTACGATATTATTCGGTATGGAAATGTCATCGAAGTGGATCGTGAAGCCTTTCTGAATGATAAATTAGGATAGAAATAAGTTATTTCTAACCCTAATGTGTAGGCCCATACTTGTAGGAAAAAATTTGTTTTTATTTATTTCTTTTTCAAAGAAACATTTCTTTACTTTGTGTTCTTTTTAAGTATATTGATATCTTTTAAATCCAGTTGAAAGACTTAAAAATAAAGAAAAATGCCTACATTATAATAATATAATTGTTTAAACTATTAAAATTACTTATTATTA
Organism: Periplaneta americana; assembly: GCA_025594305.2. Lineage (NCBI taxonomy): Eukaryota > Metazoa > Arthropoda > Insecta > Blattodea > Blattidae > Periplaneta > Periplaneta americana. The sequence goes on from JAJSOF020000011.1 coordinate 33,033,835, forward strand.
GAGCCCGGATGTTTAGGCATTTATTTTGGTTAAAATAGGCAGGCATATAGCTACTAAAGTAGTCAAAATAGGCAGTGAAATAGGCATTTGTTATTCATGGTAACAGATAAAAATAGACAAATGCTTAATAAACTATCCCATACGGACTCACTTTCCTTGGTCACAACAAGATGCTTTTTTAAGTTGTTCATAGAGAGCCGCCTGTCAGACAGAACGTTTTTCATGGTGGAAATGATTGGAGTAAATTTAAAATAATTCATTTCAGAAGGACTGTCTATACTTTCTTTCAGAGATCGGGAAAAACCGACCGTGTATTGTCTCAAAAAGAGGGGTGTGAGAAGCGATTAGAGACTTCAAAGTACGCGCGACTTGTGCGTGCAAGTGACAACAGTAACGGGACCTGGAGACTTGGTTATAATACTTCCCTCATCCCCTTTCTTTCGCTGGTAAACCCCGAAGTGACCTGAGCAGTGAGGGTTATACTGTTCAGACATCTGTGTTAAGTGACATAAAAGATGGAATCGGTAGGGAGAAAAGTTTACGACCTCTTGGAAACATATGTAGGCCTATTGCTGGAGAATAAGATTCTCAGCAAATAATTGTGTGAGGTGAATATATATTTTTTTGATTTGTTCAACCGTTCTTTTTTGTTTTTTGATATAATTTATGTGCAGTTTATTTTAAATGCATTCAAAATATAGAAAATGTACAATAACGACGCAAAAAGGCTAAAAAAAAAGGCATTTAACCTCCAAATAGGCAACGGTAGCTAAAATAGGCAAAAAAGGCAAAATAAAAATTGGGCCTATCGTACCCAAATGTGTGGAAAAGTGTTTGTGCGAGATCGTGCGTATTTGCTTGTTTTCCGCACAGAACCAATACGCGGTAAGTGTGAAATACCACATTCAGTATTCCCAACGTAACACACATAACAATTTCCCTCTTCTTACCGCTTAAGCGCGACATTCATTTTACTGCTTTAGGCTTTTAACATATTATTTTTAGAGAGTTTAACATAGTAATAATTATAAATTGGAAACTTACCACTGCAATTTCACCTAAATTGCAATGTTAATTATTGTTTTTAAATATTTGCAAAAATTAAGTAAAGTCTACTACTCCACGAAAATTATTGCATTCCTGATACAAGTAACATTAAGGAAGCCGTGAAAAAATCAACGAGATTCCAGATGCGGATGTTATTACTGCAATGTGTTATATAAATAATATTGTTAAAATATTAAAATGAAAAATAAATCATTACATAACCTTACCGTTTGTTTTAAGTTCGCATTTATAGACTGGGGGAAAAAAAAGACAGACGTATATCACGGCCTGCTGGAGTATAGTAAACACAGAAAACATTTTATAGCAACAATGTTGAAGAAAGATATTTTGGTGTTTCGAAGTTGTCGTCATTAAACAGAAACCAACATGGAGATTTCATTGCAACTAATTAGAAATTAGTCTTTCAGGTATGTAATAAACGATCTTCGCACAAAATAATGTACGATACACGAGCGGTATGTTTGTTTTCATGTTCTCGGAAATTAAAAAAGCTCAACTACGTTTCGCTTTTTCAATCTTTTCCTCGAACATGAAAACATCAACATACCGCTCTTGTAACGTATATTACTATTATCTCTAATAGGTATTTCATATATATTCAGTTTAAAAAAGGCATTTTGCCTAATATCCGGGCTCTACTTATTATATACGTAATTCGTTTCATTTCCTTTGCACCATCGAAACAACTCGCTCATCCTTAACCCACCCTCACGTGTTATGGTATCGCCTCGGCTGACAACTGATTCTTCGTGCATAAAATATGACGTACGGGTATCCCGTTTCTTTTTTTGCACAGTGCATAATGCAGTGCAGGAATATTTCCATCACTTACTTACTGTGTGTTCACATATATTTCTTAAACAATTGCTATTAATAACACTATCCATATTTCAATCTCTCTCGCAAACAACCAAAATGAAATAAATCCTTTGAATGAGTCAGTGACTGTTTGTGTGTTTGGGGAGATTGAATATCTCACTAATAAGGAGAATTCAAACAGAGTTTCCTATGTAAAAAAAAAAACTAATTGAAGATGCTATTTTACTGCGAAGTTACTAAATCTCTGTAGAGATGTCTCTTATAATTGGTTCCTTTGCATAAAATCTTCGTTCCTTTCACCATCTGAGTAAATGACCAAACTTTCAATATGTAAGACTAATTTTAAAAGAAACTTTTTCTTCTTTCTTAGACAAATTTGTTCTTGGGAATAACTTTCTAGCTTCTTTCAAAGTGAAATAGTCTCTGTCGTGGGCATCCCGAGGATTAGGCCGTTGAATTCGTTGGATAAACAGAGTAATTCCTCTCGTTTCAAACGAAGCTTTAATTTTCCTGCTATAGAAGAAACGGAAATGTTATTAAAAAAGAATACATAATTCAGAAAATTCATTAAAATTATATATAGCTATTATGACATCAGTACATCTTACGGTTTTTGCCTGTATTTAATCATTTATCTTCCTCAAGAAATATTCGTTGTTTTACACAGACTTTCAGAAATGTAACAAAGTTTACCATACTTTTATACTACTTAGAGACTGTCTGATAAAATATGTAGAAATGTGCATTAATCTTCTTATACCGACTGTTCAACAGTTTATCACTGATGGATGTTTCAAAATACATGTTGAGTAGATAGTGGATGCGGGATGGCTTAAGGAAAACTGAAGTTGTTTCGTATCAGAGTATATGGCACGTGCCGTGCCGTCCGTCTTATGTGTACCTGGCGAGTACAGCAGCGTACAAAACGAAGAAACCTCAGTCCGATCATAGTAACATTGCAACGCAATGTGTGCAGTTGTGTTATCCTGCTCTAGTATTTAGTACGCGTTGAATAGTAATAATGTAATATAATATATTATTATTATTATTATTATTATTATTATCAATAATTGTTTTAATTTTTATACTTTGTATGTCTCATTTATTTTGACTTGCTGTTCGCATTTTATTATGTTTTTTTCCTTTTTTTCTGTATGTTATTTATTTATTTATCAGAGCTTCCTCAAATTAGAGGCTGCCATTAGACAAAGCATACAAAACAATACAAGAACAAAATAGAAGATGAGAGCTACTGATTTCTACTTACTTTTTGTTTACATTACATTATTATTATTATTATTTTATTCAGTTTTGTGTGTAAAATTGTAGTGTACTTTGTAAATTCGTAGTGTTTTTGTAACGCAGTTTTACTCCTGGTTGAGTGTTAGAGAAGGCCGTATGGCCTTAACTCTGCCAGGTTAAATAAATTATTATTATTATTATTATTATTATTATTATTATTATTATTATTAGTGTTGTGCTGATCCATTCATAATGGCAAAACGGTAAATTCGCTCAGAGATACGAAATGCAATTAAGAAGTATAAGAGTGACATTTTATGTATTAACGAAGACAATATCGTGTGTAATGTATGTAAAATTGAAATAAAAACCAGAACAACTCAGGCTACAGAGAAACGTTGCAACAGTACATCGCACAGGAAATGCGTTGAAATGAAATCTGAGGAACCATCATCATCATCATCATCATTTAGTTGTGCGGGTCTAAACGACACGTGCAACATGATGCTCAGTACAAATATTCCTCTAAAGAAATTGAGTGATCCCCATTTTAGAGTTTTTCTTCAGAAATTCTCTCGATACAAAAACTGTTTAAGCGATAGGTGAAGACGATTCAGCTTCGACAACTTACGAGAATATATCGTCGTTTACTGCAACGCTGGTAATTGCATCAATGATGACGAGGACTGAACCTTGCAAGGTATGTGCTACACTACTACAGTACGTTATTTTTCTTTTCCTTCTGACTGTACGGAAATACAGTAGCATGTTGACGTCATCTGTTTACGTTTAAAACCTGTTAAGCCTATGGTCTGAATTTAAAAAATGTAACATATAGTGAATGTGCACCTACATTCAACGATAAGTCATCCCGCATCCACTGTCTAATGATGAGCAAGCTTAGGATCCGACACAACTTAAGAATGAAGTGAAGTTACATTGCAACGGAGTACAGATGGATTGAGGTCATGCGTTGAGTTTTGTTTACCTGAGAGTTAGTGTACAATCCGGTTCGTGAACAGAGGTACAGTACTCTTCCGTGTCTCCCTACGAAACGAACTCAGGCCATCACAGTGCATTTTCAATTCATAGCGAACAGTTTTTTCGAACTAGTTTCAAGTATGTACTGTAGTGGCAAAAAAACCGGACCGACCCTTCTAGCTGATTTCAGAGCCTTGTTCACTCCAGAGCACGATAGACTGGTAAGTAAGACTTTCGTGGTTCGAAACTTTTTTTTTTGCTCCTTATTCAAATTTATTCCCAATGTGTTTAACAAAAAGGGTTCCTTATTGTTAGAGCTATTACTCCTCAGAGTTTTTCTCAGAGGTTTTGAATCATATATACGACCCCACTATACCATATTATAAGAAAAACATCATCTAACATCGATCGAAGTTATTGGATTACTGATTGGGGCTAGAGGGACCATCACAAAAAGATTCGCGCATTTTTGCAAGCAGTTTGGTTTAGGACAAACTCTTGTCACTGAAGTATCTCTGTCTGCAGTAAAGGGATCTATAAAAATCCTAAGAAACCATCTATACACGTAAATAGATTGATCTTTTCCTATGGCGATCTGCTCACTTAAGTTGGGTCTTGCAACTAGTGCTAAATAGACGACTGTGATCACTTGATAGCAAATGGATTCCGTACTAGGAAATTTTATGTTTCTTCTGGAATTAATGATCTTTTGTTTAGTCGTCTTCAATTATTTATAATTGTGTTATTTCTTTTTCTTTTCTTTCTCCATTGTTTTTTTTTCATTATAATTGTGTACCTACCATTTACTCGAAAAAACAATTTTTTGGTAAGCTTTGTCTTCTAGGCAGCTTTCACTTGGAGGAAGCTGAATAAAATTCAGAATAAAATGACGATTTAAAAAAAAACAATAAATAAAAACCTGTTTGAGTTATGAATTTCGAATTTGGCATAACAGTACATGTTAACTATGTAACAAGACAAGAATTAAAAAAAAAAATGCCTCAAACATGTAAAGTTGAAAATCACAGATCTGACCCCCCTTAAGACACTGAACATATTTTGAACTTTGCGCCACTAAATGCAACAAAACGTCGATTGATGGCGAAAAGACGTCACTTCCGATTTAGATGTCTGAAAGACTGAAAACAAGCATTTAATATTATGTAGACACAATAGAATTACGACACGGATCTCTGGTCTGAAAAATAAATCCACTTCCACCTTTCAAGCGAAGTGTGTGACAGCTTCCTTGTGTTCCACACAACCTGTAAGCTGCTGTAAAGGAAAGGGCGTCGCGATGCAGGCCGCGATATAGTTTCACATGTCACATGACGCCGTAGCTCGCAGTGAGGCGTCGAGAGGTTTCGAGTGGTGCTGAACACTGGCTCACTTCAAGGGCTGTTTAGCAGGGCTGGAATTTGAAGAGGGCTGTTCATGTTACGACCCACTCGCGTACTGTTCTCTGGTGTCGACGAGGCGCCGAGGTTGTGTGTGTCACACGAGCCCGGCCTGTCAGATATTGTGTGTAACTTCACAGTCGGATATCGCTGTTATCAATTTTGTGGCTAAAATTTGGTACCCATAAAAATTGCACTTTCCTAACAATTACAATAATATCTTCCATTCTGAAACCATAGTTCATATTTTGTAAAACTGATTGTGGCAACCACCGCCACCGTCAGAAATTTGCTGTCATTGCTTATCAAGATATTGTATGTTTTTTTTTTAGTCTGCTCGCTTATCTAGCGTCGATAAATTTAGTGATACCGGGATGGAGTGAGTCTAATGATTCACCGTAAGCCCATGGGATTATACAGGGATATCATTTTATTTTTACTTCAATTTTTAGAACGGCCCCGAGGTTCACTCGGCCTCCTATAAAATTGAGTACCGGGTCTTAACCGGGGGTTAAAGGCAGTCAGAGCGTGGTGCCGACCACACCACCTCATTCTAGTGACGAGGTCATGGAAAGCATGGGGCTCTACCTCCATGCCCCCAAGTGCTTTCATGACATGTTACGGGGATACCTATACCTATATACCTATTTTATTGCAACTGAGTTTTTGAATGTACTTCACTCGCACCCCTTCTACTAGTAAACTTTCAACCGTTCTCCACCCAGAACCAAGCGTATACAGTCAAAGTAGCCTTACGGTCATAGTAAACACAAACAGTACTGCGTTAGTGAGTATAGTACGTTCCAGAAATATGTTCGCTTTCAATATTGAATCATATTCTCGCACAGGTACTGTCGTCCGTTTGCCTACGTCGCATCCCGGTTTCCCCCACCCACTTCTGCCCGTCCCTTTGTGGCTGAGCTGTCTTAGCTCTTTCCTGATAACATTAATTTCTGTTAGGAATTGGACATCTACGTAATATTATACAACTGTTTAAAATAACTTAAATAAAAAGGCCTCATTAACTGTCACGTGATTTCCCCCCTTTCTACGACCCTGCGACAAAACCACTTGGACGGACAGTAAATAGCATGTCTGAGTAATTTTATCTTTTCGGATCGGGCAGAAGTGAAGATTGAATTTACAGTACGTAAGGTACTCTTTTATAGAGTAGGTACAGAATTATTTCAACATGAGTTACTAATACGAAGGACGAAACTGGTAATTGGAATTAAATGCAATAGTCTATAGTGCGATAATATGCACAAAAGAACTGAAACCTGTATAGAAATGAACGGCCATCATTTTCAAATATGTGTTTAAATATCCATATTATGATTATTTTTCATTTCAACTTCATTCTCTATATTGTAGGCTAATGTGCTGTAGACAGTATAATATACACTGCATAATGAATACGTCCGAATGGACAGCTCAGTTGGAGAGTAAAAACGCTTATTGTTAATACAGTACTGTATTTTGATTACACAAAAACCTAATGAAAATTATCAAACTCAAAATCGCGATATTTCCTACGTTACGTAAATGGATGAACTACTTTTCTTCCCTCCTATACCTAGTAAAGTGATTTGTTTGTATCTTACGCCAGTATCATCGAACTCCAGTTGTGGAAGGGGTTAGCAAACGGAGTTTCCGGTTCACAACCTTTAAGCCAAAGGTATAGGCAGGTTAATATTAGAAATGTTAGTAAAAATAAAATGATGTCGCTGTACTTGTATGACATTCATCTTACAATAAACTTGCGAATAACCATAAAATATCGACAGTGCATACATCGAATAGGGATTATAAAGAATGGACACTTAGCGTCGGTACCTTTGATGTAGCCGGACTGATTTCAATGACCTTCAAGCCAGCTGAAGAGTGAGATTCTGCTTTCTCCCTAGAGTTGGCGCTGACATCACACCAGCTAGCAGTCGACACAGCGGAAATATAACACATACAATTAATACATCTGGGTACATTATGTACTCAAATAAAATAAATTGGATCCATAAAATAATAAATCCTTCATTAACTTTAATGTCTAGACTCTACAGTTCCTTTATAATGAGAGTTGAGACGTTGACCCCAACAACAATTAAAATATGTAATGATTTGATAGCGCTGAAAATGGAAAAACAAAACTCTTACGAGAAGTAAAACCATATACCTATATTATATTATTATACAAATATTAAACGAATTCGATACTTAATTTTATAATGTAACTTATTATATTATTTTATAATATAATGTATTATATCTGAAATATAAAATATTATTATTACAACTAGTTTGTCACTGAGAAATAAGGAAAAGCTGTTAACCTGAATTTATTTGAAGCAAAGCGTTACTGGATTATGCAATAAGATAGGCGATGTTTGGATCCTGTGTCTCAACTCTATTCTCAATTATTATCTTAGCGTATGCTCGATTACACTACCTCTAGCGCTTGAAAGTGGAACTAACCGCTGGCGCACAGAGAAACAAAACACAGGAAAATTCGCTCAGTGTCCATTCTTTATAATCCTTATTCGCTGGTGCATAGGTTTACTATATCGCATATCTTTATCTGTAACTTCTGAGAGATGAACTGCCGACTAGTGCATAGCATTAGAGAGATAGAGATAGAGATAAAGAGAGAGATATAGAGAGATAAATATATTGAGAGAGATAGACAGAGAGCTAGACAGAGATATAGAGAGAGATAGTGATAGAGAGACAGAGATAGAGAGAGAGAGAGACAGACAGACTAGCATTAAGTTGTTACGTAGATCTACGCGTGGATTATCCAAGAAATGAAAGAACACAAGGAAAACGAGGAGAATGCACAAATGAAAGGAAGACAAGGATAACAAGGGGATTGCATGGAGATCAAGGGAAAGGCAAGGAAAGCAAAAGGAATATAAGGAGAACAAGGGAAATACAAGGATAACAAGGAGAATGTAATGTGGAAAAAATAAGAATAGGTGAAGACAAGAATAAGAGGGAGGACAACGAGAACAAGGGGAGGACAATGAGAATACGGGAAAGAATATAACAGGGGGAAGACATTAAGAATAAGGGGAAGATAAGGAGAACAATGGAAAGACAAGGAGAACAAGGGAAAGACAAAGAAAACAAGGAAAAGACAAGGAGAACAAGGGAAATAGAACGAGAACAAGGGAAAGACAACGAGAACAATGGAAATACAACGAGAACAAGGGAAAGACAATGAGAGGATGGGAAAGACAACGAGAATAATGGAAATACAACGAGAACAAGGGAAAGACAACGAGAGGAAGGGAAAGACAACGATAACAATGGAAATACAACGAGAACAAGGGAAAGACAACGAGAGGAAGGGAAAGACAACGAGAGGAAGGGAAAAACTACGAGAACAATGGAAATACAACGAGAACTAGGGAAAGCCAACGAGAACAATGGAAATACGAGAACAAGGGAAAGAGAACGAGAGGAAGGGAAAGACAACGATAACAATGGAAATACAACGAGAACAAGGGAAAGACAACGAGAGGAAGGGAAAGACAACGATAACAATGGAAATACGAGAACAAGGGAAAGACAACGAGAGGAAGGGAAAGACAACGAGAGGAAGGGAAAAACTACGAGAACAATGGAAATACAACGAGAACTAGGGAAAGCCAACGAAAACAATGGAAATACAACGAGAACAAGGGAAAGACAACGAGAGGAAGGGAAAGAAAATGAGACCAAGGGGAAGATTTTGAGAACAAGGGGAAGATATTGAAAACAAGGGGAAGACATTGGGAACAAAAGGAAGACAAGAAGAATAAGAGGAATGCTAGGAGAACAAGGTTAAGACAAGGAAAGCAAGAGAAATACAAGGAGAACAATGGCAATAGTGTGATTACAAGAAGCATAAGAGTACAAAGAGAATAAAGGAAATACAAGGAGAATGAGAAAACAAGAACAGCAAAGGGACTAGAAAGAGAACAAGGGAATACAAAGTAAACGACGGAAAGAATAGGAGAACCAGGGAAATACAAGGCGAACAAAAGGAATACGAACAAGAAGGAGATAAGAAGAAAGAGAGGATACGAGAACAAGGAGAATACAAGAATAAAACAAATAAAACAAGGGAAAAGTGGAAATAGGAGGAGAACGAGAGAATAAGGGGAAGACAAGGAGAACAATGGGAAGATAAAAAAGAGAAATACAAGGAGAACAATGAGAATACAAAACTTTCAGTCTGAATGTGTCCATTGTCTCCAGCTTATGTTTTCTTTTAACTGCTTTTTGTAACCACTGCTAAGAATATGCTGTCATTAGTTCTCTAGATACTGTAGGATATTTTTATCTTGTTGTAATGGAAACTTCTGACATTCGCCTTATAATTGGGGGAAACCATGAAAGAAATCAGCATATAGCCTCTATGGAAAGTAACAAGGGGAAACTTCTGACTTGAAAACCGTAAAGAAATCAGAAACCTCTACGCGAATAACAAGTGAAACTTCTGACATTCGCCTTATAATTGAGGGAAACCGTGAAAGAAATCAGCTTATAACCTCTACGCGAATAACAAATGAAACTTCTGACATTCGCCTTATAATTGAGGGAAACCGTGAAAGAAATCAGCTTATAACCTCTACGCGAATAACAAGTGAAACTTCTGACATTCGCCTTATAATTGAGGGAAACCGTGAAAGAAATCAGCTTATAACCTCTACGCGAATAACAAGTGAAACTTCTGACATTCGCCTTATAATTGAGGGAAACCGTGAAAGAAATCAACCTCTACGCGAATAACAAGTGAAACTTCTGACATTCGCCTTATAATTGAGGGAAACCGTGAAAGAAATCAGCTTATAACCTCTACGCGAATAACAAGTGAAACTTCTGACATTCGCCTTATAATTGAGGGAAACCGTGAAAGAAATCAGCTTATAACCTCTACGCGAATAACAAGTGAAACTTCTGACATTCGCCTTATAATTGAGGGAAACCGTGAAAGAAATCAGCTTATAACCTCTACGCGAATAACAAGTGAAACTTCTGACATTCGCCTTATAATTGAGGGAAACCGTGAAAGAAATCAGCTTATAACCTCTACGCGAAATAACAAGTGAAACTTCTGACATTCGCCTTATAATTGAGGGAAACCGTGAAAGAAATCAGCTTATAACCTCTACGCGAATAACAAGTGAAACTTCTGACATTCGCCTTATAATTGAGGGAAACCGTGAAAGAAATCAGCTTATAACCTCTACGCGAATAACAAGTGAAACTTCTGACATTCGCCTTATAATTGAGGGAAACCGTGAAAGAAATCAGCTTATAACCTCTACGCGAATAACAAGTGAAACTTCTGACATTCGCCTTATAATTGAGGGAAACCGTGAAAGAAATCAGCTTATAACCTCTAAAATAACAAGTGAAACTTCTGACATTCGCCTTATAATTGAGGGAAACCGTGAAAGAAATCAGCTTATAACCTCTACGCGAATAACAAGTGAAACTTCTGACATTCGCCTTATAATTGAGGGAAACCGTGAAAGAAATCAGCTTATAACCCTCTACGCGAATAACAAGTGAAACTTCTGACATTCGCCTTATAATTGAGGGAAACCGTGAAAGAAATCAGCTTATAACCTCTACGCGAATAACAAGTGAAACTTCTGACATTCGCCTTATAATTGAGGGAAACCGTGAAAGAAATCAGCTTATAACCTCTACGCGAATAACAAGTGAAACTTCTGACATTCGCCTTATAATTGAGGGAAACCGTGAAAGAAATCAGCTTATAACCTCTACGCGAATAACAAGTGAAACTTCTGACATTCGCCTTATAATTGAGGGAAACCGTGAAAGAAATCAGCTTATAACCTCTACGCGAATAACAAGTGAAACTTCTGACATTCAGCCTTATAACAAGTGAAACTGAGGGAAACCGTGAAAGAAATCAGCTTATAACCTCTACGCGAATAACAAGTGAAACTTCTGACATTCGCCTTATAATTGAGGGAAACCGTGAAAGAAATCAGCTTATAACCTCTACGCGAATAACAAGTGAAACTTCTGACATTCGCCTTATATAACAAGTGAAAACAAGTGAAACTTCTGACATTCGCCTTATAATTGAGGGAAACCGTGAAAGAAATCAGCTTATAACCTCTACGCGAATAACAAGTGAAACTTCTGACATTCGCCTTATAATTGAGGGAAACCGTGAAAGAAATCAGCTTATAACCTCTACGCGAATAACAAGTGAAACTTCTGACATTCGCCTTATAATTGAGGGAAACCGTGAAAGAAATCAGCTTATAACCTCTACGCGAATAACAAGTGAAACTTCTGACATTCGCCTTATAATTGAGGGAAACCGTGAAAGAAATCAGCTTATAACCTCTACGCGAATAACAAGTGAAACTTCTGACATTCGCCTTATAATTGAGGGAAACCGTGAAAGAAATCAGCTTATAACCTCTACGCGAATAACAAGTGAAACTTCTGACATTCGCCTTATAATTGAGGGAAACCGTGAAAGAAATCAGCTTATAACCTCTACGCGAATAACAAGTGAAACTTCTGACATTCGCCTTATAATTGAGGGAAACCGTGAAAGAAATCAGCTTATAACCTCTACGCGAATAACAAGTGAAACTTCTGACATTCGCCTTATAATTGAGGGAAACCGTGAAAGAAATCAGCTTATAACCTCTACGCGAATAACAAGTGAAACTTCTGACATTCGCCTTATAATTGAGGGAAACCGTGAAAGAAATCAGCTTATAACCTCTACGCGAATAACAAGTGAAACTTCTGACATTCGCCTTATAATTGAGGGAAACCGTGAAAGAAATCAGCTTATAACCTCTACGCGAATAACAAGTGAAACTTCTGACATTCGATAATTGAGGGAAACCGTGAAAGAAATCAGCTTATAACCGCCATTCGCCTTATAATTGAGGGAAACCGTGAAAGAAATCAGCTTATAACCTCTACGCGAATAACAAGTGAAACTTCTGACATTCGCCTTATAATTGAGGGAAACCGTGAAAGAAATCAGCTTATAACCTCTACGCGAATAACAAGTGAAACTTCTGACATTCGCCTTATAATTGAGGGAAACCGTGAAAGAAATCAGCTTATAACCTCTACGCGAATAACAAGTGAAACTTCTGACATTCGCCTTATAATTGAGGGAAACCGTGAAAGAAATCAGCTTATAACCTCTACGCGAATAACAAGTGAAACTTCCTGACATTCGCCTTATAATTGAGGGAAACCGTGAAAGAAATCAGCTTATAACCTCTACGCGAATAACAAGTGAAACTTCTGACATTCGCCTTATAATTGAGGGAAACCGTGAAAGAAATCAGCTTATAACCTCTACGCGAATAACAAGTGAAACTTCTGACATTCGCCTTATAATTGAGGGAAACCGTGAAAGAAATCAGCTTATAACCTCTACGCGAATAACAAGTGAAACTTCTGACATTCGCCTTATAATTGAGGGAAACCGTGAAAGAAATCAGCTTATAACCTCTAAAGAAATCAGCTTATAACCTCTACGCGAATAACAAGTGAAACTTCTGACATTCGCCTTATAATTGAGGGAAACCGTGAAAGAAATCAGAAATCTTATAACCTCTACGCGAATAACAAGTGAAACTTCTGACATTCGCCTTATAATTGAGGGAAACCGTGAAAGAAATCAGCTTATAACCTCTACGCGAATAACAAGTGAAACTTCCTGACATTCGCCTTATAATTGAGGGAAACCGTGAAAGAAATCAGCTTATAACCTCTACGCGAATAACAAGTGAAACTTCTGACATTCGCCTTATAATTGAGGGAAACCGTGAAAGAAATCAGCTTATAACCTCTACGCGAATAACAAGTGAAACTTCTGACATTCGCCTTATAATTGAGGGAAACCGTGAAAGAAATCAGCTTATAACCTCTACGCGAATAACAAGTGAAACTTCTGACATTCGCCTTATAATTGAGGGAAACCGTGAAAGAAATCAGCTTATAACCTCTACGCGAATAACAAGTGAAACTTCTGACATTCGCCTTATAATTGAGGGAAACCGTGAAAGAAATAATTGAGGGAAACCGTGAAAGAAATCAGCTTATAACCTCTACGCGAATAACAAGTGAAACTTCTGACATTCGCCTTATAATTGAGGGAAACCGTGAAAGAAATCAGCTTATAACCTCTACGCGAATAACAAGTGAAACTTCTGACATTCGCCTTATAATTGAGGGAAACCGTGAAAGAAATCAGCTTATAACCTCTACGCGAATAACAAGTGAAACTTCTGACATTCGCCTTATAATTGAGGGAAACCGTGAAAGAAATCAGCTTATAACCTCTACGCGAATAACAAGTGAAACTTCTGACATTCGCCTTATAATTGAGGGAAACCGTGAAAGAAATCAGCTTATAACCTCTACGCGAATAACAAGTGAAACTTCTGACATTCGCCTTATAATTGAGGGAAACCGTGAAAGAAATCAGCTTATAACCTCTACGCGAATAACAAGTGAAACTTCTGACATTCGCCTTATAATTGAGGGAAACCGTGAAAGAAATCAGCTTATAACCTCTACGCGAATAACAAGTGAAACTTCTGACATTCGCCTTATAATTGAGGGAAACCGTGAAAGAAATCAGCTTATAACCTCTACGCGAATAACAAGTGAAACTTCTGACATTCGCCTTATAATTGAGGGAAACCGTGAAAGAAATCAGCTTATAACCTATACGCGAATGAGAAGTGAAACTTCTGACATTCGCCTTATAATTGAGGGAAACCGTGAAAGAAATCAGCTTATAACCTATACGCGAATAAGAAGTGAAACTTCTGACATTCGCCTTATAATTGAGGGAAACCGTGAAAGAAATCAGCTTATAACCTCTACGCGAATAACAAGTGAAACTTCTGACATTCGCCTTATAATTGAGGGAAACCGTGAAAGAAATCAGCTTATAACCTCTACGCGAATAACAAGTGAAACTTCTGACATTCGCCTTATAATTGAGGGAAACCGTGAAAGAAATCAGCTTATAACCTCTACGCGAATAACAAGTGAAACTTCTGACATTCGCCTTATAATTGAGGGAAACCGTGAAAGAAATCAGCTTATAACCTCTACGCGAATAACAAGTGAAACTTCTGACATTCGCCTTATAATTGAGGGAAACCGTGAAAGAAATCAGCTTATAACCTCTACGCGAATAACAAGTGAAACTTCTGACATTCGCCTTATAATTGAGGGAAACCGTGAAAGAAATCAGCTTATAACCTAACAAGTGAAACTTCTGACATTCGCGAATAAAACAAAAGAAATGAAACTTCGCGAATAACAAGAAACATTCGCCTTATAATTGAGGGAAACCGTGAAAGAAATCAGCTTATAACCTCTACGCGAATAACAAGTGAAACTTCTGACATTCGCCTTATAATTTGGGAAAGCTTGTAAGAAATGAGCTTATAGCCTCTACGCGAGTAAGAAGTGGAAACTTCTGTCTGACATTCGCCTTATAATTTGGGAAAGCTTAAAAGAAATGAGCTTATAGCCTCTACGCGAGTAAGAAGTGGAAACTTCTGTCTGACATTCGCCTTATAATTTGGGAAAGCTTCAAAGAAATGAGCTTATAGCCTCTATGCGAGTAAGAAGTGGAAACTTCTGACATTCGCCTTATAATTTTGGAAAGCTTCAAAGAAATGAGCTTATAGCCTCTACGCGAGTAAGAAGTGGAAACTTCTGTCTGACATTCGCCTTATAATTTGGGAAAGCTTGAAAGAAATGAGCTTATAGCCTCTACGCGAGTAAGGAGTGGAAACTTCAGTCTGACATTCGCCTTATAATTTGGGAAAGCTTGTAAGAAATGGGCTTATAGCCTCTACGCGAGTAAGAAGTGGAAACTTCTGTCTGATATTCACCTTATAATTTGGGAAAGCTTGAAAGAAATGAGCTTATAGCCTCTACGCGAGTAAGAAGTAGAAACTTCTGTCTGACATTCGCCTTATAATTTGGGAAAGCTTGTAAGAAATGGGCTTATAGCCTCTACGCGAGTAAGAAGTGGAAACTTCTGTCTGACATCCGCCTTATAATTTGGGAAAGCTTGAAATAAATGAGCTTATAGCCTCTACGCGAGTAAGAAGTGGAAACTTCTGTCTGACATTCGCCTTATAATTTGAGAAAGCTTGAAAGAAATGAGCTTATAGCCTCTACGCGAGTAAGAAGTGGAAACTTCTGTCTAACATTCGCCTTATAATTTGGGAAAGCTTGTAAGAAATGGGCTTATAGCCTCTACGCGAGTAAGAAGTGGAAACGTCTGTCTGACATTCGCCTTATAATTTGGGAAACCATGAAAGAAATGAGCTTATAGCCTCTACGCAAGTAAGAAGTGAAAACTTCTTCAGCTGTAAATATGTTTGATCTTTTTAAGCGTTCGTACAATGAGAGACTATACATTATTTATAGAGTATGGTTAAATTTAACACATATTCTATTTCTGTGGTAGAATAAGACATTATCAACGTCTAATGTAATAAAATTTATTAATTTCGTAATCGTATCTTTGCGCTACTTATATTATCGTTGCCATAGTAACTCAGTAACTTGCTAGTAATCTATAATAATAATAAATCTGTAGCCGAAATTGCTTTGGTAATTTTCGATTTTCCAAAAATAATTGGTCCTAACATGTATAATTAACCATACTGAAACCGAAAATCGCTTTTTTGAAATTTTTGTTTGTATGTCTGTCTGTCTGTCTATCCGTCTGGATGTTTGTTACCTTTTCACGCGATAACGGCTGAACCGATTTATATGAAAATTGGAATATAAATTAAGTTCGTTGTAACTTAGATTTTAGGATATATAGCATTCAAAATATCTTATTTGAAAGGGGAGTTATAAAGGAGGTTGAAT
This sequence comes from Periplaneta americana, assembly GCA_025594305.2. Classification (NCBI taxonomy): domain Eukaryota; kingdom Metazoa; phylum Arthropoda; class Insecta; order Blattodea; family Blattidae; genus Periplaneta; species Periplaneta americana. The sequence goes on from JAJSOF020000011.1 coordinate 33,050,256, forward strand.
TAAATAAATCGAAATATCTCCCTTATTATTAATTTTCTTGAAAAATGTTACATAACAAAAGTTTCTTTAAAAATGATTTCCGATAAGTTTTATTCTATACACAATTTTGATAGAACAAATATTTAATGAGATAAATGGGTTTTAAAATTAAGATAACGCCATCTAAGGCGCTGCAATGAATAAAAACAAGTGACTTCGTCTATAAGGGGCCTTGGACAAAACAATCGAAAGCTATTAAACATAGCCTACAGAGAATGTTTCTGTGTTTGTATCAAGTAATATCGGAAGCTAATTAATAATTACTAAATGTCAAACTTCATTAAACTATGGTTGCATGTAATAACAATTAAGAGACATGTTAAAGGAATTGTCATTGCAACAAATGAGTGGTGTCTGGACCAAAATGATCGCATTTTAATTATTTAAATACAATTTAAATTAAGTAACATATTAAATGATTTATCCTTCTATCAAACACGAATGTTCCCTGGATCAAACGTCCTATTTTAATTATGTAATTACTTTATATTTATTTCTAATGGGTGCAGCGGAGCGCAAGGGTACGGCTAGTAATAACATAATTTCGCATTGCTCTTGTGTAATTATACAATTATTCACATAAATATTCGCTAACGGTAATGCAACGACTTGCTAAGAACAAAGAATTTGCATAGCTGTTCTGCAAACTGCTATCCTGTTCTAGCGTAGACTACACGAGGACGTGTAACAACCCCACAGTCTCCTGTAGAAAATTCTTTCAAGTTAAATTTAGACTTGGTCTGGTGTGTTTCCAAGAAACCAATTACGGTAATATAATGACCTTGGCTCGAATAGAAACATCCGCTGTAGGAGAAACCTGATCCAAAAGCGTTTAAGAAATTGCTTCTTCCTGTTTCAAAAGAAAACTGTATTGAGAAACTAAAATAATGTTACTAACTTCAATAATCGTCTTTTTTCACGCTTTAAATGAACAAATTGTTATTAAATTTTTAGAAGCAAATACGATTAAAATTTGCCTTCTCTGAAATGATAATATAATCGATAGACATAAGCTTCAGCAGTAGAGAGCAACGTTTATGATTATTTCAAAGTGAGACACTTTGAAAATTAGAATTTCAAGACTTGAGACATTCTTTAGAAATGGAGTATAATATTTCAAGAGAAACACAGGGAAATTTCATAGTAGAATATCCGTCTTTAGAAGAATAACAACACTAGGGGTGCTATTCATAGACATTTCGCTAGCCCACGCTACGAGCGTGCTAAACTAGCTCCGGCTATCGATTGGTTACTTGTACAGGATTCATATGATATCATATCGCTTACACTGGTTTATGAATACGAAAAATGTTAGTTCGCTGATCATCCACCGGAAGCACGCGATAAGAATGTCTATGAATAGGCCCTAGGAAAGTAATTCTAGAGTTAACATACCAAATCTTACATATTTCTCAGTGGCTAATTATCCTGCAGCTAAGGTACCAAAAATCATTAAGAGGGCCATCTTTTTTATAAGAATACAATGTTTTAATCTGTATCGAATCTAATATTGTAAATAAATTATTAAGAATAGGAAAACAGAATATCCAACACGGTTGTAATTGATTAACGGAATTAGGATAAATACAATTTGCTGCAAGATTTAAGTGTGTCTAATGAACGGAATGAAATGAGTTACGAATAACAGCCAATCCTCAAATAACAGTAAATAAAAACAGAATAGGCTATCTAAAAACGAGAAAAATAATTAAAATCATACCAAAATATACTCAATATTTTCAATATCATAACTGTGTGATTTGATATAAAAGTTCGTCTTGCCTATCTTTGATCCACATCATCAAAGAACAAGCACGCATATACAGTACACAGATAAGTTAAGGCCACAGTCTAGTACAGGGACATCATTTTATTTTTACTTCAATTTTTATTGTACCTGAGTTTTTGAATGTACTTCACTCCCACCCCTTCTACTAATGAAGTTCAACCGTCCTCCACACAGATACAAGACCGCATATACAGTCATAGTAGCCTTACGGTCAAAGTAAACAGCACTTTCCAAAAATATGTTCGCGTTTTCCAGTGACGAAAGAGCTTTCAATATTGAATAATTTTCGCACAGGTACTGTCGTCCATTTGCCTACGTCGTATCCCGGCTTCCCCTATCAGCTTTTATTCGCCAGCTAGTGGCTGGGCTGACTTAGCTCTTTTCTGAAAACATTAATTTCTGTTAGGAATTAGACGTCTACGTAATATTATACAACTGTTTCAAATACAGTAACTTAAATAAAAGGGCCTCGTTAAGTAATTAACTGTCACGTGATTTCCTCCCTTTCTACGACCCTACGACATAACCACTTGGACGGACAGTAGATAGTATGTCTAAGTAATTTTATCTTTTCGGATCGGGCAGAAGTGAAGATTGAATTTACAGTACGTAAGGTACTCTTTTATAGAGTAGGTACAGAATTATTTCAACATGAGTTACTAATACGAAGGACGAAACTGGTAATTGGGATTAGGTACAAATAGTCTATAGTGCGATATTATGCACATTAGAACTGAAGCCTGTATCGAAATGAACGGCCACCATTTTAAAAAATGTATTTAAATATGCATATTATGATTATTTTTCAATTTAACTTCATTCTTTATACTGTACGCTAATATGTTGTAGACAGTATAATATACACTGCATAATGAATACGTCCACATGTACAGCTCAGTTCGTGAGTAAAAACACTCATTGTTAATACTGTAGGCCTACTGTATTTTGATTAAACAAAAACCTAATGAAAATTATCAAACTCAAAAGCGCGATATTTCCTAGTTTACGTAAATGGATGAACTACTTTTCTTCCCTCCTATACCTAGTAAAGTGATTTGTTTGTATATTACGCCAGCATCATCGAACTCCAGTGTTGGAAGGGGGTAGCAAACGGCGTTGATCCAAAGGTATAGGCAAGTTAATATTAAAAATGTTAGTAAAAATAAAATGATGTCCCTGTATATACAGTCATGAAGTTTGAGTTATGAGGGTGCTAGGAACAATAGACTGTGCAGGTACTATTTCGCATTGTCTGTAATGAGGCGATATTAGCGATCCTAGTGGATAACAACTATCTGTGGATGCATATTTACTACGTATTGAGCTTCGTGACTGTACATATTAGACTGTGTTAAGGCTACGAAATTTTTTCCCAGGTATTGGCAGTGCGTTATACATAGCTTCAACGCAGCTGTACGAATTTTCGCCCCACGCACTGACAGTAGCGCTCCTACTAAACTAGATTGAAACCCTGCAGAAATATCGTCACCCGCTGCTTTTTCAATACAGAGACTTTCAGCGTTTGAAGTGTGCCCCTTGTCGACATTGCACAGAGGAATATGATATTATTCGGGATAATGTATCCAAATTACATTACGAAACTCTTTTGAAACTCCCTGCGCCGATAGTGGATACGGTTTCAAAGAGAAAATGCAGGTACATTAAATATAGCGAGGGGGAAGGCTTCGGGATTAGCTCAGAATGATATCAAACGCTTACTTAACGCAAAGTGCTCCTTTAACATTTCTGTTCCGGTCGATCAGAGAGCACCTTGCTTCAAATTGATTGTTGCTCTCACACAAAAGCAACGAAAATTCTCTCTTGATAACCGTATTATTTAATTTTCTTACAAAAGTAGCACAAAATTAAGTTAGTTATTCCTGTAATACTCCGCATTATTTATGATAATATTATGAAGCAAGCGAATCTAATTACATTAACTCTGCAGGTAATAAAATAGATTATATCTATAATGCTAAGACGCCCGCCGGTTTGGTTCATCGGAAATAGCCGAAAATGGTCGACATGTTCCCTGCGTCGCACCGCCAAGGTCAGTCGCTGTGAGTCATGTACCTGATAATTAGGGAGCGAGATTTAGGCCCGATTGTATAAAACTCCCTGACTAAAGATCAACTTTGATCGAAGAAAGAAAAGTGAACCGAGTTCAGATACTTCTTCTATTGTATAAAACTTTTCTGCGATCAAATTACCTTGGTTCAAATGCAATCTAAGTTCACGTGAAAAGGATTTGGCGACATCGCATAAACAGGTGAAATACGTGATGCGCGGACCATGCTTTAATTCAGATGTAGATGCTATTCAAACAGACTTGAATAAAATTTATAACTGGGCGTTAAAGCATAGGATGAAAATAAATGGTTCTAAAAGTAAATCTATAACATTTTGTAAAACCCGAGAGGAAACTAGTCTTAATTACGAATTCAGTGGTGTTGTAATTCCGCAAGAACAATGTTGTAAATACCTAGGAGTGTATTTAAACTCCAAACTTTCTTGGGGAGAGCATGTTGATAATGTTACGGGTAAAGCATGGAGGGCACTTCACTTTATTATGAGAATCTTGAGAAAGGCTAGCCCCAAATCGAGGGAAATAGCATATCTAACGTTAGTGCGACCGTTAATGGAATATGGAACTACGTGTTGGGATCTCTATAGAATATATCAGATAAATTCCTTAGAAAGAATCCAGTATAGGGCAGCTAAATTTGTTAAAGGTAAAAGAGAAGATGGAAACGATACGATAAAAGAACTTAAATGGGAAACTTTGGAAAACAGACGTAGGAAAACTAGAATAACATCATTGTATAGAGCACATCTAGGTCAGAAAGCATGGGTAGACATAACGGCTCGGTTAGAAAAGCCAACGTACTATGGTAGGAACGATCATGATTTTAAAAGCAAATGTAGGAAACAGAAAACGGATGTAGGTAAATTCTCATTTTTAAATAGAACTATAAATGATTGGAATGACCTACCTGCAGCGGTCTTTGAGGGCTGTCCTTCCTTAAGGAGATTCAAGAATAATTTTAAAAGTTGTGTATAAAGTGAAAATTAAAATTAAGGTGACATTCAACATTTAATTTTTTAAGGTGACATGTATTTATCTAGCCTGACGAGTTTACTTCCTTGGTTTGAATTGTAAATTATTTAAAAATAGCGTGTAAGAGGGCCTTAGACTAGAAATGTTTAGTTTAAATGTAGTTCTGTTTATAAGTATGCATAAGGATGTAATTATTTGACTTATTTGAACTGTTGTATCAGTGAAGCGAGGTGAGTCAGTGAAGTTATGGTTTTACAGTGCAGTGAACAGTTCCGATCAGTGATAATTTATAGCGTCAATGAAATGTGTTCTATAGTGTCAGTGAAATGTGTTACAGAGTGTCAGTGAAATGTGTGCTAAAGTGTCAGTGAAATGCGTCATAGTGCCACTACAGGGAATGAGATGAGAGTAAAGTGAAAGACTATTGAAACTTATGTAGGACCTATACATAATTATGTAGATTGTATTGTAAAATTAGGTATTTTATTTACGTTTTATTAGTATTGTGTTAAATTGTATTGTGTATTCTTATTGCATTGTGTATAAAATTGTATATGTGTTGTAAATTGTATTGTGTATTGTAGATTTTATTGTGTATTGCTTATCATTTTATTGTGTATTGTTAATATTGTAAATACCACTCACAATGCCACCGGGTGCTTGCCCACTTGCAGTGTAAATAAATACATACATACATACATACATACATACATACATACATACATACATACATACATACATACATACATACATACATACATACATACATACATACAGGTTTGTTCAGTGTTGCCAATCTAGCCACTTTAACTCTTTTTCAACAACAATTTCTTTTAACTTTTATATTGCTTAAATAGGGATTTAGTGACCTTTTTAGCACCCCATAGTGACAAAATTTAATCTTTCTTTGTTGATAATGAGAAATCTAGCGACTTTACAACTACTTTTTGGCGACTTTCCGTATAACACTCTGTTGGAGACACTGGTTTTTTTGTGCAATGTAAATAATGGCGGACAATAAGAAGAAGGTTGACTGTTCTCCAAGTTGTTATCATGTTATGGTGATTGATACTGCTAAACATAATAAAGCTTTATAAAACGACAATTTTCTTTTAGTAATACAGTTAATTGAACATTTATGAATGTACCTATCATATCCATTAATAATTAATGGTTATTATAAACATAATATAATTATAGGTTATGTTATTTGATACTGCTGAACACGATAGAGCCTTATAAAATATAAGAATGTTTGTGTAAGGCAAGAAATTGAAAGAAATATATATATAAATGTACCTAACATATCTATTAATATTAATAATAATGGATATTCTATTTGCACAATCTGTCACTCTTATATTTCAAACAGAAAAGAAATAACTGAACTTGGATCATCTAACTTAATCGGAGAAATTTCTTCAGTCAAAGCTGACTTTAGTTTGAGAAAAATTAACCTCAGATTAGACTTTATACAACACAAAATTCCAAGTTCAGCTGAAACAAGGATCAATTTAACCTCTGATCTAAGATTAAATGGTTTATACAATTGGCCCTTAGTGCCCGATGGGAGAGAGGCAAGTGGTCTCAGATTAAGGGGTTAGGTACAGCTTACAACAGTAAAATTTTTGGAAATATTCAACATTTTTTTCATCCATTACTCTATCTTGTGCTAAAGCAAGGAGATGCACTATCACCTAATGCTGAGTTCTTGGCAATAAAGCCATTAACTCTCTATTGCTCCCCAATATAGGAGAGCGATATAGAAAAAAGTATAACCGTTTTAATGTAGGCACAATACTTTTATAATATGGCGTTTATACCAACTACACCCAACCATCAAACTGTTTGAAGGACATCTGCCGTTGGTTAGCGGTTCCACATGAGGAGCTCATTTTCAAATCGTCTCTTGTCCACGCGATAATGAAAATGAGCTTCCCGTGTCCATGCATCCTTCAAATATAACTCTACATACAACTGTCATGACTTGGCTTCAGAACACCTTCTAAACCACTAAAATCTTGCGTTAAAAGTGACTATTGGAATCAAACTGACTCTTTCTCACAGCCATAGTGAGGGTCACATAAGAACAGTTCCTAAACAGAAAATATTGCCGTCTTGTCAGTGTTGCCAACTGTTACCAGATATCACACGATCCTACGTACTAAATGACTTATTTACTTACCGTACTTTATATTGGAAGGTTATTCTAAATAATTCAATAATTTGTAGCTTATTTTCGTAGGCAAACTATACAGGAAAGAGGTCAACATGTCAAGTATTTTGTCTGGCAATATGAAATTCATTGGTTTGACTAAATAATTGACTCACGAGACCTAACCTAAAAATGTATTTTGTTTGACCACATGAAATTATTAGTACTAACTCCGAAAACTTTCCTGACTATAGTCTTGAATTATAACCACAACGCAACACGTAAAATAACTATTATGTATTAATATTAATACTGATATTAATTAATAGTTAAACGAGCGTTGAGCGACTTCCGCCGATTTTCGAATATAATAGACACCGACGCACTTAGGTTAGGTTAGGTTAGGTTAGGCTTTTATGATCCCGTCAAGATGAAGGTGAAAGCGATTGAGTGTGATTTTTGTTTTCTATGTTGGCAGTTCAAGTGCGTCGGTGTCTATTCCAAAAATCGGCGGAAGTCGCTCAACGCTCGTTTCACCTAATTAATTATTAGTGTGTTCAAATTTCACTAGCTTCCAGAAACCGGCTCAGAAATCTAGTACAATTTTAATTTCATGGAACTCCAGTACCGATAAATATTCTCGATATTTGTCTCTGCTGCCAACATATCAGTTACAAAATCACTACCATTTGTAGTATTTGTCAGTATCAAAATTCGAAACTAAGTTGGCAAAAGAAAATTCAACCTGCAAACTAGAAAATCACCACAATCCACTATCATATGTAGTAATGGGGGGTCCACACCTATGGAGTAGCGGTTAGCGCGTCTGGCCGCGAAACCAGGTGGCCCGGGTTCGATTCCCGGTCGGGGCAAGTTACCTGGTTGAGGTTTTTTCCGGGGTTTTCCCTCAATCCAATATGAGCAAATGCTGGGTAACTTTCGGTGTTGGACCCCGGACTCTTATCACCGGCATTATCACCTTCATCTCATTCAGACGCTAAATAACCTAAGCTGTTGATAAAGCGTCGTAAAATAACCCATTAAAATAAAAAAATAAAAAAGTAATGGGGGGGAAAATGGTTAAGTTTCACCCTTAGGGTATGAAGTAAGCTGGCCCGGACTACAAATTGCGACAAAATATAAGTTCCAGCTTTGGAATCGTAGTCTCTCATGCTCCCATTTGATTCTAAATGCACCCAACCTCTGTAGTTTCATAATGTCTCTTGCCTAGCTGGTAAGAAATTTTATGCTCGACCATGCCGAAATGTAGTAATTATACATCTGGTAGCAGTCCTTTAATGCAAGTCATTAAAGTGCACCTACTCATTAAAGTACAGGTGTTCAGCCAATGACAAGTCGGCTTTGTACCGTTATAAAACCTCAGCCAATGACAAGTCAGCTTTGTACCGTTATAAAACCGCAATTATCGATTATTCTCGGATATGCAATCGAAATAGAATTAGCGAAAAGTCACGGAGGCTGGAAATCCAATACTGTCGCAGAAGGTTACGTTCTGTTACTATAATAATTAGCGTTAATTGTAAATAATATTCAAATAAATTCAATTTGTCAACTCGTTTTTCAATGTCTAATTTAATTTCAATGTTATATCAAAGTTAATATTTAGTTTACTCTGTAGGTCCTTATAGGCTATCAAGGTCAATGTGGACATCTGTTCCTCGGAAAAAATCAATACTTTCGCGTCTGCGCACATCTCACAATTTACGAGGTATTGCTCAAGGTCAGTTAAATACAAATAAAATGAATAATTTCAAGTTAGAAATATGGTCGAGCATAAAAAGTCGTATGAAACTCGCCTATAATGGTAATTAAGAAGCTCGTATGAAAATTATGAAACTCGCTTGCGCTCGTTTCATAAACATCCATACTGGCTTCTTAATTACTATCATATAGGCTCGTTGCATAATGTACTATTAGACTTGAAAAGGTTTTTGGTGATTTCCCACAAAGTTATAAATGCATACCATGGCTTGTCAGCATGCTGAAATGGCATTTCCTCCATCTTTTAATACAGTGCGTTCGTAGCTCGGCCGGACCGTTCCTCGGCCTTGGACTGGGTGACGACTGGCGCGCCTGCCGCCAGAGTAGCGCTGTAGCTACCGCTGACGCGCCAGACAGGTCCGGCCGAGCTACGAACGCACTGCATAACAGTTATACCGCTGTGACTCGGTCCCCAGAGCCTCGTTTGTTAAAAACAGGTTGCACCACGGGAAGGTGAGGATGGGAAATGAGTAGGAGAGGTTATGGAATGCACTTCACTACTCCTTGCAACCCATATCAATATTATTGATTACCATAAACTATAAACTTTTCCGAACTATTAAAACTTTAAATAATGTATTGTTAATTAAGGAAAACATTCATAAATTGCCAATTGAATAACCAAATCTTGTAATATTATATTCTGTAATGGAATATGTTATAAATAAAAATAAAAACTTTGCAGAAGAGTTTACGTTTCAATACCGAATATAAAAGGTCGTTAAATATAAACATACAGGCCTACACCCATTTCCTGATATAATGACCATGGGAAATGTTCTGCATCTCAAAACAAATCACCTTTCAATTCTATACACTTAGCACAACGGTCATAAAGCAACTGTAAACTTTAAAATAAATGTTTGTCTCTTTCTACAAACCACTCTTCCATAATACTTTTTATTTATTTATTTATTTATTTATTTATTTATTTATTTATTTATTTATTTATTTATTTATTTACTTACTTATTTATTTATTTATTTATTTATTTATTTATTTGTTCATTCATTCATTTATATATCTATTTATTTATTTATTTATTTATTTATTTATTTATTTATTTATTTATTCTGATAGAGTTAAGGCCATGAGGCCTTCTCTTCCACACTACCAGAAGTGAAATACATAATGAAACAATGACAAAAATAGTAAAGTCATACTTAAATATAAAAATCATTTTCATGCACATTAACAAGCTTGCCCGGGCTATAATGAAATATTAACTGAACATGATACATAATTAAGTTATTCATATCCTAATTCTACTTTATGACAATTTATATACACACAGAATAACCTATAAAAATCGACTAACACTCACAAATCAATATCATGTAAAAGTATGTAGCCTAATTCTTAATTTAAATTGATTAACCGTTCGGCAATCCCTGACATGACGAGGTAAGGAGTTCCATAGGCGACAGACACTGTAAAAGAGGAAGAATAGAAAGAGGTACGGTGACGAGGAATGGATAATAAGGCTGATGTTGATTCCGTAACATTGTAAGATATTCAAAGCGAGTTCTCAGATATTTTGGAGTAGAAGTGAACAATATTCTAAATAGAACAGATAAAGAATGTGCTATTCTACGTTTCTTTAGACGGACCCATGAAAGAACTTCAAAAGTTGGCGTTATATGGTCAAATTCACGAGTATTGCAGATGAAGCTGACACACACATTATGAACACGTTGTAGTCTTTCAACTAAATTGACAGTTATATTTGTGAAGAGAGAATCGCAGTAATCAAAATGGGGCATCACTAGCGATTGAATAATGTTTCTTTTTATGGAAAGAGGCAGACAGTTTCGCAAGTGATTTAGAGAGCGGAGCAATGAAAATATTTTTTTACAGATGTGAGTTACTTGACTATTCCAGTTTAGATCTCTGTCCATTAGTAATCCAATTACTGCATCATTCGATGAGAACTTCGTATTTTTAAGTTTCGTAAATAGTATCGGTGATTTTCTGAGGGGCTAAATATGGCCAAAATTTGGGATGGTCACTTGACTTATGAGTGAGTGCATTGTCTTGCAAGAATAGCACACCTTTCTACGTTTCTCCATAATTATTTCCAAAGTTAAGTTCATAATGAAGATTACAATTTTACTACATCATACTACTCTTGACCAATAAAACGGTACGGAACGACGTGTTTCAATCAGTCATGGCTGCTTATCCTACAATTTTATCACCTCCCTACATTTGTTTTGATCACCTTCCTAACATTTGTTTGTTTTTATCACTTTCGTAGCATTTGTTTCTTTGTTTACCAATATTATACTTAATTACTTTCTATCATTTATCTTGTTTATATTAATTAGGTTATGTTATAAGAATAGACTAAGGAAATATTTTTCAAACAAATCTCATTAAAAATATAGCTGTTACAAGTTTCTCAATGTTTAATGGTTATATATATCACAGAATAAATATTTCAATTATATTATTATTATTATTATTATTTCTTACCAATGTTTATTATTGACTCACTAACATTACGTATCTAACTTTCATTATTTACTTTTACTTCCATTATTCACTTTCATGTTGTTTTACGATTTAAATATTACTGTAATAACTATGTAACCAATTGTATTCAATTAGAATTAGAGCCTGGCTGGTCGGGAGAGATGACCTACTGGCCCTAGCTCTGCCAGATTAAATAGATTACAGTAGGACCCCGATTATCCGTCTCCCTATTAACCGATTGGCGGATTATCAGACTGTCTTTTTCGCGCTCTTTTTTTTTTTTGCTACAGAACATATGAAATACTACTGTACGTTATATTAGTACATATTTTTTTTTCTAGAGTGTTATTACAAATCTTCACACTTACACAATATGGCCTACTGTTCAAGTTGCCGTACTGTACAACTTAAAGACAAAATGTATTTTATAAGTGTCAAAAGAAAACGTGTTCGTGCTAAGTGTCGAAAAAAGTGCAAATACTTTAATGGTTTGGGGAAAGAGAAACTGGCTCATCTTGCATTAGAATACGAAACTGATGTTAAAACTGTGCTCGATTTAATAAGAATCAAGGATAAAATGTGTACAAAGTATGTAAATCTATGATATGAGACCTCTATTATTACAATCTTTCCGCTGAAAGCCATTACAAGGAGTTTCCTTGGCCCTTAAAGACACGTGTTGACAACCGAACTTAAATTAGTGAACTTCTGATTCACTATCTAGCGTGTTAAAGGCAAGACCACGGAGAAAATTGCTAAAGTTCAATTATTATTCATTTAATTTACGAATATCTTTCATGGTACGGATTATCCGATGTTTTCGATTAACCGTTCATTCTATCGCTTTCATTACCACGGATAATAGAGGCTCTACTGTATTATTATTTATTATTATTATTATTATTATTATTATTATTATTATTATTATTATTATTATTATTATTATTATTATTATTATAGCTTCTGCTGTATGAGGTTATGGACAGTCACGTATCAGAAATTGTTTAATATATATTGATAATTGCAATTGTTTTAATAAAAATTTAACTGAATCAACAAAGCCTTCTTGACTAGTAACCGTCCATAGAGTTCAATGAAGATTGTAAAGTTGGCACAACTAGTAACAAGAGAAGTAGTGCCATCTAGCGGAATATTTGTAATGATAAGATAATATAATAATACAACGGACTTATGCTTATAGTAGGCGTTGTTATAGCTTAGTTTTTATTTATAGTTCTAGGTTTATTGCATTTATTTATTTATCCATGACCATAACGAAAAACATGCCTTTACTAAATACTTTTGCGTTTGTAAAGTAGGCTTTTATTCAACATTACTTTATTTCACTAGTGAGATAAAGACTTTACCTCACAGTTTGAACTTATCTCACAGTTCATTAGTAGGCCTATTTTCCTATTACCCGGGTACACACGTATACTTTTCCATTCAACTATTACTCAAGAAGTTAATATTATTTTGAATAAATTTTATTTTATTCGGCTTCCTCCAAGTGAAGGCTGCCTAGAAGACAAAGCTTGCCATAAAATTTTTGTTATAATGGAAAGAAAAGAAAACAATGTAGAAGAAAAAGAATAAGAAATAGCACAATTAAAAATAATTGGAAAAGACTAAACAAAACATCATTAATTCCAGAAGAAACATAAAATTTCCTAGTATCTATTAGCTATTGGATGATCACAGTCGTCTATTTAGCACTAGTTGCAAGACCCAACTTAAGTGAGCAGATCGCCATAGCAAAGAGATCAATCTATATAACTGTAGAGATGGTTTCTTAGGATTTGTATAGATCCCTTCACTGCAGACATAGATATTTCAGTGACAAGAGTTTGTCCTAGACCAAACTGCTTACAAAAATGCGCGAATCTTTTTGTGATGGTTCCTCTAGTCCCAATCAGTAGTCCAATAACTCTGATTTACGTTAGATGATATTTTTCCTTATAATATGGTATAGTGGGGTCGTATATGTCGCATTTTTCCTGATGTACCTCAGTTACTAGATGTCACTACCTCTACTTCTTTATTACCATTTCTTAAATATACATACACTCAATCTCCTTCTCTTTTCTCTGTCTACTACGTCGTAATTTGAGCGTGATCTTTATTGCGCGAGTGGAAAGATTTAAGCACTCGGCTGACGCCTCGTGCTTAAATCTTTCCACTCGCGCAATAAAGATGCACTTACCTCACAAGTACCATAAATAACTATTATAGTTAGATTTACTTTTATTTTATGTTTTATTGCTGTAATTATTGTAATTTTATTGCTGTAATTATTGTAATTTTATTGCTGTAATTATTGCAATATTATTGTATAATATACTGTATATCACTGCCACCGGCCACCCAATTGTAGTGTGCACGCACACACACACACACACACACACACAAAACATACATACAATTTATTCCTTTAAAATTTCACAATTTAGAATCGGCTGAACTTTTTATCACCAAACGTGGAGAAGGAATTTACCAAACAACATACTCTTTTTCATGGCATTGAGGAAAATAACGAACACAGAACGAACCTGACCAAAATGTACGGAGAATAAACAGGGACAGAATTCCACAACTAATTTTATTATCAAATATAGACCACGAGGCAGAAGAAATCAAGAAATTTTCTGAAGAGATTTCTGGGTTATTTGAGTCGCAATGGATGACATGACTCATCTCCATGATACACTGTTAATTATTATTGTAATATTATTTGAAAGTTAAACATTCTGAAGTAGCATACATATTTTTGTATCGTATCAAAGTACAGTTCAGGTTTTATTTTTTTCACGTCTAACATTTGCTTACATTCGAATGTTTATTTTCTTCCACAACAAAAGACAGACTACGTGAATTTCTTAACTCAATTGAATAGGACGATGTAGGAGAAAATAGGCTGACAGCAATTCCCCATGGAAAGGATTCTGCGACCGTGCTGTATACTCTTTCCTCTTCCTCCTTTTCGGATTTCTTCGTAATTCTAGGAAAAGTGATGCTCTTTAGCCTATACAGAGTGGAAGGAGAATGAATAAAGAGTATTTTGAGAGATGGATCAGGGCAGTGAGTTAAACATGATATCATTGTGAGCGGGTTTTGAGAAAAGTAACATTTCTGGCTGAATTTTGTAATGATTATTCCATAAAAATGGGACATGTTGGAGAGGCGATGTTGAAGGAATTTGTAGAGCAAATACAAACAAATGTGTCCTTATTTATTTGTTGCGTAACATTTACGATATGGCCGCAATTTCAATCAAGATCTGTAATAATGTTTGCGATAGGAAGAAGTGTCAAACGTGCATTCATTGACCTTAAAAGCAACTCGGAAGCATGCAGGAATGAGGAAATGCACAACCATCAATATCCCTCTGTGACGCATTAAGATAATGAAAGTTTCGTGCAATTGCGTACATGAAATGTTGTCTTGCGGCTTAACCGCTACTGTTACGTAAACAAGTGTTGTGATGTTGCTATCTTTTCGTTTTTATTTATTTATTTATTTATTTATTTATTTATTTATTTATTTATTTATTTATTTATTCATTTCCTCACTTATTCCTTTATTTATTCATTTATTTATTTCCTCATTTATTTAGTAATTTCCTCATTTATTTATTTTTTCATTTATTTATTTATTTACTCATTTATTTATTTTATTTATTCATTCATTGATTTATTTATTTCCTCATTTATTTATTCATTTCCTCATTTATTTATTTACTTCCTCATTTATTTATTCATTTCCCCACTTATTTATTTATTTCCTCATTTATTTATTCATTTCCTCATTTATTTCTTTATTTATTCATTTATTTATTTCCTCATTCATTTAGTCATTTCCTCATTTATTAATTTTTTCATTTATTTATTTATTTATTTATTTATTTATTTTTATTTATTTATTTATTTATTTTATTTATTTATTCATTCATTTATTTATTTCCTCATTTATTTATTCATTTCCTCATTTATTTATTTATTTATTTACTTCCTCATTTATTTATTCATTTCCTCATTTATTTATTTATTTATTTATTTATTTATTTATTTATTCATTCATTTATTTATGTATTCATTTATTTATTTATTTATTCTTTCATTCATTCATTTGTTTATTTGCAAGTACACAGGTACTACTGCTCATAAAAGCACTTTCTTAACATTTTTGTTTCAAGAGAAAAAGAAGAAAACGATTAATAATGTAAACAAATTTATATTTGCATCAGATTATTATAACATGTACAATGAGTAAAGTGAATAATCTGAATATACTAAATAAAATGAGAAAGAGAGAAAAGTAGCTTCTAAATTAACCAATTTGCATAAATATGTTTCTTAAATATATTATCTGTTCCTGAAAATAAATCAATACAATTGGGATTATTTAACTTATTATAAAGAGACAACATTCTGGTGAGAGGCGAATTTTTATGACTGACTGACTGACTGTGATTTAGGAATATGGAAATGTACTTTTTTACGTGACTTAACGAATGGGGCATAAAAGGGAATTGAAGACTTGAAATAAAAAAGGCTCTAAGTGCCATAATCATGAATTTGAGGAAAATGAGTTTTAAGTGTACTAGGTAATTATTGGTCATAATTTCAATATTAATGTTTTTTAATTGAAAGATAAGCATAGTATGGAGGTAGTGCCCAAAGGAACTTACAAACGTAATATCGCAATAGTATGAAAAACGTACTGAAAGTGGAAATTTAATGAAAGGCTCTAAGTTCCATAGTTCAGAATCAGCAAAAAAGATAGTGAAGAGGACAAACGAATGAAACAAAAATGGTTTTTCTGATCATAAAATAAAAGTTTATTCTGTAATACTTCTGGAAAACTGTTTGTGGTCATCATTTTTGTCAGGTACTGTATCATTTCAGTCAAATTCTTCTTCTTTTCGGTTAATACCTGGATTTTCTTCTAAGTTAATGAAAATATTTCAGAAAATGTTCCTCTGCAAACTTGCACTAAGTCACCTTGCCCATCTGGAACAGAATAATGAACAGTTGCTTGTCTCCTGCTCTGTGAAGGATCATCGTAGGTACCATGACGTCTTCTTTTAACATGTGATACTTGCATCAGCCTCTTCAAGTAACTCCCTCGCTTTTCAATATCTTCCAGGTCATAAAAATCTTCAAACAGCCCGACCTTGTGTCCATAGCTGAGGTTCTTGCATTTACACTTGCATGCACACCGACACTGAAAGCAAGATGGAGAATCCTGTGCACTACACCTCACTAGGTCTACCAGTTTTTTCTATTGTCACAACCAACATAATTTAGTTAGACCTTATTGTTGCTTTCATGCAAAAAGAACAATAATAAACAGTCTGTCCAGGTATGGTGTAGGTTAGCGATCAGTAATGAGACTAGCCTCCTGTGCTGGACGAGCTTTTGCAGGAACATGTTTATTATTTGAACTTATGTATTCATTTCCTCCATTTTTCAGCTTTTTTTTCATTGCAGCCGCAGTACCTTCTCCTTTAATTCGTTGTTTCTTTCCACTCAAACTGTTACAAATATCTGCCGCCTCCGCCATTTAATCGTGGCAGTTCGACCTTTTATACATTATAGGGCTTGGCATATAGATCCCATTTTGCACACAATTTCAAAATTCCTATTATGGCACTTCGAGCCTTTTTTATTTCAAGTCTTCAATTATTTTCAATATATCTGAAGAATTGATTTTGTTTGTATTCTCCTGAGAAATAAAATTGTGCATACTGATCTCCTATGTTGGAGAGATTTCATATTAAATATTGATCTTAGCTGCAATGTTGATGTCCGAATAGGGTAAACATTTTTAAACGATTTAAAATACATATATCTTAAAAATTTGTTCTGAATAATTTCAACTACGTATGCAATATCTTTATGCGTTGGGTCTCATATGATTGAGGCATACTTACTTACTTACTTACAAATGGCTTTTAAGGAACCCGAAGGTTCATTGCCGCCCTCACATAAGCCCGCCATCGGTCCCTATCCTGTGCAAGATTAAGCCAGTCTCTATCATCATACCCCACCTCCCTCAAATCCATTTTAATATTATCCTCCCATCTACGTCTCGGCCTCCCTAAAGGTCTTTTTCCTCCGGTCTCCCAACTAACACTCTATATGCATTTCTGGATTCGCCCATACGTGCTACATGCCCTGCCCATCTCAAACGTCTGGATTTCAAGTTCCTAATTATGTCAGGTGAAGAATACAATGCGTGCAGTTCTGTGTTGTGTAACTTTCTCCATTCTCCTGTAACTTCATCCCGCTTAGCCCCAAATATTTTCCTAAGCACCTTATTCTCAAACACCCTTAACCTATGTTCCTCTCTCAGAGTGAGAGTCCAAGTTTCACAGCCATATAGAAGAACCGGTAATATAACTGTTTTATAAATTCTAACTTTCAGATTTTTGGACAGCAGACTGGATGAGCTTCTCAACCGAATAATAACACGCATTTCCCATATTTATTCTGCGTTTAATTTCCTCCCGAGTGTCATTTATATTTGTTACTGTTGTTCCAAGATATTTGAATTTTTCCACCTCTTCGAAGGATAAATCTCCAATATTTATATTTCCATTTCGTACAATATTCCCGTCACGAGACATAATCATATACTTTGTCTTTTCGGGATTTACTTCAAACCGATCGCTTTACTTGCTTCAAGTAAAATTTCCGTGTTTTCCCTAACCGTTTGTGTATTTTCTCCTAACATATTCACGTCATCTGCATAGACAAGAAGCTGATGTAGCCCGTTGAATTCCAAACCCTGCCTGTTATCCTGAACTTTCCTAATGGCATATTCTAAAGCGAAGTTAAAAAGTAAAGGTGATAGTGCATCTCCCTGCTTTAGCCCGCAGTGAATTGGAAAAGGATCAGATAGAAACTGACCTATACGGACTCTGCTGTATGTTTCACTGAGACACATTTTAATTAATCGAACTAGTTTCTTGGGAATACCAAATTAATAAGAATATCACATAATACTTCCTCTTAACCGAGTCATATGCCTTTTTGAAATCTATGAATAACTGATGTACTGTACCCTTATACTCCCATTTTTTCTCCATTATCTGCCGAATACAAAAAATCTGATCAATAGTCGATCTATTACGCCGAAAACCGCACTGATGATCCCCAATAATTTCATCTACGTACGGAGTTAATCTCCTCAAAAGAATATTGGACAAAATTTTGTACGACGTCAACAAAAGTGATATTCCTCGAAAGTTACCACAGTTGGTTTTGTCCCCCTTTTTAAAAATAGGTACAATTATGGACTCCTTCCATTGTTCTGGTACAATTTCCTTTTCCCAAATAGCAAGTACAAGTTTATAAATTTCGCTATTTAATGCACTTCCACCCTCTTGTATTAATTCTGCTGGAATTTGATCGATACCTGGAGACTTGTACTTTTTCAGATTTTCTATCGCAATTTCGACTTCTGAAAGGGTGGGTTCGGGTATAAATGGCTCAGCAGTTTGTATTTCAATATCGTCCCGATCATTTCTATTTGGCCTATGTACATTTAGTAGTTGCGCAAAATAGTTTTTCCATCTGTTTAGGATTGATGGAGGGTCTGCAAGCAAGTCACCATTCTCATCCTTGATCACGTTTACCCTTGACTGATATCCGTTCTTAAATTCCTTTATACCCTTATATAAATCTCGAATGTTTTTATTCTTACTATTTGTTTCTACCTCATTCAGTTTTTCCTTCAAGTAACCTCTCTTTTTATTCCTAAGTGTACGACTTGCTTCCCGTCTTTCATTGAAATAATTATCTCTCTTCTCCTCAACTGGATCCTGTAAGAATTTCAATTTTGCCTGTTTCCTTCTTTCTACTACCATGCAACAATCTTCATCAAACCAGTTCTTAGTTTCATAATAACCTATGCTCTGCTCAGCTGCAATTTTGATACTATCTCTGATATTTTCCCACACGCTATTAACATCTAATTCTTTCTCAACTTCGTCGGAACTTTCTAAAGTGGCAAACCTATTCGAAATTTCGACCTGATAATTTTGCTTAGCTTCCTCGTCCTTTAATTTCAAAATATTGAATTTAGTAATATTAACTTGTTGCTCTACTCGCTTGGCTACTGATAATCTTTCTCTTAATTCTCCAATCACCAAATAATGGTCAGAATTACAGTCTGCACCCTGAAAGTTCGAATATCTACTATACTAGTATGTCTCCGTTTATCTATCAAGATGTGATCTATTTGGTTGTGTGTCAATCCATCTGGAGAAGTCCAAGTATATTTATGTATATCCTTATGGGGGAATGTTGTACTTTTGACAATCAAATTTTTCGATGTGGCAAAGTTGACTAATCTAACTCCATTGTCACTACTAATTGCGTGTAGGCTCTCTTTTCCAATAGTTGGTCTAAAAATATCCTCCCGTCCTACTTTAGCGTTGAAATCCCCCAATAAAATTTTCATGTGATACCTAGGGAACTGATCAAAAGTATGTTCCAATTCCTCATAGAAGCTATCCTTTATATAGTCGTCTTTCTCTTCTGTAGGGGCGTGAGCATTTATAACTATGATGTCGCACCATCTACCCTTAAGTACTAAATATGATAACCTGTCACTGATAAATTCGACCTTTTTTACTGCTGATTTTATTCTTTTATGTACAAAGAATCCTGTTCCTAATTGGTGATTATTGTTTCCTTCCCCATAATACTGTGGTCGTGCCAGAGAATCAGTCCTATTCCGAGGCTTACTGTAGGAATTCGTAACAAGCTGTTTTTTACGGTGATGGGTTGTTAGCCCTTCGCCCAACCCCCAAGCTGGAGGACCACCCCTTATCGGCTGTCCACGACTGCTTATTCAATATATTCGCAATTCTAATTTACTAAACTGTTTTATAGTAGAGTCAGGACTGCAGGATTATTAATCAAATCGAAATCAGCAACTTTAAACAGGGCTCTACAAAACCATAAATTTGCAGCCAACTTCTATACTTTCACAATCTGCATCCCATTATATTATACGTACGTTATATTTAAAACAACAAATGGGATTTATTACATATACATTACTACAGCGCATCTTGCTTTCCCCCCCCCCTTCCTTTGTTCTCGGCCGTTGCACAGCGCTCCGAATCTCAGTTTACAAAATTCGATTCCACTCCCAAAGCCATTACAAAAGTGGATTGTATCTGGACAATCACCTACACAAGGTATCCCTAGAGACGACAGGGGAAGAGAACAGATGAATATCGGCAGGCGGAAGCTAACAGTACACCTAGAGACTGCCGCTTGGATAACTGGATAGTCTCGGAGATTGGAAATCTGGTCCCACACTTCCCTTGCATTTCCTGTGTGTAGCCACTGCAGCTTCCTTCTGTGTATCACGTACTAGAACGAATTTGGTTTTAAAAAATTGTTCATATAATAATGTAGCCTATAAGATTGTTTTATATTCCTGAATAGTAGGCCTCTGTTATGAAATTAGTTTATACTTGCGTGAGAGAATGTACAGGAAACGAGCGAACTACAAATGCAATAACTGTATAACATTATAAACGATTTTCATATGTTATTTTTTTTCTACAACAGAATTAATAAGATGAAACAGGTAAATAATAAACTACTCAAATATTGTAATATCAATTGAAGACGTAGCTGCAATAAGAAACCCCCATAGCCCCATAGGCCCTTTTTCCGGAGAATGCAAAAATCGATTCTCCGTAGTTTCTTTGTTATACCCACAAACAGAGTGCTGCATTGGGGTTAAATCGCTCGCTTGAACTCGGTCGAGTGTCGCACCCTCGCTTGAGATACGATCGGTCGTGATACGCTCGTAATAAATAGAAGCACAGTACAACGTCATCTCAGCGACATGTATAATCTTGTATGGAAGGCGACAGATAAGATACACATATGTTTTGCTCACACGGTAAAAATGAGGCTTTATTTTCTGCGTTTATGACAAACGTTTAATGGAACAGTCAATGGAACGTACCAAAACAGGAACATGAAGTTATAAATAAAATAGTATGAAAAACTTCGATATACCGGTACAGTTATTATTGCTAATTAATAATTATGCAATATTTGATTTACCACATATATAATATGATAGGTCCATACATAGTGTTCCGCGACAATGTAGAAACGTTTTACAAAATATTATTGATATAGCAGTAGATTAATAACAATATTAGTACAGAGATAACGTCACAGAAAATATAATAAATCGAATAATCATGCTGCACAACTGTTACAGACGCAAAGATTAATACACTAATTATCAGAGATTATTATTATTATTATTATTATTATTATTATTATTATTATTATTATTATTATTATTACTAGAAAACTTGATACGGTTCTTGCATTATCGTGATTTTGTTCTCCGATCATAATAATTACATTTACATCCAATAACATCTATCAGATGTGGCAAAAATAAAATCACTCCTGTGTGGAAGAAAAAAAAAACATTTACCTACAACATTTATATTACATTTTAAAGCAAATTTTGTAGTTGTACTATGGAGAGGTTAGTTAAACACTGCAAAGTTTTGAAATAATAACCATCTATGATATTACTACACAGTTCATCATTATAACAAGAACGAATGTCTAACGCTCGGCTTATGCCGTTCGAGGATTTATCGCTCGTGACAATTTTACCCATCATGCATGTGCGCTACCTACCGGATTATGCTATGAACTACTTGGCGCTCGAGCGAAAACGTCCGATGCAGACCTCTGGCCACAAGTTTCGTTGAGAAATGTTGAACAGTAATGCTGATAATAAACCTGTTTATTTTAATATATTTTATATGCCCTGCACTGTTTTTAAAAATTTCAACTCTATATATCCCAGAACAGCATTTTGGAGTATGGGCCCTTATTGCAGCTACGTCCTCAATTACTTCCAAATATTTTCTTCAAATAATATAATTATGGTGTTATCACAGTCTAGTACAGTATATACAGTCACGAAGCTCAATACGTAGGAAATATGCATCCATAGATAGTTTCTAACCACTAGGATCGCTACTAATGTCTCATCACAGACAATGCGAAATAGCACCGGCACAGTCTATTGTTCCTAGTACCCTCACAACTCAAGCTTCTTGACTATGATGTTATCTTCCTGGATATGAAAACAACTGAATGTTGCATAGCAACAAGAATTTGAAGCCTAATTCAATTGTTTATTTGTAAGTAATCTGATTTTATGCAACCAGATTTCACACATCCAAGTTCTAATTTAATTCTTAATTGTGTTTTAATAACAAGATTGCTGTTTTTGTTAATATTCTTTTAATTAACCTGCAGAGTCATCATCTGTCAAGTGATCAGGTAGAAATATACTTCGATTAGAGCAGCGAAGTGAAGGTCGGGTTGATATAGCAGATTTGATAGGTACATTACATCCCAGAATGTGATTTCTAAAGTACTTTCTCGTTTTCGGGAGGCAGGTTTGGTAACCAGAAGACCTGGCAGTGGATCAAATAGTAAGACTACTCCTCGATAGGACCGTCACATCATCATTCAAGGAAGAATAACACCATTTGCTACAGCTAGACATATACAAGATCTTCAGAATGCCACTGGCCTTTTGGTATCTGATCAAACAATTAGAAATAGACTCTGGGAAGAAGATTTGACGTCCTATAGTCCGCTACGATGTCTAGCACTTGAACCAATCCATCGCAGACAAAGATTAACAGAGATCAATTAGAGGATCGAAGAAGGTATTCTTTGGGAAAATGTTCTTTTTACTGACCAGTCCAGATACTGCTTCTTTAATGACAACAGACATCAAAGAGTATAAATTCTGGTTTAAGACTTTTAATATCGAAGGTGGATTTTGATTAATTGTTGGCTTTTGTTGAAGGATCTGAAGTCAGATTTTGCCTATCATATATGAAAAAAAAAATATAATGATTTGAAGAATTTCCATATTTATAGCTCCATTCATGCAATATTAACACACTTAAATACATAAATCAAGTAATCTTTGAAAATGCCTATACAGTAAACAAAATTAAACATAATATCTTGTTCATATTCACAATTTAGGTTCAACTCATTCCAAATCTCATCCAGATACTTCATCTTATTCATCTGGAAGCTCTGTCTTCGAGATTGTCTTCTACGTTGCAGCTCCACATTATCTCTTTTCATAGACCAACAGTAATCAGCCATCATCACTTCATCCCACCTGCTTTGATAACGCTTTTCTATTTCTTTCATGTCTTGATGAACCCTTTCTCCGTGTTCTTCGCTGTAACCTCCAAGACAGTAGGGAAAAAATCTAGATAGCTATGAAGAAAATGGATTTTAATGCTCATATTGCATCCTAGGTTTGTCATAGCTACGAACATGTTTTCTACAATGTTTTTATAACCCGCGTGTTTCCTATTCCCCAAGAAATTGTCAACCACATTCTTAAATCCTGTCCAAGCCAGATGTTCTTCATGGGTCATTAAATTTTCAAAGTATTCATCTTTCATCAAACTTCATATGTTGGTCCCACAAATATTCTTTCTTTAAGTTTAGCCTCAGAGAGAAAAGGAAAATTTAGAACTTATGTATTTAAAACAATCACCATCTTTATGCAATGCTTTCACAAACTGTTTCATTATTCCCAGTTTAATGTGAAAAGGCGCCATGATGATCTCTCGTTTCATCAGATATTCTTCTATGTATTTCTGGACAATTCGAGAAGTATCGATTGTTTCACTTTATGGTAGATTATATCGATTACAACATAATGACCCTTCGTCATGTAAAGCGCCAAAACATGGCAAACCTGTGAATTATTTTTATATAGGCTACTTAGTTTTTTAACAAAATCATGGGACTTCGAAAATTTTTTAATAATCCTACACTTATATGTGTTTTATGTTTTCACGGTGAATGTGGCCAGAACTAGAAGTTTGGGTATTCCACTATGTCCTAAAATTGACATTTCCAACGTTTCGGAACTACTTACAGATTTCATCATCAGAGCAAATAGGTAATGATCAGAGAGGTCGCCTATTCTATTGGACTCGTCTGGCTACTCCTTATAATGATAAAATAAAAATATTATTTACCTTCAATCAGTCAAATTACGTAATAGCTTACCTCAACGATTTGACGATATGTCAACTCACTTGACGGACCGAAATCTCGTATTCAAATTTCACCATCGATTTAACGAATGTCAGATATCAAGAACGTTCATGAAATTCAAATAAGGTTTTCCTCATTCGTTAACATCTGACGTTCATCAACTTGTATTGGTCGTGGTTAGTTAAACACGTTGTCAATGCAAAATAACGCGAACTGTATAATACTTTTAATATTTCCTTTTCACCTATGATTACGCCAAGTACAGGATGGGTTAAAAGTCGCTTTCCCCAAACACTTTCTTACATTTAATTACATTCAATTTACATTTGACTACATATTCCTTTACAGATTTTGTTCAAAATGGAGGCTCTCTTTCTCGATGTGTTCTTACTGTGCTTCCATCAACGTTTTAGCACAAAACACGTTGTTCTGTGGTTAATTTACGATTTATTGCAAGAAACTAGCAGTTATTGCATAGAGATGCAACCCAACACAATAAAACAATTCAACAACAATAACAAGACATGACAACGGAAAAACAGTTGACGAACGAACATGGTTATCAACCCACCACCAGAGACCTGCATCAGAGCGAGCGCGGGATATCGTTATCAGTCCAGGAAGGCACTGACGGAATGAATAGCGATCATCTACGAATATTTCCGATAAATCACGAAGTAAAGAAACACACCGAGCGATCGGGTCTGAGGACGAGCGCTCGGTGTTCATGAGTGCTCTTCCGGTAGCAGTAAGCAGTAGGTGAATTGTAGGCTTGTCTAATCAGTACGTTACATCAAAACGAATGTTGAAGATGATTCAATAGTATCGACGTCGATCTCAAGCAGATGCTCGGACACCGTCTCTGTTGATGGTAAAAGATTGCAAGACACGATGTCGAAAGTATATACCGAAAATAAAATTAAATTAGCAGAATCAGAGTATTGGAAAAAAGGGAAAGCAAGTTACTAGCTCTGCTTGTACTAAATTCAGAGAAGTAAGGGATAAGAATACCTTAAAGTACATAGGATTGTCCACACCAGGTGGCCCGGGTTCGAATCCTGGTCGGGGAAAGTTACCTGGTTGACGTTTTTTCCGCGGTTTTCCTCAACCCAATACGAGCAAATGCTGGGAAACTTTCGGTGCTGGACCCCGGACTCATTTCACTGGCATTATCACCTTCATTTCATTCAGTCGCTAAATAACCTAAGCGTCGTAAAATAACCTACTAAAATAAAAAATAAAAATATTCCCAAGTTAGTATGAGTAAAGTTCATACTACGTCCGAGATGAAGCAAAATATATCGCTACTAATTTATTATTTGTATTTCATACATCGATAGACATTTTTAGTTATCACGTATTAAATTGTAATTTGTCTGTTTTATATACGTTTTATAGTAATATAGCCAAATATTTCATTTGCATTTACAGTAATTATCACGATTAATTGTTAAACTAAGTAGGAATGAAATATATTTATACAGAAAATCATTTCAGGCTATTTCAATCTAAACAAAGAAAAATGTGTAATTAATTAAATTTCCACTAAATATATATAATTGTTGAAAATAATCGAATGATTTCTATAATGATTATTCCATTGTAGGATGAAATCATTCGAATCATGAATGAATTGTTCAATAAAATTGCAGTATGTTGATTACTCATTCTATACGTAGGTCTATAGTCTGAGAGCAGCGCTCTTTTTTCTTGTCGCCATGTAGGTCAGGTGTTTAATTTAATGAAGATCAGGGTCAGATTCTGGGGCTGTTAGAAGAGTCAGTACGCAACACCCACACAGAACATTCAAAGCTTATCATTCTATTGTTGCGTCATATGATTCTGAACTCGAAGCTCTTATCATTATCATAAAATGGAACATATTCTGTTATGCGAGTACATATTTTGTATAACTTCATACGGCTTGTTGTGGTGGTAAGCAAAGTTAATGAATAATCGAGTGATATTGTGAATATTTCTATTATTTCGAATGGTTTTGATAATCAAATAATTCGAATGAATTCATTCGATTTCTACCAATACTGCACTACGTAGTACTGTAGCATACTGCTTCGGGTACAGTCGTTGAAGCGAGCGCTCGTTCTGACAGGGGAGCGATCCCCCGGGCGATCTCGAGCGAGCGGAGGCCAAACCCGAGCTCGAGCGATTAGACACGAAGAGCATTCGGTAAAACCGATCTCAGATATCGTTAAGCATCGCTCTCTTGCAGGTCTCTGCCCACCACTAATGACACTAGCTATTCGTTTATTCAAGTTATGACATCAAACCTAAGAACGAAAATTGGGGAAAGCGACTTTTGACCCACCTTATATAAAGAGACAGTATCTGACGCTGCTACAGAACGATTTAAGGATTTTTACGGAATTCTATCAAAAGGGTAGTTTTGATATATCCTATGTGTATAAGAGATTTCTCCCAATTGGGCGGTTTCTATTCTTATCAGTGGCCATAAATCAATTCAAACAGGTATGATCAAGTGGTAGTATGTATTTATTCACACTGCAATGGGTATATACCCGGTGGAAGTGGTAACTAATTACACTCAATAATGACAATAATAAACTTATTAATTAAAAATACAATTAATAATAATAATAATTAATACTAACAATAATAATAATAATAATAATAATAATAATAATAATAATAATAATATTAATAACAGGGAACATCCTAAATTAAATGAAGCACGACCACTTAAAATAACATTTAAAGTAAATCTAATTTGTATCTTAAACCTAAGTTCGAACTAAAACCCACGAGTATGATATGTTCATATCTGCACAAGTACCTTTCAACACTATACTCATTTCGCTGTCAACTCACTCACTGCACTGGAACTACGACACATTTCACTGATTCTATCCTGATTTCATTAACACTTCAAAAACATTTCACTGTTCAAATACTTTGCACTGCCACTATAAACTATAAAGCTTCACTGAAGGAACACGTTTCACTTACACAACACACTTCACTGATACAACACTTCAATAACAACATATCATTTACACCCTTTACATACTGAGTATAATTACAGTCAATTAGTAAAGTCCTTAAGCCTATTTTTAAATACATTTTTGGTTGTTGGTAAAGCCTTTAGTAAGTCTGCAGGTAAAGCATTCCAGTCCCTGATAGTACGATTGAGAAAAGAAAACTTTCCAGTGTCCGTCCTCTGTCTTCTTTCCCTCAATTTATATGAGTGGTCGTTCCTTGAAGAGTAATTTGGCGGCTGCAACCTATTTTTTATTTCACTCCAGGCAGGCTCACCTCTGTATGTTTTGAACAGTGCATAATCGAATTCGCGTTCTCCTGTCCGTGAGTGTGTCCCATTTTAATGGTGAATTTTTCCGACAACACTTGAGAGCCCGTTTTTGAACCTTTTCCAGTGTCTTAATATGTTCTAATCTGTAAGGATCCCAACATGCAGCACCATATTCCATTACTGGACGTACTAATGCATTACTGGACGTACTAGTGTAATACTGGACGTACTAGTGATGGTGGAGATAGCAGTAACAATGGTGGTGGTGGTGGTGGTGGTGGTGGTGGTGGTGGTGGTGGTGGTGGCGGTGGTGGTGGTGGTGGTGGTGGTGGTGGTGGTGGTGGTGGTGGTGGTGGTGGTTACTCAGCAGAAGACGAGCGGAAAGAATTATGACATTCTTGGCTGTGGTTGCTGATTATAATAAACATTGCTCTGATAAGCACCCCAGTACATTCGTATGAAAATTAAAGTATATGAATTATTTTCATAAATTAAATATTAATAACTCCTTAATCTAGTACGAATTGTATAATTTCTCAGTTCCTAAGCACAAGAGCAATCACCAGTAACATATCGATGGCTAAGAAGTGATACATCGTATCTACAAAAATGGTCATTTAGTTTAACTACGTTGTTATTTACATTAACTGCATTATTATTACTTACTTACAAATGGCTTTTAAGGAACCCGTAGGTTCATTGCCGCCCTCATATAAGCCCGCCATCGGTCCCTATCCTGTGCAAGATTAATCCAGTCTCTATCATCATATCCCACCTCCCTCAAATCTATTTTAATATTATCCTCCCATCTACGTCTCGGCCTCCCTAAAGGTCTTTTTCCCTCCGGCCTCCGAACTAACACTCTATATGCATTTCTGAATTTTACGTAATGCCCTGCCCATCTCAAACGTCTGGATTTAATGTTCCTAATTATGTCAGATGAAGAATACAATGCGTCCAGTTCTGCGTTGTGTAACTTTCTCCATTCTCCTGTAACTTCATCCCTCTTAGCCCCAAATATTTCCCTAAGAACCTTATTCTCGAACACCCTTAATCTTTGTTCCTCTTTCGAAGTGAGAGTCCAAGTTTCACAACCATACAGAACAACCGGTAATAGGCCTATAACTGTATTATACATTCCAACTCTCAGCTTCTTTGACAGCTGACTAGATGACAAAAGCATCTCAACCGAATAGCATCAGGCATTTCTCATATTTATTCTGCGTTTAATTTCCTCCCGAGTGCCATTTGTAATTGTTACTACTGCTCCAAGATATTTGAATTTTTCCTCCTCTTCGAAGGATAAATTTCCAACTTTTATATTTCCATTTCGTACAATATTCTGGTCACGAGACATAATCATATACTTTGTCTTTTAGGGACTTACTTTCAAACCTATCGCTTTATTTGCTTCAAGTAAAATTTCAGTGTTTTCCCTAATCGTTTGTGGATTTTCTCCCAACATATTCACGTCATCCGCATAGACAAGAAACTGATGTAACCCGTTCAATTCCAAACCCTCTCTGTTATCCTGGACTTTCCTAATGGCATATTCTGGAGCGAAGTTAAAAAGGAAAGGTGATAGTGCATTATCATTATTATGTTCAAAAATTTGGACAGTTAAATAATATTTTATCTTCGAGTAGATCTTGCAAAGCAAAAACATATATAGTATAAAAAGTCTGTGTATTTTGAGAGAAATTAATGTTTAAACAGTTTTCTAATTCATCGCTATTGCGTCACATACAGTTAATAATATAAGCATTTATACCACTACATATACTTCCCACTGCTGCTTCAAACCACAGAGAATAGCTCTAGCAATGCGTTTTTCGCAACTTTTCCTCTTTGTAATAAATTGCTTTGTGTTATTTTATTTGCACCGTTACACAATTGAAGGGCTCTCTGCAAAAAGGGGGTGGGTCTCTTTTCGGTGAAATTAATATTTTTCTTGTTTCATACATTAAAAAATATGCCCAATCGTTTAGTGAAAGAACGGTGTGATTCCGAGCATTTGGTAGCAAGTGAAATTCGAGCTAAGCTCCCAGTCGTTTCGTTGCAAAGAAGAGTCAGCTCCTGAAGCTATATACAGAATGAACCGTAAGTAATGTCATTAATTTCAGGGGGTTATTCTTTGAGATATTTCAAACAATGTTTAATAAAATTTTTCTCGTGTTTGCTTCCTTTTTGAGATAAAAATTGTTTTGTATTAATCACATCATAGCATATTTTGAGACAGAACCATTGATTTAATTCTCAATATGTTCAATCATCTTAAGAGAGCAGTGTATTATGATAATAAATGATTGAAGGAATTTTAGTTTTGTCCTTTAAATGTGCAGAAATCTGATCCGAAATGTAACTTTTCGTTCTGCAAAGGAATTTTACAATGTTAGGCCTTTATTTCTCTTTCTCGTTAGCCACTTTTAACATGTAACGCCATCAGCACAACCAGAAAGCACTAATAGATGCTAGAGAGTTAGCAATTAATTAAAAAAACTGTAGGCCTATTCTTTTATTTCTGGCTGAATACAAGAGAAGGCCTGATGGCATTAACTCCATCAAAATAAATAAATTAATTAAACGTATGAATTGTGTTCTTGTGAGACACGGTATATGTCTCGCAAGTACGGATTACCGACGGAAGGAATGCGAATCAAACATTGCGATAAGGAAGAGCGGGTGATAGGAAAGGTCACGAGATAGCTTGAATGATATTCAAGAGTACAGTCGGAAGAGAAATGACATCGATAGAATCAGTCTTGCGTTGTGATAGTTACATTACGACTTTAGTTTGTTCCACTGCATGTGAATACGTGTCTTGTATCGCACGATATTATTATTTCATTCGTAAACATATGTTGCGCGTTTAATTAGCTTCGAATTACTCTCTTGCTACGTTCTTTATTTCCACAGCGATGTCCTCGTTTGTTCATCTTCTTGGAAGAGACAGTACTTCCATCGGCTCGTACCTCTCCTCCCTCGGCGTGCCTACATACACAACACAAAACAGACAGCAACGCCACCATTGATTTTCGGTAATCGTTTCTTGCGCGAGCTGTAACTCCAGAGAAATTTAATCCAATTTCTCTAAGCATGCATCATACACAGATGTGTGTTGTTCTAACAAATACCTCTGTTATCATGCTACTGGTGCAGACACCGACGGAACATTTCCATTTTCATAACATGTGTTATATGGACGTAAAGGTCAGCTCTATTTACGAGGGAAAATGGAAGCATTCCTAGGCGAAACAAAGACAAACTCGCCTTGGAGTATAATAGCGAAAGGTCACAGTTATACGTCACCTCCACTCCAACGCTGAACGACAATACTGCAAGGTGCGATAATAATAGTCAACAAAACGGTAGTGATGGTTGCTATTAGGCACAACTATCAGTGAAACATTCAGCAATAGTAGCAATCCTGAATTTCGGCAGAAGAGACTCTGGTCGGGCCCTCCAAAAAAAAGGGGCTTAGCATTAAGTTGACAACCATATTCGTAAAAATAACAGTTACGTTTTCTGTAAAAAAAAAAACTGAGAAAACCGGACAGATCAACAAACAGAATTATAATTAGAGCCTGGACTTTCAGGCATTTATTTTGGCTAAAATAGGCAGGCAAATAGGCACTTAAAATTCAGGAAATACGCAGTAAAATAATGAAAAATAGGCATTTAAAAATTATGATCGAGTCCCATGCATTCTCTGGCATTCCACTCCTTGAAATCGCGGTGCTCTTCCCGCCTGCAGTCAGTCGTAGGTGAGTTTTCATCGGAGGACAGTTATGTTGTGCAGTTGTGAGTGAGATGTCATTAGAGAGTACAGTAGTGTTGTACAGTAGTGGCAAAAAAAAAACGGACCGACCCTTGTAGCTGATACAAAAGAATCCTGTGCTGTGTATTGTGTCAAACTGTGGTAATTTCAATATGGATAGTGAAGCCAGAGGTATGTAGTGCTATTTAATGTAAAAATACGCAGTTAGCTTTGCCGAAGAGAGGTAGAAATGTAATATTGATGCCAGATGAAAATAAAACTCTCCAAGTTTTATTTTTTTTTTCGTCTGTAAGTTTGAGGCACTAAAGGAAGCAAACGACGGTAAGAATCGAACAAATGCAATAAATTTCATTGTTACAATTAATTATACAAGATGGATGTGTTTTGTGACTAGCAAAATTTGAATCTGTGACTCTGAAATCAGCTACAAGGGTCGGTCCGGTTTTTTTTGCCACTACTGTACAATGGTGAGATATTCATTTTGAAGAACGTAAGATCAAGTGCAAAAGGTTGTGTGGCAGAACAAGAGAAGCATTTAGACTTAAATTTCCTGGTAGACCATGACGTCTTCGTTTCCATTTCCCGTTCGTCACAGACGATGTTTTATTAAACTTATCCACTAACTTCATTATTACTTTTCGTGTTGTAACTAATAATCTCAAATGAACAGCGGATGTTTTTTATGAGAAGGATGAGAAGACGAGGGAACTAGATTAAAGGGGAAAAATAGGTGTAAGAGTAGAATGAGAATAGTGGGGATAGTGCGAAGAGAAGAGAGGAAATAGAAGAAAGTGAAAGTAGGAATAGAGGAAAACGAGAAAGAAAGAAAGAAAGAAAGAAAGAAAGAAAGAAAGAAAGAAAGAAAGAAAGAAAGAAAGAAAGAAAGAAAGAAAGAAAGAAAGAAAGAAAGAAAGATAAGAGAGGAATAAGACCTGACGAATCTATACTAATAATAAATCTGTAGCCAAAATTTTTCTGGTAATTTTCGATTTTCTAAAAATAATTGGTGTTAACATGTATAATTAACCATCCTGAAACCGAAAATCCCTTTTTTTTATTTTTATTTGTATGTCTGTCTGTCTGTATGTTTGTTACCTTTTCACGCGAGAATGGCTGAACGGATTTCGATGAAAATTGGAATATAAATTACGTTCGTTGTAGCTTAGATTTTAGGCTATATGTCATTCAAAATACGTTATTTAAAAGGTGGGTTATAAGGGGGCCTGAATTAAATAAATCGAAATATCTCGCTTATTATTGATTTCTGTGAAAAATGTTACATAACAAAAGTTTTTTTTAAATAATTTCCGATAAGTTTTATTCTTTGAAAAATTTTGATAGGACTGATATTTAATTAGATAAATGAGTTTTAAAATTAAAATAACTGCCATCTAAGGCGGTGTATTGAAATAAAAAACAAATGACTTCGTCTATACGGGGCCTTGGACACAACAATCGAAAGCTATAAAACATAGCCTACAGACAATGTTTCTGTGTTTGTATGAAGTAATATAGGAAGCTAAATTAACCGATTTGTATAATTAATTATTATTTCATCATTGGAAAGTGTAGTTTCTCTGTATGGACATAATGCTATAATGTTATTACAGTAACTTGTGAGTGAATTGAGGACAGGTAAGATTAAAATAGCTTCTTATGCACAGAAAACTTGATAGGTTATTCTGTATATTCATTTCCTGTATTTCTTAAAATAATGTTTATGAACATATTCATTTTTATCTCAGAGAATTAACGAACAACAAGAGTGTATTGATTTAGTATGCAGTAATAGTACGTTAGCTTAGCAATGCAATATTTTATAATTCAAATTTTAACTATGCTCAATTGAATCGTGTTAAAATACATAAAATATATATGCATTAAATGCAATGCAAAAAAATTGGGTAATGAGCCAAGCAGATTATGTTGCGCTGTTGTAAAAGCTGTTCCTCCTGAGATTCAAGAGCTCCCACAACAAATTAAAAACTTTCTAATTCGAGTACATCCGTTATCAACACACTTTTTACATAATATAATATAATATAAACATAATAATAAATCTGTAGCCAAAATGTTTCTGTTAATTTTCGCTTTTCCAAAAATAATTGGTAATAACAATTAATAACATGTTAAAGGAATTGTCATTGCACCAAATGAGTGGTCTCTGGATCAAAATGATCGCATTTTAATATTTTAAATACAATTTAAATTAAGTAACATATTAAACGATTTATCCTTCTATCAAACACGAATGTTACCTGGATCAAACGTCCTATTTTAATTATGTAATTACTTTATATTTATTTCTAACGGGTGCAGCGGAGCGCACGGGTACGGCTAGTGAGAAATAAATGGATGAGAGAGAGTGGAAAGAAACACAAGAATCAGTGACGGGAGTCATCGAATCCTTATACCTGCGTGGAACGTTTATGCTATTCTTGATTGTTGTTGTGAGAATAGTTGGGATTGTAAGGAAGTTAACGATTTGAAATAAAATGTTGATTTTTTTTCATTTGTCTTCATACTCCTCGCATTTAAATTTAGTAAGGCGAAGCCTTCTTAATTACTTCCTAATTTCTTCCTCATTCCATGAGATCTAGTAGGCCTATCGAAACAACAATGTAATTAATAGTTGAAACGATTCACATATCAAAATACCTTTACAACAAGAAGGTTGTCAATATGCAAGTGACAATGAAAAGTGTGAAATTTTCGCAGACACCTTTCAAGCCTCTTTCATACCAAACCCAATCAAGAATAAAGAATTCAACGAAGAAATAGAACTTTTTCCGAATAATTATCCTTCAGCACCATTGCCCTTAAACTTCACCTCGCCAAATGAGATCCACTCAATAATTCAGAAACTTCCAACAAAGAAATCTCCTGGATACGATCTCATCCCAAACTTTATATTGAAGTATCTTACTCGTAAAGCTCTAGCAAACTTAGCTTCATTATTCAATGCTCTACTTCGTCTGGAATATTTCCCTGATACTTGGAAACATGCAGTAATAATTGTAATTCATAAACCTGGAAAACCTGCTTCAAATCCAACAAGTTACCGTCCCATAAGTATTTTATCAACTGTATCCAAAGTCTTTGAAAAGGTTTTGCTGAAACGCTTGGATACGTTTCTACTTCAAGCATCCATCCTACCTCCATATCAGTTTGGCTTTCGTCGAAATCATTCTACCAACCATCAATTGCTTCGTATCACTGAACAAATTGCTTTGAAAACAAAGAACAGACTGCAGTCGCATTTCTTGACTTCACTCAAGCATTTGATCGAGTTTGGCATAAAGGTCTTCGGTACAAATTACACAAGTCCGGTGTTCCAGACTACCTATGCAACATAATGACTAGTTTCTTGTCAAATCGCACATTCTCAGTCAGAGTGGGTTGTACTCACTCCTCTGTTAGACCCATTAGTGCTGGCGTTCCACAAGGCTCTATCTTAGGTCCGATATTATTCAATGTATATACCTCGGACATTCCTGCAACACCAACTGCACAAATTTTTTATATGTATGCAGACGATACAGCTATTTATGCAACCCATCGCAACATTAACATAGCCTCAAATCACCTTCAGGAAGCCTTAAACATCATATGCCCTTGGATTGAAAATTGGCGCATCGCACTGAACTACAATAAATGCGAAGCAATGATGTTTACTTTGTGTCGTCTTGCTAATCCTCCATGCATAAATCTTTCAACCAACGTGATACTGTGGAAACCAAAGGATGAAGCTGTAAAATATCTTGGAGTGCACTTAGATCGCCGTCTGTCATGGAAACATCACATCAACAACAAACTTAAATTGGCCTACTCAAGACTCGCTAAATTATATCCGCTCCTCAACAAGAAATCATCTCTAAAGCTACAAAATTGCATGCTACTTTACACATCTCTATTACGA
The DNA here is from genome assembly GCA_025594305.2 of Periplaneta americana. Classification (NCBI taxonomy): domain Eukaryota; kingdom Metazoa; phylum Arthropoda; class Insecta; order Blattodea; family Blattidae; genus Periplaneta; species Periplaneta americana. The sequence goes on from JAJSOF020000011.1 coordinate 33,085,649, forward strand.
CCTCTACTGCTTTACGCCTGTCCTGTCTGGGGAGGAGCTGCAATAAGTGAAATTAAACACATCCAGTCATTTCAAAATGAAGTCCTACGAATTTCACTCAATTCTTCTTGGTTTGTCCGTAACAGCCAACTACACAGAGAAACTGGTATTGACACAATCAAACAGTTTATTCATTCACAAGCTACTAAGTAGTTCTATGACAACCTAGAAAATGTTCCAGCGCCGTCCAATACTCTCTCGGAAAGAAGTCCACATTTCCCACCAGAATCAAGAGCCGACTTCCAATAGACCTCATATTATAATCAAAATTTAACATCACACCAACGTATGTAAACAATTACTTATTAACAATTATTTTTGTTCATTGAGGAGCCCAATCTAGGCTGCCCTCAATTCAGTGTCATATATTGTATTTATAATTTTTAGAAATGATCTGTATAGCGCTAAATGCGCTGATCGATCAATAAATTGTTTAAAAAAAGACATATCAAAATGACGCCAATAAATTGTTTGAAATTGTAATGAGTGGTAAATAATAATAATAATAATAATAATAATAATAATAATAATAATAATAATAATGTCATTACACAGAATAGGAGAATTTGGAAATGAATACCATAATTTTATTAAGCACTTTAGAATTACATTATATTAAATTAATTGCTTCTGTCTTTATACTACAAGCGTCTGTTAATTACCCCATTTGTATAAGGATAATATTTTTTATTAAATTAAAATTAATTTGAATTTTTGGTTAAGCTTCTAAACGTTAAAAATGAATTCATTCTGGTGTCACATTCATATGTTTCGCTTATACAGAGTGATTCACGAGGATTTATAGTCCCTTACGGAGCTTATTTCCGAAGATATTCTGAGCAAAAAAAGTCATATAAACATTTGTCCTAATCTCAATATTTTCAGAGTTATAACTAATTTGAAGTTGCTTATAAAATACCATTATTCTTGAGTTTTAAGTTTAAATAAAATTACAGATAAAGAATGAACTATTCAGGAGTATCATTTCTTTAATTAGAAAGTATTCTAAAGCTAAAAATGCGTTGTGAATTCCGTAGTTCCTTCGTACAGAATTTTTTTTTTCGGATTTTTATCTACAAAATTAAATTTTCTTACGTTTTTATCACAACAATTGTTACAAATCACCCCACTCTTATAAACTCTTTAAGACTGTACACTAGGATGCATAATTAAACTATAAAGAATGAAGTTCCTAAAGTCGTACGATTTGTAACAATTTTTGTGATAAGTTCGTAAGAATGATGTAATTTTAGTTAAAAATTGAAAAACAAAATCTGTACAAAGCAATTAACAACACATTTTGAGTTTCAGAACACTAACCAATGAAAGAAATGACACCTTTGAATAGTTCATTCTATACTTGCAATATGTTTTTACCCTTAACACTAAACAAAAAAAGGTATTTTACTAACAACTTCAAATTAGTGTAATTCTGAAAATATTGAGATTAGAACACATGTTTATATGACTTTTTTGCTCAGAATGTCTTCGGAAATAAGCTCCGTAACGGACGGTAAATCCTCTTGAATCACCCTGTATGTTTTATCACGTCCGACTGGATTCGAAACCCCTCTGTTTTAAACACATCAGAATTTCAGTCATCCAAAGCCTACTGTAATTAATAACGTCACCGTATTAACAAAAATATGAACAGATTTCTCGGATGTCAAGAGCATAAACGTTTCACGTCAAAGGAAGGCGAAAAAGAAAAGGAAAAGAAGAATATAAACAGAAAAAGCGGATCGTAGAAAAACAATCATGTGGGGAAAACATAGAGAAAATGGTGAAGCAGGGGAAACTAAACTTTTAATCTTGAAACATCATACTATGATATCGGAACAATATATATTGTGTTGATGCACTTTCTAGTCACTACATAATTGATTAAACGGAGGGATCGATTCTCGTGGGATAAACGGCAGAGTTGTCTGTTTGTTTTGTTGCTCGGCTGTTGATGGATTGTGTGTGAAGACGGTTCCCTTATGCACCCAACTACGTGGAAAACAACACCTGCTCTTCTCTCTGAGAATCGCTGGGATATATCACAGAGAATGTGCTACGAGTAGGAGACTCGTTATGGGATTCTGGGGCGTGTTATCAATACACAGAACGTATCAATTGCATTCCTCTCGGAGGATTTGGACAATTAAAACTGCAAAGGGACTCGACGTTTTAATTCAACACAAGTTTATTGGAAGACATACTCATCCATCAACGAGAGCCAAACTTACTAAATTAGCTTATTAATGTGAGAGACTGCACATAAAATTGTTGGAGCGTTATTTACGTGCGTTTAAGATCAAGCTAAAGCAATGATCGCTTTCCGGTTTTATATAGAATAGACAATACCTCGATTAATATCAGGAACAACAGAAACTCTACTAGCGTTTCGTCTGCAGCAATCCTTTACATTGTCATTTCCACTATGCCATAATGTACAATTATGTAGGCCTAACTCAACAGACAGGTAATCTAAGACATCAGCTAAAAAAGCGACCAAAGTTTAAAACTAGAACCTTATAAAACAAAAGTCGTTTATAAATTGAATAAAACGGACTTTATGCCTGCTAGTCCACCCGCCCAATTTCCAGATGATTGACTGTCATCGTGATGAGAGAGGGGAGAATGTTGTTAGTTGCAACGTCGAGCTCTGGCCCTGTACCTTCCACGTACTTTATTATGGACGTCAGAAGTCCAATCTTTCACCGTGAAAACTGCAAAATACAATATTTAAATGATGTTGGTGAAAAATACGATAGGCAAATGGGTAAGAAATATATGAGAGTTCGTGGGAAATGTCATGCTTTAATCCCTTCACCCCTTTAAAAAATGAAAAAAAGGGGTCACAAATTATTCTGGGGGTCCAAAAATCCCAAATCAAATATTCACATAAAATCAAAATTTGGGGGCAATTTTGACCCCTGCGGCCCCAACATCGTAAAATTTGTTTTTAATTCTGGTATAGAAATGTTTCATTTCTATCAAATTAAATTTTTCAAAATTTTCAAATGTACCCAAAATATTACAAAAAAATAATAAAAAAATATGTACAGTATAATATAGGCCTACAACAGGTCTGAAGGATTTAAGTAAAAAGTTTACATAAATATAGGTTAATTGAAAGAGTAAATGATCTCAAATATAAATGACCATTTTTATGAATTAGATATTATTTCTCATAAACTCTGTAAAGAAAGTAAAATAATAGGAATAAATAACCAAATATATTAGTAAATAACTGTTTTCAGAACATGGGAGCAGTGATAGTAGGAGAAAGAAGAATGAAGTGCATAAGATTTGCTGATGATATGGCGTTGTTAGCAGAAGAGGAGATGATACTAAAGAATATGCTACTGGAGCTAAATGGCAGCTGTGAACAGTATGGGATGAAGATAAATGTAAATAAGACGAAGAGCATGGTCATAGGAAGATAAATACAGAAGATAAACTTGAGAATTCTAAATGAGGCAGTAGAGCAAGTGGACAGCTTCAAATACTTGCGGTGTACTATAAGCAGTAACATGACCTGCTGCTAGGAAGTCAAAAGGAGGATAGCAATGGCTAAGGAAGCCTTTAATAGAAAAAGGAGCATCTTCTGCGGACCTCTGGAAAAAGAACTAAATAAGAGACTAGTGAAACGCTTTGTATGGAGTGTGGCATTGTATGGGGTAGAAATAGGACATTACTACGAAGTGAAGAGAAGCGAATAGAAGCATTTGAAATGTGGATATGGAGAAGAATGGAACGTGTGAAGTGGGCAAATAGAATAAGAAATGAAGCTCTGTTGGAAAGAGTGGTTGAAGAAAGAATGATGCTGAAACTGATCAGGAATAGGAAAAAGAATTGGTTGGGTCACTGACTGAGAAGAAACTGCCTACTGAAGGATGCACTGGAAGGAATGGTGAACGGGAGAAGAGTTCGGGGCAGAAGAAGATATCAGATGATAGACGACATTAAGATATATGGATCATATGAGGAGACAAAGAGGAAGGCAAAAAATAGGAAAGATTGGAGAATGCCGGGTTTGCAGTGAAAGACCTGCCCTTGGGGCAGAACACTGAATGAATAAATGAATGAATTAATATTGAAACTTTCTCTAATACGACAAAAAATACAAAAAAGAATAGTCTCGCATAAAACATCCGAGACCTATACTATGCATTACGGAAGTGAGTCAAAACAATGAGAAATAAAAACATAGGTCTAAGTCGAATTACAGCCTATTGAATTAATTTTATTAAAGAAACCTCGGTAGGTCTATATACTCGCTGAGATCATAAAAGTAATGAAGATTAATGAAGGAGTCCTGCAGAAACTTTAATTACAACCGATCACACATTTATAATAATTAATAGAAAAATTGTATACAATATAGGCTAAGGATCCATAAAGAATCCCAAAAACTTTGCCTCATTACTGTACACGTGGAAAGAGATCCTTGTGCCGTCCGAAGAAGATATGAGCTAACAATCCAGCATTGAGAACTTAAAAGACCATTGGACCTTATGCTGAATGGTTGAAATGGAAAAATAAGTTACATTAAGACTAGTGGCCTATAGCAGCAACTGCTGCTTGATAGAGATTGAAAACCACAATAAAATTCTGCTACTTATACTGAAGATGATATATTTCGTTGTCGACCTGGTTGTAATATGGTATACTGTCTTCATGCCCAACGTTGCTTTTCGATCCCGAACCAGGTCGATGGCATTTAAGTTTATTAAATGTGACAGGCTATTTAGTAGATTTATGGCATGTAAAAGAAATGCTGCGGGACAAAAACTTCCGGCACATCCGGCACGCTGAAATAACCTCTGCAGATGCGAGCGTCGTTAAAAACCCGGATAACATTTAACATTTATATTTCGTTCATTGGACTAATACAGTAATATGATATGATATATTTGTCAGTCAACTTTACAATTCACAGTTATGGTGGGCCTTACATTTCTGTTTTTTACAGATCCACCATTATTTACATACAACTCTTTTATTAGTGTATTCTTTGATTTCTTGATTACTTTCTAATGTTCTGTTAAGTTCTACCTTTGTCCTTCCCTCTATCCTCTTCTCATTCTTTCCCTCCTACCTAAACTGAACTCCCTTCCATTTCTCGCTCACAACTATTAAATTTACATATTCCTTCCTTAATAATTTGAGTTATTTATTTTGAACCCTCAAATCCTACCTACTCTTAATCATTGTTTTCCAGCTTATTTTCTCCTAATTACTTGCTGACTTTTTCGTTTACTCTATTTTAACAACACTTACATCAACTACATTTCCTTTTAAGAAACTCTGTTTATTTACGTTTTGAAATTTCATTATTTGAAACTCATAAATTTCTATTTTATTCCCTTTCCATAAATTTATTTCTATAATACACAGCCTACATTATAGTACCCCTCATAAACTCTCAACTCGAACATTGAAAAAACATCAAATATCTAATTCACTTAATTACACTTGCAATTTCTCTCTCATTCCACTTCATTTTGTTCAGATATTTTTTTTTAATTCTGTTGTATTCATTATTTGATAGTCTCTTTACTCACTTACACTATCTTCTTACACTTAACACTTTTTTCTCTGTTCCTTTTCTTACACTTTTGCCACCCCTAACTTTCTTGCACTAACTTTTTAGCACTCTTTTTCTTTGAGAATAATAACCTCTCCAACATCGCCTATCTTATTCTAATCCTCAGTAATCACTAATATCTGGTAGTCAAATTCATTCCTTAACAGCTTTCATGCCTTATTTCTCAGTGACAAACTTTGTAATTAATATTTTATATTTCAGATATCATAAATTATATTTCCCTAATAATATAATACATTATAATATGTAATACTGAATTCATTTAATAACTTCTTTTTCCATTTCTTGTTACAGACAACATTATTTCTTTTTAACTAGTCGTTTATGAGTTCTTGATGCAGTTGTATTTCAAAAGTTCTACAGGGTTTGAATTGGACACGTTTTCTTGGTCGACCAGCTAACTCAAATAATGAACTAATAAGAAGAATAAATTCACAAATGTAAAACACTATTACTTTTATAACACCAGTTAAAAAAAAATTCAAATATATTGAAACAGTAACGAAAAAAATGACAGTTGAAAATTAAAACCACTATTATCGAGGTCTAAAAGCAAATACTGTGACGTTAACATCTCGCATTTATCATAACTACATTTCCAATCATTTTTAGGAAAACTCGATGTTTTACTGTTTTGAAATTTCATTATTTGAACCTTGCCTTTTCTATACAGAAGCCCCAACAACATTCATATTTGAGAAAAAGGTGCACAGCTAAATATTAATAACTCAAATGAAGATGAAGTAGCCTACACAGCGAATACTGGGATTATAAAGAATGAACTGAGCGAATTTTTCTTCACCTGTTTCTCTGTGCGCCAGCATTAAATCCACTTTCAGATGCGCTAGAGGTAGTGTAATCGAGCATACCAGATAATGCATTAGAATGTTAGTTGGGAGACACAGGAAAAATCGCCTACCTTTAGGGATAATCCAAGACGTAGATGGGAGGATAAATTAAAATGGATTTGAGGGAGGATAAATATGATGATAATACTTTAATCTTGCACAGGATAGGGACCGATGGCGGGCTTATTATAAAGGCAATGAACCTTCATTATAAAAGCCATTTGTAATAAGTAAGTAAGTAATATAATACAGGTATATGGTTTTACTTCTAGTAAGAGTTTTGTTTTTCCATTTTCAGCGCTATCAAATTATTACATATTTTAATTGTTGTTGGGGTCAACGTCTCAACTCTCATTATAAAGGAACTCTAGAGTCTAGACATTACAGTTAATGAAGGATTTATTATTTTATGGATCCAATTTATTTTATTTGAATACATAATGTACCTAGATGTATTAATTATATGTGTTATATTTCCGCTGTGTCGACTGCTAGCTGGTGTGATGTCAGCGCCAACTCTAGGGAGAAAACAGAATCTCACGCTTTAGCTGGCTTGAAGGTCATTGAAATCAGTCCGGCTACATCAAAGGTACCGACGCGAAGTGTCCATTCTTTAAAATCCCTATTCGCTGGGCTACATTTGAAGGCAGTACGTGAACGACGGCCCTCTGCACAACACTACGAAATGAACTGCAAGATATCCTACGGTATATGCTTTGCTGCGACGGACGCACATATTTTTTATTATTTTTTTTTAATTTAAAGTTTTTATGATCTTCGCTACAAACCATTTAGATTTTCCCGCAATGTTAATATTATTAGCTTTCATAAAATGTTCCGCTACAGTTCCAATTATATATACATAACTTATTTCATAATAATCATTTTGTAAATACTCCGATAAATCCCTTTATAAAAAATATAATTTACATTCCTCATTCCCTTTCACAATAAATTGTTGCCAGCTGTTTCTTTTTTGAGAATGTTTCTGTAGTGTTCGGGAACACTACTCCTCAAGAACAGTGTGATTCATTGCACATTCATTAAACTTTCTTTACGCTTTCAAAAACTACTAAATCTTTTGTTGGCGTGGTAAGGTCATAATTCACAAAATAGCGGTTAATTTCGGAGCGTTTAAACAAGTCCATTTCCATCGATCTTCTTCGAATGTATTTTTTTACTCTATCGTGAAAATGCTTCAGCAGCAATTGAATCAACACTGGTGAGCTCTAAAGAAAATTATTTGCTCTAGTGTTTACGTTGTAAATAAAACAGTCTCACTAACAGTAATAGATAGAAATCCAATGACAATCGGCGACGTTACACATTCAACAGAGTCGTAAACAAATCGAAGCTTTATATTGGCCCATACAATAATTTATACTGATCTTTCAAACAACACAATCGGCCGCCATGTTACTCGTATGTCTGCAAAGAACTGAACAATACTATGTATGATGACTATCTTTGATATAGCATAATTCATAAGCATCAAAAATTAGTTTTACTGTCGAAATCAGTAACAGCGGAAAATATAATAACAAATGCACAGCACGGCTTCAGAAAAGACAGGTCTTGTAGGGATTGCATCTTCACGGTGTCAAAAAAAAAAAAAAAACAACAAAAAAGAGGAGAGAATTTATCTGCAAATCTGCAAACTTTTTGCATTCATTGACAATGTAAATCGTGGCCGTATATTACAAATACTTATAGACCAGACGTCTCCAAAAGCGTACTCGCGAGTAAGCCCCTGAATGGAACCGAAGCCAGTACATAATGAGCGCGCTCCGTCTCACCCATCCCCACTTGTACTGTACTCAATGTTTATACGCAAACGAAGAGCAGTGGCGGACTGCCATTATCATTGTGTTGGTCGGAGTGTTCCACCGTTTCACATTGTCTTCTAAAAATGGAAGTAGTACATTCAAGGATGAATAGGAAGAGAAATTTTTTTGTGTTAGTGGAGAGAATGTGAAATGCTTAATTTGTTCGAAAATTCTTAAGGGTGTGTTAAAATTCAACATGCGACGACAATACTCGACTCTTCACAAAGAATATCATACAATTACAGGCATGCTGGACATGTGAAAATAATTTATTTTGGGGTATCTGTATAACTGTTGGTTATATATAATAATCAGTATATTACAATACGTTAACACTCAGTTCCGCATGACAAACATATAGTTTTTTGTTTAATTTTAGGTGAAATGTGTAGGCCTACAAATATTTTGATAAGTATAAAACAAGAAAATACAAACGAAAATCACACACGGTCCTCAGTCTTAAGCAGAAAAAGCTTCTTGCTAGCTATGATCTAGCTTGGAATATTGGAAAATCAATTAAGTCCTTTACAGAAGCATCATTTGTAAAATCGTGCATACATGACGCTACTAAAATACTGTGTCCAGAACAAAGTCAAAGTTTAAGAAAATTAAGTTGTTTCCAATTACAGTTCAGAGAAGGAATTTCAAGATTGTAAATGTAATTGAATCTGAAGTCGAAACCTCAACTAACCAGTTGTAGCTTACTCGCATTGGACGAAAGCACAGGTAGAAATGACGAAGTTCACCTAGCCATTTTCATCCAAGGAGTTATTGAACATTTTACTGTGTCTGAATGTCTTTTCTAGATATAATTACAAAATACAACTAGGCGAGATCTTTTCCAGGCACTGAAAGGCACCAAAGAACAGAAGAGGTTGAATTTGCAATGGCTTATGTCAATAGCAATAGACAGAGCTCCAGTTTCATAGTATGTCAAAATAATATACAAACATATGATATTTAATATTCTTTTGATATTATTATTTGTAAACATAAGCAGACCGTTGCTGCGATCCCCACTGATCGCTCCCATCTGTTGAGGTACGAGTCTCTTCCCTTCTCTAGCCTTACAGCACACTGTGTTCGGCGGGCAGCATCGAGGGCACGAATGACGATAGGCTTTTTGGAGACCTTTGTTATAGACGATGGAATATCACACCATCTGATCAGATGTTTAACTTAGAGTTTATACAGAATGAACCGTAAGAAATGTAACTAATTACAGGGGGTTATTCTTTGAGATATTTCAAAGAAAAAAAGTTTAATATAATTTTGCTCGTTTTCGCTTTCTTTTCGAGATAAAAATAATTGTTTTATGTGAAAATATTTCGTAGACTGTTTTGAAAAAGCTATTCATTTAATTCCCAATATGCTCAGTCAATTTAGGAGAGCAGAATATTATGACAATAAATTATTGAAAGAGTTTTAGTTTTTTTCTCATTTAAATATGCAGAAATTTGATCTGAACAAATGTAACCTTTCGTTCTGAAAAAGAATTTTAGTAGTAATGTATTAAGTTCTTCTACCCGTAAAAGTGTAGCGAGAAGGATGTCGTTAACTTAAAATGGGTAATCCAAGCCGAAAACTTGATTCAGTTTGGAGAAAATTAAAAATGTTTAAACTTTTCCCACTTCAAATGAAAATTTCATGAAAGCTAAATGCAAATCATATGTTTAGAAATGTAGGGATTAGTTGCAACAATGAAGTTACGTATTCAAAAATGTAATAGCATAAAAGATAAATAAAGAAAATAATAGAATAGACTATTCCAATAGCTGACAATGAAGATCGAATGTTTTAGACAGGCCCAGTAGTTGCATCTCCAGTATCAAGGCAAGAGAAATCGCTTAAAATTAACCCTTAAATTGGCAATTCTCACACTAGTTTATTAAACCGTGTCGGACTGTAAAGAAAACAACTATCGCAATGTCCATATTTTATATTATGCCGTACAATATGTAAAATTTTAATTTTCATACCAATTTTTTTCTATTGTTCCATTAAAATTATAGCATATAACCTATTAATCTGTTGTATCCTATAGGAAACTTTGCGAATTTAAGGGTTAAGCGAAGTTAGCTTCGTCCTTTTGCTGTCTGAACAAGTGAAAATGGAAAGAGGATTTTTGATAAACAAATTGCAAAATTCTATTACGCTACAAACAGTTCCTTCCGTTGCATTCAGCTATAAGACAGAAGAACTGGTTCAAAAATAAGTTATAATGTATCGTACCCCAATTCAAATTATTGTTAAAACACAGCACGTAGACTGATTCTCTATTATTAAGTTTAAGTACTTCATAATTATACACTGACATTCACCAATCTGAGAATAATTTCAAATGGTTTATATAAGCAAGATTTTAGTACAGTTGATAATGGTTAAATGGAATATCCATTATTTACAGATGCATCAAACTAGGAAGCTGCCTTGAGAGGGGAAGTAGTACAGGTAACGAAGGGGCCCACCTACGCTCCGATAGCCTAGTATAGTCATATTATCTGAAAAGTTGACCTCTTGACAATGTATTCAAGATGTACCCTCCTTGTAACATATTGATCAGTATTTTAATATATAATAATTCGTTTAATGTTATTGGCGTTTATGATTTATGTTCTAATTGCAAAGATATATTCATTAGTATAATGCAGTATATGATTGACTTAAATGTACCATCATTCTTTTAGTTTTATGTACCCAAATTGTAGATTATAGCGTTGTCATTAAACTTCAGTTTTTCACTTTAAATCAAGGAAAACAGATCACTTATCTGCACAATATGAACAAATCAATAAAAGGAAGACACAATTGAGTTTCTATTTAGCTACTCCAAAGGGATCTCCTTTACTCCCGATAAATCTCCATCTGAATCACTACTCACTTCTTTTATTTTTTTATTTATTTATTTGCTTCTTTGTCTCTTTGATTCTTTGCTTATTTGTTTCTTTGTTTATTTATTTATTTTTTTGCTAATAAGTTTGAAATGAATACAATACAATATAATATAAACTAGCCCACTCCTGAATGAGTAAGACTCGTGCACAGAAGGGGATTCAGTACAAAGAAAATAAAATTGAGAGTGAATAAATTAGATTGAAAAGTGTTAAATATCTAAACCCAACTATAAATCCAATACAAATTTGTTTAATTTCTTCTTCTTCTTCTTCTTCTTCTTCTTCTTCTTCTTCTTCTTCTGGACTCTTCAAAAAATGATTAATGCAACTGTCCACGGCTTGTTCTATTAGAGGAATCTGCTTCATATATTCCTCTCCATATTTCATGGATTTTTCACATTTCTTCTTCAAAGACTCTTCCGTGATTTCATTATTTTTTCCCCTTGTCAGTGCCGTCATCCATTTTGAATGTAGTGTTGTTTGCAATAGTTAACGTCATCTTAGAAATGACTATTGCTGCTGCCACTCTTTCCCGCATCTTCTTTATATCCATGAGAAATATCCCGGCTTCGCTTTCTTTTTCTTGAATTCCGTCACATTATAAATCATCTCGCGAGTCTGACCATGTAGAACTTTGCCCGATAATGTACTACTCATCATAGTAGAAGAAATATTTTATCACAAACGACAGTCACACATTTCCGCGTTCTTTTAAAGAATACAGCCTTCTCAGCTGTTATTAGAACTGAACTGTACCTCTCTAGTCCACAGTGCACAGCAGTAGCCGGACAGTGGTAGGGGAGATATACTCTATGCGCCTGCGCGAACGAGACAGAGGCATCTGTACACAAGTTATAGTCAAAGACGTTGTAGTTATATATCTAGACACACAATTGGCGCTGGTGTCGTGTACAAATTTGAAACCTCTCGCGCAGGTTCGCGCGACGCCATGTTTGGGGAGCATTCGAGTTTAGAAAATACCATTGAGTATATAGGCGTTTTCTTAGTGGATTTCCTCCTTCACTGTAATATAACTAAACTTATTTACGTATTTTCTAACGTATAATATAAAATAACAGAAGTAAATCTAAATATTGTAACTAAGAATTGTTTTAAATATAAACGCCTTATATTGCTCATAAATAGACTTATTAGTTTATTTCTATTTCCTAAGACCGAATACATGGAATATTTTTACTTATGTTATTATATACGTTAGAAAATACGTAAATAATTTATTTAAATTATATTACAAAGAGAGGAATGTCCGTTAAAAATGTCTATATGCCCAATGGTATTATCCAAACACCTAACGCAGTGTAATAATAATCCTCGGTGTTTTGAGAATCAGAGGCGATATGACTCTTCTACTGCAGACATTGATTGCAATTCCCTCATTCTTACATCATTCTCAATGACACAATATTGTCAAAATGTGATTGTATTCATTGCTGGCTTAGTTGTTAAATCATTAAGAAAATATGGTGTAATAAATCTAAAGACTCAATTTATGGTACGTAGGCTACCACCAGTAAACAAAATCTCTTTTATTTTTTAACGAAAGAATAATGGGAGTCTTGTCATACCATCATCTGAGATTATAGAAATATGTCGCTTAAGTGAAAGAGCGATTATACAGATGCTGACAGTTCAATGGCATATTACCATCCACTCTTACATCGTGTGAAAGCAATGTGCTCTAGAAGTAGAATACTTGTGCAATCTTTCTGTACTTATAGGAACATATTTTATAAAATGGATCCCAGATTCCTCCCGATAACCATATTTTAAACTTGTTAAACTGACCATAAAAGTCCATAAAGATCTACTGACGTAGCTCAGTGGGCTAAGGACTGTCAGTCCGGAGTCGCGCTCGGTCGCAGGTTCGATTTCCGCTGATTGGGTTTTTTCTTATATCCCCAACCGTAAGGTGAATGTCAGGTAATCTATGGCGGATCCTTGGCCTCGTCTCGCCAAATATCATCTAGCTATCATCAATACCATCGATGCTAAATAATCTAGTAGTTGATACAGCGTCATTAAATAACCAAATAAAAGAAGGTACTACATCAAGAGCAGATGTTAGCACACACTTAAGGTTACCAGTACAACACGACTTCACATAAAAATGTTGTAAGACAATATTTAACGGAGTCAATAATAATAATAATAATAATAATAATAATAATAATAATAATAATAATAATAATAATAATAATAAATCAATAGGCAAGAAGTTATGTACACTAGGCCTGAGTTTTATTACATGACTAATTGACTAATTCATGCATGTGACGTTTATTTCATACTACAGCTGTGATAATAAGCTATTGCACGGTAGGCCTACTTATATTTCTAACTAAAACATTAGGGACGTGTTTCTATTTTACAGGTGTAGGCCTATATTATGTGATATGGAAGCGAATAAATAATAATTGCTTATTTCTCGTCCACATCAAAGCAAACGTGTTTACAATATAGGCCTAATGTAATGTCTTACACAGGCAGTGTTTTGTTAATAATAGTTAATACTAACAATTTTCTTTTCATCTAAACTATTACTACAATATGCATTTGTATTTCTGTTCGCTCTATGTTGTCAAATAACTATACAACATCTTTAGTTACGGTATCAAATTGTTGCAGTTTTCTTTCGTTTCATGTCAAACTAACGGTAGCTAAGCTTGATTATGTCTTTAACGTGGTCGCTTTAAATGTTAATTTTCATTTATTCATTCAGATTGATTTATAAGAGACACCAAACATATATATTAAACATTCAGCACTGTATAGTGCAGCCGTCTGCTAACCGATGCTTCTCCCAAAGCATGGCGGCGGACGCAAGCTTCAATTTGTCCCTACTCTAAACTTCTGCGCAGCCTCGACTGTAGGGGCTTGGTTATAGTATACACCAGCTATACTTGTATTGCTAAACAAGCCAATACATGGCTATAGGTTTTACTCACCCAACTGCACGCATTGCTGCTTGCCGCTACCCTGGATCACAGCAGGAGGCACACGTCGATTCCTGCATCAGACGAACACATGGCAGAACTCCATGATACGGGTCACCACGGCTTTGGCACTCCTAAGACAACACAAGACATTGCAAACAAACATCCATGCTTCAGGCGGAATTTAATGTTAGTACATATGAGCTATTCCATCTCAAATCGACCGAAATATAGAGAAAATTGGACCTTACAACTTCTAAACACAATGATACTTTTTTTTTTGTATGTAGAGAACTGTGATACAGTGCTTTGTGCAAAGTTTGAGGCATCAGAACTTCATAGTGTTTAAATTAAAAATATTTAAATTTATCGTATTTTCATAAAATTAGCAACTTTAAACTGTTGTAGCTTCGAAACCCTTTCACCCAATGATCAAAATCATGGTTTATTTTGATGCTGAGAAGTTAAAGTTTATATTGGCACATAAACAGATTTCTTACTTTTTATGGAAATGGAGAAATTTATATTTTTCCTCATTAAGACGCCTTTGCCACCGAAAAAATATTTTAAAAATATATAGTTAGATTCCGCATTGAAAGTACAAATAAACACATATTTTTACTGATGGTATGTTGATAAGAAAGTATTGAAAATATAAATAAAGAAAATAAATAGTACGCGCGTGAACTAACCAGCTGACTGTGAGACGGGAGCTAGCCGAGACAAGCAAGGCCAGGAGACAAACACGTGATGTTTCGTCTAGTAGCGCATAGCTACTTATCACAAGTTTTCATAAACGCAGGAGTAAAATGACGCCCAATGCTCGCTTATCTTCAGCTCTCGGCCAGTGCGTGCGGTACTGCGCCGTTCAAGTCCAGGCGTGTGAATATAGTCTATTTAATACCCTCGAAACTTATTGCCATACCACTAAGCAAACAATGCCGAATCCCTCTTAATAATGCAAGGTTTTTTTCTCAATATTTTTCTACATTTTTACAAATTGTCAAAAAGTCTGAAGTAAGTAAAATCAGGTTATCTGTCTCTCTGTGTACAATAAAAATAACGATTACTTCTTAACATAACCTACCAAATGTCAGCTACAAAATGAGCTCCCGTTCAATGTTCTGCAGTAAATGGTTCCAGAGTTCTGAGCGCTGAAAGAGGCTTGTTTTTACAAAATACGCTAAATTTGTCGCTCAACAATACGAAAACTGTTTGACTTTCGATAGTATGTTTTTGAAAATGCACTCTCCTCAGCACCTTGTATAAATAGGGAAAAAATTAGGGTATAAAAAATGCGAGGTTTTTTACTGATCGATTTCATATGGAATAGCCCATATGTACTACATATGAGTCATGTGAGACAAATGTGACATACATTAACGTCCATTAACTATTCTAAAGCTAAAGTGATTAATATATTTAGCATAAAACTGGAGAACCTATGGCGAACATGTAATATCCTCAAATATTAAACAAAAATAATAGCTCCCTTCAAAACAAAAGAATGGTGAGTTGTACAACACAGCTTAGCGAACCAGAGAAATGACAAATTCAAGGCATTTAATTTTATATATTTGTTATTTTAAAAATCTGGAATATTACAGAATGCACAGGATCAGTATTTGGTTGTTATTTTCCAATAACCATAATAGTACATTATGAAACGAGCCTATAATGATAGTAATTAAGAAGCGACTATGGATGTTGCGCTTGCGCTCGTTTCATAATTTTCATACGAGCTCCTTAATTACAATTATAGGCGAGTTTCATACGACTTTTTATGCTCGACCATATTCTAACTTGAAATTATTCAGATGTATACATTTTACTTGTATCTGACAAGATCGGAAGTGACCTTGTTCTAGGTCGTGAATTGTGAGATGTGCACAGACGCGAAAGTATTGATTTTTTCCGAGGAACAATAATGTCATTGACCTTGATGTAATCCCGTTAAACTTGATATAACCTTGATTATTGAATTCGACATTGAAAAACGAAATGAGAAATTGAATTTATTTGAATATTATTTACAATTAACGCTAATTATTATAGTAACAGAACATAACCTTCTGCAACAATATTGGATTTCCAGCCTCCGTGACTTTTCGCTAATTCTCTTTCGATTGCATATCCGAGAATAACCGATACTTGCGGTTTTATAACGGTACAAAGCTGACTTGTCATTGGCTGAACACCTGTAAGCTGAGTTGTCATTGGCTGAACACCTGTACTTTAATGAGTAGGTGTACTTTAATGACATGCATTAAAGGACTGCTACCAGGTGTATAATTACTACATTTCGGCATGGTCGAGCATAAAATTAATTATTACTCTTCAAAGTCCACAAAAAAATAACTTTGAAATTTTTGTGGTTATGTCAAAATTTACGTGGAATGACTAACTTATTACAAAATAAGTTTTGCGGTAGGTAGTCTACATATTTCATAGGCTAAGGTTACCGGTACCATATTTCACGGCAAAAGGTTACGTTACGTGGCAGCCAGCAAGTTTTCCGATAAAGGAGGTTGCATGCGGTTAAACTATCCATTGTTCTTTTTGGCTGCGAGCTTAAATTTTGTTGTAAATTAAATTAAATTCGGGAAAAGCCTGGAAATTTATCGAAAAATCTTCCGCCGAGATATTGAATATTGTTTACAGTGAGCACGCGATGTTAGTTACGTTCTTTATTTTTCATCTCTAATACCTGCAATGCTGCATAATCTAGCATTACGATAAAAGGAGCGGTATGAACAATTTGTTATTATTATAGTTGTGCAAACAAAAATAGAAGAACTCTTACTTGTTAAAATTACACCGCCAAAGAGAGATGTTTACAATAAAATCAAAAGAGTTATACCGTCACAGACGGCTATCCGCGTAAGTTCATTTTCATTTCTGCTTTCCACGTGAAATGTTTATGCGCTTGACATTCGATATATATGTTCACACTTTATGTTAATATGTTGACGTCATCCAAGCGCGCTACGTTACACAAGCGATTTTATTCGTACACAAATGGATGTGATTAATAAATACAGGGAGTACAAAGCATAAATGGTTAATTTATGCATAGTGTAATTCTAAATGGTATTAATTTCCAAATGAATCCAATTCTCTGTAATAACATTATTATTAGTTCAAATTTGAAACAACTTATTTGCGTCATAGTGATGTGTGAATCGTTTCGACTATCAATTGCATAATCGTCTCGAGACTAGACTCATAGAATGTGGCAATAATTATTATAAGCCACGACCTTGTTAAATTTACGAGATGGCATAGGCAGACAATATTCTACCACCAGCATCAGACATTAGTTGAAATCTCGAGGTAACGTTGCAGATAGCAACACATAAAGCGGTAAATCAAGATTTCAGGTATAACATAAACATAACAGCAAACATACTCGGTAACCATGGAAACATAACAACGACGCCATCAAATCAACTTTACAGGGAGTTATACCTGAAATCTTGATTTGTATAATACACGTCACTGTTCGTTAACAGAAAACCACAATTTAAGTCACACGGAGTTAGTGTGCACTCGAAGTTGGTTGCTTGACGGTTATCAGCCCACTTTGAGGTCTGTGGATATAGAGGGGAAAAATAGGATCGGTGTCGGTTAGAGTTCCCGGGTAGCTCTGTGGCAGAGCGTTGGTACGTTAAACCAAAGGTCCCGGGTTCGATACCCGGCTCCGGAACAATTTTTCCTAGAAATTATTCACATAAAGCGGTGGTTTCCAAGAGCCACGCATGTCCCGCCGGAATTTCGTTTCCACGCTAAGACATCTCTTAAGGCTCATTCACAATGAAAATTAAACATAACGTAAGCGTTAACTTAAAAATATAAACGTTACGGTATAATCAAGAAGTCATACCATCATTCACGATGGGAACATAAACATAACAGCAAACATACTCGGTAACCACGGAAACATAACAACGACGCCATTTCCTCATATTCTGTCGTATACTTCAGCGCTCCACGATTGTGTTCTGTTTGCAAATCACGTAAGTAAAAGCATGAAAGTTTGGAGTTTGCAAACTTTCATGTTAACGTCTTACGGTAATGTTTATGTCAATGCTTATGTGAATCATTGTGAATGATTCCATTTGGTAGCCTGGGAGTAAACTTCTGTGCTTATGTTACGGTTATGTTTAATTTTCATTGTGAATGGGCCTTTATGGTCAATGCGTTATGATCGTTTCTAATGTCACGCCGCTGGGCACACTCCGTCCGCACAAGACTGCGTCACGGATCGCTTGAATAACCGGCAACTGTTCCGGCATCTGACGGCGGGATCCGCGAATAGGAATCATATTATAGAATGGACACTGGGCGAATTTTACTGTTTTGTTTCTCTGTGAGCCGGCGTTTAGTTCCACTTTCAAGCACTAGAACACAGTCTACTATATACAGTCGAAGCTCAATATGTAGTAAAAATGCAAACATGGGTAGTTGCCCACCACTAGGATCGCTACTATCGCCTCATCATGCAGATCTCTCTCTAGCAGACGACAAAATATGTTACACTTTCGTTGTCATGTTCTTTTGGAAAAATTAACACCTTCCTTCCATTATTGAAATATTAAATGCATAAAGTTAATTTATTATTTTAATGAAGTATATTAAATTCCACCATAAACTCGAAGATACCTGCAAGAAATAAGTTAATATAATTTTTGTTTGTGCAAAACGAACTGAAATTTACTATAATAGCTTCACTCATTCAATATTATAGCGATAATTAACTATGAAACCAATAAATATTAATTTGCATTTCCCTTTACAACAATAATAATGGAAATATGAATTAATGGAGTAACTTACGTATACCGGTACTTGTAGTGTAGGCTTACATAGTTAACAAAGTGGGATGAGGTTAAGCAATAATAATCACACCAGAATTGGAAATAAAACGTGATCAATAAATTTTATTGTAACAGACTTTTCTACGTCTTTAGTAAAGCAACAACTAAAAATAACAACAAAATTAACAGCTACAATTAAAAACATGTCCTTTGAAAAAAAAGTAGGTCTAAGCAATAATAATCCCACCAGAATTGAAAATAAAACGTGATCAATAAATTTCATTAAAACAAACTTAATTTTTCTACGTCTTTAGTAAAATAACACATAAAATAATAACAAAATTAATAGCTACAATTAAAAATATATCCTCTGAAAAAAAAAAAATGTAGACCTAACCTTTATTTCTCTGGAAATTTAGCAGCCTAAGTGACAGAACTTTAACCGGTATCTAATGTCCTTTCGGTTAAACTGAAATATTTCATTGTGAAATTTAAGGATATAATGTATTCTAACACTCACAAAGAACTTCAAAATTAAGAGTTTTGTTTCTGCACAGCATTCTTGTGGAAACCCAGGAACCTTTCGGAAATCGGAAAAAGGATAACTCTGGCCTCTTTCTCTTACTGTTGCTACAATTTATAGCACTACAAACGTCTCCTCCTTGTCCCATATTATTATTCAAATTATTATATTTTAGCCATTTAACATTTTCATTACAACCAATAACGAACATTTCACAAGCATCAATGTGAAATACGCAACGAGCTAGCACTCGATAGAAATACGACACAGTCCAAAGTCGACCATGGACAGTCTATTGTTTCTAGTTGCTAACCGCTTGGAGCGCTTTATCACGAAATTTGCAAAAAAACACCTCAAGCTTCGCGACTGTATATAGTAGACTGTGCACTAGAAGTTAGTGTAATCGAGCACACGCTAAGATAATAATTGAATTTAAGAGCTGAGACACAGGATCCAAACATCGCCTACCTTATTGCATGATCCCGTAAAACGCTTTGCTTCAAATAAATTCAAGTTAACAGCTTTTCTTTATTTCTCAGTGACAAACTAGTTGTAATAATATTTTTTATGTTTTATCTATCTATAATAAATTATATTATAAAATAATATAATACATTATAAAATTATGTATCAAATTCGTTTAATATTTGTATACAATATAATATAGGTATATGGTTTTACTTCTCATACAAGTTTTGTTTACCATTTTCAGCGCTATCAAATCATTACATATTTTATACTTGTTTTCTTGAAAGATGGAACATGACAGAAGCGTTGCGATCGGAAAAACAACTGAATGTCACGTAGCGTGGTAGGCCTGTTACTATGGTAACGACGGTTGAGTTGCCAAACTTACCATTCCCACGTGACGAGTGCTTAATAGCTCTCTTGGTAACGTTTATTGTGCACACAATGTTAGCATTGGTACGTTTCGTGTTTGATTCTCTGTCGATTTTTGTATTGTTTTCTTACCTTCGCGTCAATTGTCAATGAATGTTTTAACGTCAGCCATCTTAACGTCAATTGCTGGCTTCCATCAGCTGGCAGCATGGTAGTCCATATTGGCAACATAGCACTGTAGTTCCAAGCTCGGCCGCTTAACTGTCATGTCCCATCTTTCAAAAAAACAAGTATAATATTATAATTGTGGTCAACATCTCAACTCTCATTATAAAGGAACTCTAGAGTCTAAACATTACAGTTAATGGCGGATTTATTATTTCATCGGTACAATTTATTTCATTTGAGTACAAAATGCACCTAGATATATTAATTGCATGTGTTGTATTTCTGCTGTGTCGACTGCTAGCTGGTGTGATGTCAGCGCCAACTCCCGGGAGAAAGCAGAATCTCACGCTCAAACTGGTTTGAAGGTCATTGAAATCAATCCTGCTACATCAAAAGTACAACGCGAAGTGTCCATGTTGTATAATAATTATGTATACGCTGGCGGGATTGTTACAAAAATGACATCTGAATTTATCAACGATATGGCTTAAAAAGTGGTAGATTTAGTACGGAGTGTTATCCCATATTACAGCCTACAATATTTATCGAATAATAATTTTAAAAACCTGGCAGTATGATTAGACAGATGATTAGGAAAACCTATAATTTAGTAGCTAACATAGATAAAACAATGGGTAATAAAGGTAACAAAATGGCAATATTTAAAATATCATTTTTTGAAAATGGGAACTGCAATTAGGGTACATAGATACATTATTATAATTTCCTCTGTATCTGCCTCTAACAACGAAATAACTGCTAGATCCATGTGTCAGTCATCTTGACTTAAAACAACGTAATGGCACTCTTTAATATATATTTTTTATTTTATTGGGTTATTTTACGACGCTATATCAACATCTAGGTTATTTAGCGTCTGAATGATATGAAGGTGATAATGCCGGTGAAATGAGTCCGGGGTCCCACACCCAAAGTTACCCAACATTTGCTCGTATTGGGTTGAGGAAAACCCCGAAAAAGACCTCAACCAGATAACTTGCCCCGACCGGGATTCGAACCCGGGCCACCTGGTTTCGCGGCCAGACACGCTGACCGTTACTCCACAAAAAAAAAAAATCGAAAAATCGAAGGAGAATTGGGAGGAAAATTTAAAAGGTACGCAAAACGCGTCCTTGCAAGGGGTTGGGGCTGTACAACACTAAATATGTGAGCTCCAAGCCTGTTGGCCACTAGTCTCACTCCGGGTTACGCTGCTCCTCTGAAGGAGCTCTAGAAAATTTTGAAGGGGAAGCCGAAATTGGACGTAACCTCTTAGGTACCACATATGCGAGGGGGCTGAGATTGATCAATTGATCACGGAACGGGGCGAGGAGGAGTTGGCTGGTGTTTGCCGTTAGGATGGCAAGACGCCGTCATCTGTTGTTCGATGACAAAGCATGTGAAGGCCGTCGGAAGAAGCGCCGTGAAATCTAATGTGCAATTTGAGAAGTCCCTGTCCTTTCAATTTGCGACTTATTGAGTGACCTCGTATATTTAATAGACTATTTATATTATCTGAACTAGGGCATACATCGTTTATAATAAGGGAGGAATATATATGGGGAAGGGCATATAGGTTCGTGGCCCATTTCTTATAGGGCTCATCCCGACATTTGTCTTACGCCTGAGGAAAACCACGGAATACCTTAGGCGAGATGAGTTGTCTCATGTACAAGAGACTAGCCAATTTGGCTATTATGTAGGAGGTGATTGTTGTCATGAGCCTTGTTGAATCGTCTCAATTTTGAGACAAGCCATTTGGCTATATGATGGCTCAATTACGAAGAGGGGGAGAGATGTAATTAGTTAATTAATTTAAAGTAATTAGGGAGATTAATGGGGATATGACAGGTGTGGACGCACTCTTTTATAGAATCCAGTCGACGCTACATACTGCAAGTGTCAGCGGAATTTCACGCAGAGTGCATCAGATCCGTGGCTCTTGGAAACCACCGATTTGGAGGGTTTTCGTATCCTATTGGTCTGCTAAACGGTTAACGCTATGTTAACGTCATTGATGAAAGAGTCAACAGAGCCATTCACCTCACGTTAGTTCAATAGCGGAGCCGCTGTCTCTAGGCGGATAACTTGGAAGTGAACAAAGTTTACCGTAGACCTAAACATGGCATCTTGTTTGAGATTCACCAATGTGGATGATATTCATCTACTTAGAACAGCTCAAGATGGATAAATTATTCAGACCAAAATATAAGACGGCTCAGGAAAGAATTTTTCATTGAAATTCCAACAGACAAAAGGTTGAGTCGTGAGTCCTCCGCCAAGCGAAAACGCTCTTTTGTTTAATTCGCCGTAACTCGGAAACCGGTGAAGATTTTGAGTAGCAACCACTTTTGAAATTAATTTCCATTCTTTCTCAACAGTTCTCTCGCTTTGACCCCCTCTAAAGTGAAAAATAAACAAGTTTGCCCCTTACCAACTTTTTAAGGTGTAAATGTCTATTCTGAACAGATCACATCGAATTTAGTGTTTTGTTCTCACTTAAAAAAAAAAGATTTTCATTTCGAATTTTCTATGCTTTCCTTAACTTACCATTGAGTTATCAATTAAAAAAAAACTACAGTGCGATTAATTATCATAGGAATGGTAATATTTCGTCAACATAGCGTTAGACGTTTAACGGACGATGGAGCGAAAATTCTCTAAGACAGGTCAAGGTTCTCTGCTATTCTTGTCGTAAGAGATAACATGGAGATGTGGCCAAATTATTTGAAAAAATAAATGTAAGAACCTATATGTGACTGAGCCCTTAGATACTGATATTTTTACAAAAACACAAAAATGTTATATGAATGCAATTTCGCTCTTATTTCGCAGAAGCACATAGGCCTACATTTAGCATTTTGTAATCAATTTCGCATTTTATCGTGGATTTAAAATTAGAGTAATACGTTTAATATTCTTTTAAACGAAATTATTTACAGATTTTGACACATTCAGCATTTATCGTGATTCCAAGAATCTACCTCTCTACCTACTATGCAGTTAACAGTCTACATGTATGCAACAAAGTGCCATTTTGCTTCGGACTTGCTCTTGCAGTAAGTACACTACAAGTTCCATAATCTTTTGCATCCCTTAATGCTTTCTTTATTAGACTAGTACATTGTGACAAATTTTTGAACAGACCTTTTAGAGGTAAAATGATTCACTAAATAAAACATAGGCCTACTGTCGTGTCATTTAAAGAAATGAAGTCATTATTCGCATATGAACAAAGTTTCAAAGAAAGATAATACGGTACTGTATATTTATAGAATTAATTCGTCACTGCACTTAAACACTTTTGCTTCAAACAATTTTTCATTTGGCACCTAAGAAAATTATTATTTTGGATGAGCAAGATAAATGGCACATCCTGACGAGTTTATTTATTTATTTATTTATTTATTTATTTATTTATTTATTTATTTATTTATTTATTTATTTATTTATTTATTTATTTATTTATTTATTTATTTATTTATTTATTTATTTATTTATTTATTTATTCTTTCATTTATTTATTTATTTTAATTCAATTTATTTTATTTTAATCATTCAATTGTTAATTTATTTATTTATTTATTTACTTATTTACTTATTTGCTTATTTACTTATTTATTTATTTATTTATTTATTCATTCATTCATTTTGCTAAAATTGTAACATAGAATGTAATATAAACTTATAAAACAGAATTGGTTACATGAGATGATCGCTATGTAAGTGACGGAGACCAGAAACTGTGACAAGGTCAGGGAACGATAGTCATAATATGAACTGAAAATATGCTAGAAAGAGTGGGTGGAGAAAGAATAATGTTGAAACTGATCAGGAATAGAAAAAGAATTGGTTGTGTCACTGACTAAGAAGAAACTGCCTACTGAAGGATATAGTGAAAGGAATGGTGAACGAGAGAAAAGTTCCGGACAGAAGAAGACATCAAATGACACACAACATTAACATTATGGATCGCATGCAGACTAAGAAAAATGCAGAAAATTATTCATTTATTATTATTATTATTATTATTATTATTCGAAATTATTTAAATTCTTTGCTGCTGAGTTGATAATAAAATACCACCATGTTCTGTCTGTACTGATCTCCTTACATACATTTTTAAAACGTCATGTCTATTCATAAACTATCTAAATAAATAAATATCGAAGTCTTGATTTCCTCGGCAATCGTAGCACAGGTCCTGTAATTACGTACTTATTGCTATCCATGATGGGCATGCGCATGGTTCAGGGCTAAGGCATTTTTTTTTAATCAGTCAACAATTTGCGGCAAAAATTAAAAATAAGTTATTTTCGGTGAATGTTACTTATGTCCCGCCCACTATAGGAGACATAGGCCAGTTTTACACTAATCCTAAACATTTAGTATAACTTGTTGCTTGTGGCGAAACGAGCGTTGAGCGACTTCCGCCGATTTTGGAAGACACCGACGCACTTTAACTGCCAACATAGAAAACAAAAATCACACTCAATTGCTTTCACCTTCATCTTGACGGGATAATAAAAGCCTAAACTAACCTAACCTAAGTGCGTCGGTGTCTATTCCAAAATCGGCGGAAGTCGCTCAACGATCGTTTAACCCTTCTCAGGGTTCTCTCTAAGGACCTATCCAAGATGATTATGAAAAAAAAAAACCATCCAATAATATTGAAAAAAAAAGACTCCTCACGGAGATAAACAGAGAAAGTAAGCTAAATCAAACATCACTTCCTCTTTATCTTTCCATTAACTAATCAAGTTATTCCGTACATTCCCTATACTTCATATACCACATAATGAATAAACGAAAAGTTAGAAGCAATTAGATAATTTCCTTTCACTAACATACGCCATTATCTTTGTGGGGTTAAGTTTATACTGTAGACCTATGACTGTACAGTACGTCTCTGATATGCTCTGAATTTAACTTACCACTTTATGGATTGCGTTTCTGTAGTAAACGTGGTTATTTACCAACTTTTAATGCACCGTATCTTCTTCACCATTTCCTAGCAGAATTATGCAACACATGACAGTCGTATAAAAGCAAACACTACTCTCAAATAAACATATTCACGAATTCACCATGCTTCACAGTGCTGAAACAGTTGAGCACCGCAGGTTACGTAAATCAACCCCATGTCCCCAGGTGGCGCTGAACCAACGCATTACTTACAAGTCGAGTATTTTTAAGCATCGACGGAAAGAATACGAACCTGTACAGCGCACAAGCGACCGCGAAAACAGTACTTCATTCAGAAGGGAATCTGTAGGCGACGAAAAGAAATAAAAAAGTACTTACCATGTATAAAATTTGATTATTTTTTTCGTTACTCTACACTTAAACTCGCTTAATTACTCGTATTTTTATTTCACTATTGAAAATTGGTCCTACTCAGAGCGTCGTTTAAGTTAAATTCATATTTTGGATTTTGTCAGGTCATACGCTATACAGAGTGTTCCAGTAAAAGCGTGCAAAAATTTAACAGGACATAGGACACAGGCCATAGGGGATGCTCTACTGAACATTTCGACATAGGAAACCTAAAGTCTGAGAAGCCAGCTTAATAAGGAGATATGGGCTTACACTTGTCTATCGCTGTTACTCTCTTCCGGATTATTTACAGCTAATTTTCACATTTAGATTATTTACAATTATTACTGTACAGTACTATATCACTAACACACCTGAATTAACTTACAATTTTGTACCTCACAGCAATTGCTCAAAATGACGGCCACCAATCTCAAGCATGACATCGGCGTACGAGATTGTACTGCACTCTTTCAAATATCCCTGGCATGTTTCGAATCACATCATAGGCGACTGCAACACTGGCAACTAATTCCATGCCTGTGTCCACTGGGGCCTCATAGACAAGTGATTTTAGACCCTATACGAAATAATAGAGTGGATTCAGGTCGGGTGACCTCGCAGGCCATGGAATAGGGCTTCCCCTTCCAATCCAGCGACCAGGAAATGTAGCATCCAGGTGCACCGATACTGCGCCATCATACTGTTCGACTCTTCAAATGGTATTAAAGAGTCTGTCGTTGATTCATAGCATGTTCTGTCTTGCGACAATGTAAATACGATAAGACAGAGCCACGTTATGGACGATGGGTAAGCAAACAAATGCGTCATGGATTGCCCCCACATATTTAAGCCCATATCTCCTAAAGCTGGCTTCATAGACAATAAGTTCTCTATCTCAAAATGATCTGTAGAGCATCCAATATGTCCTGTTTAATTTTTGCACGTTTTTACTGAAACACTCTGTATACAGACACATGGAATTTGTATAAAGGTGGGGTTAGCATGATGTCAGTCTTTCAACCAAAGTCCGATATCACACTGATAACAAGCACACATGCCCGAGACGGAATTCGAACCCATGAACGTGGCTTCCGTGCAACATCATAGTTGCACACTTTAATCATTAATACTTTAATTCTATTATCGAATTCATTTATTTTTAATTTATACTTATTCATACACCACCATTTTCCAGCTTGTGGTAAGCAATAGCATCGTGGTTAAGGCTTAACACTGCAAAACCTGAAGGTTACAAGTTCGATTACCCATGGGATCACGAAGCTGTGAATTTGAGTATGCTGTGAGATCCAAAGATTGTATATTACAAATTTCGTTACTAATTCTACAGCATTTCAGACACTTCCAATTGCCTATAAATTCTAGAATTGGTTGAAATAAGGATAATTACAATGAAAGAACATCCTATGTTCTACAATGTAGCATAAACTACGTGGACTAAGTACGCACTTTAAAAGAAAAGTGCACGCACAAATATCGCGGAATGTGGAACATTTAAAACAACAAATCACTGTCACTTGCAAGTTCTATTGGAGTAGACAACTTTAAGGCTTAGAGGGAAAAACATTATTCCTTTCAGTAAAGTAGTTTATAACAAGCTAAACTTTTTAATAAACAAAATTAATTACAATGAAGAGTAACACAATACAAAGTAGACTTAGGAAGAACTGAAAAGGGACAAATGAAATATAAATTATATACTGCATCACATTACACTGTTTTCAGTTGTTTCGATCTGTAATAATGACGTAGTTCTGACGTGTTTCCTGTGCATGAGGAGGGAATCGTTCATGATTTCAAATGGTGTGTATATATATATTTTTTTTGGGTTATTTTACGATGCTGTATCAACATCTAGGTTATTTAGCGTCTGAATGATATGAAGGTGATAATGCCGGTGAAATGAGTCCGGGGTCCAGCACCTAAAGTTACCCAGCATTTGCTCGTATTGGGTTGAGGGAAAACCCCGGATAAAACCTCAACCAGGTAACTTGCCCCGACCAGGAATCGAACCCAGGCCACCTGGTTTCGCAGCCAGACGCGCTGACCGTTACTCCACAGGTGTGGACCTGGTGTGTATACCTTGCGGTCTTGTGGAGAGATGTAGCAACTACATTTCAGAACGAGGCTAGTAGTTGGAGCATGTACCTATTATGAAATGGTTATTAGTTTCAATAATAATATATACAAAATATTTATTAATAAATGTAATATGTTATTAAAATGTATTAGTAGGTACAATTTAATCTACCATAAGTGCTCCCTCTATGAGCAATAAAAAAAAACAACAACAAAAAAACATGAAAGTGTCCAATATCAACTGGTGTTAACACTTCTTGGTTAGGCCTACCCACTAAATTGCAAATTTGTCTATTTCCAGTAAGTGAAATGAAGATGACATCCTAGAGACATTAAAGTTTCATACCTATACTTGTTTTTTTTTTTTTTTAAAGATAGGACATGACAGTTAAGCGGCCAAGCTTGGAACTACAGTGTTATGTTGCCAATATGGACTACCATGCTGCCAGTTGATGGAAGCTAGCAATTGATGTTAAGATGGCTGACGTTAAAACATTCATTGATAATTGACGCGAAGGTAAGAAAACAATACAAAATCGACAGAGAATCAAAGACGAAACATACCAATGCTAACATTGTGTGCACAATAAATATCGCCAAGAGAGCTATTAAGCACTTACCACGTGCGAATGGTAAGTTTGGCAACTCAACCGTTGTTACCATAGCAACAGACCTACCACGCTATGTGACATTCAGTTGTTTTTCCAATCGCAATGCTCCTGTTATGTTCCATCTTTCAATAAAAACAAGTATAATAATGTGTTTAAATTTCCATGAAACAAGTACCGAAATTTTGAGAGCAAATTATAAAATGCAGGGTTCCATGAAAGTGCTAGCTAAAAAAGGAACAACACTCACACCCACTACAACTTCAGTGGACACTAAAACAGTCAAAAGGCTCTAAAAGAAACGAATGTGAGATGTATTCTACATATAACATCAAATTTACCCAACAAAAAAGTCTGGAAAACATAAGGGACACATGGAAGGTAAACAAAGACAAATCCAGAAAAGAAAAAATAGCATATTTTCGTTTAGATACCGGACATGATTACTTACCAACACACCTTCACAGATTTAAAACTCTAAACTCTGAAAACTGCTCTATTTTCAAGGACCAGAAAACCAAAATGAATAGAGAACATCTTCACTTTCGAAAACTGGGCCCCAACCTCCAGAAACTGAAGAACCTCTCAAAGTTCTACTGAAATGACAGAAGATTTATAGAATAATTCAAGTCTTGCCATTAGAAAACAACAATAATGCAGAACTGTAAAGGAAATTACACTGTATAGCAGGAAGAAAGAAAGGAATATTTATGTTGATATTTCACATTTAATAAAGTAAATATTTTCAGTCTTACATGTTTTATTTTAATAAAAGTACCATTTATAAAATCATAAATATATAAAGTAAATAAAAATACATAATAATAAAGAAATAAAAACAATATTAATAAAGCATGTCTAATATTTAACACGTCATCATCAAAGGAAGATGGAATTGATACATATACTTTAGGTATATTCATTTACCTTGCCTTGTACTATTAACTATTACTGGTATAAATAAAAGCAGAAATGCATTACACATATTTGTACTAAGCTGGGTTTTAAAACTAGAGCAGATATTATTTCAATATTTCTTTTATGACTCAAACTGGCAATTCATTACCCTTCTACTATAAGTAAACGAAGAAATTTCTTTAAATTTTCTATATGGTGAATCATGAAGCTTGACAAGTGACCCATTAGCTAACTAAGTTGGTACTGGTAAGTATTCTTCTGAAGAAAATTAACTACTGGTATGTCAAGGCATGATAATAACCTTCTCACGCATGTATTTACCAGTTCTTGGATTACATTTAATTAATAGCAAAACGTAATTTTGCTTGCTTTCTAAAGACAGAAAGTAATAAATTATAAAATTATTATAAAAACTTCGTTTCTTTATGGACTTAGACTTTAAAATTAGTACTAGGTATTCAGTAAGCTAATTTAAATTGAACTGCTCAACTTTGAAGAAGACAAATTAACAGAAAATATAATTTTTTTCCAAAATTACTATTATAATTTGCAATGCAAATATTGTTCCATTACATCCTTCCTTTAGCCCATTCTTTTTATTATTTGCACTTCTCCTCTTCATAATATCTCAATAATCATTAAACATCTAGATCCATTCACAGTAATTGCACATTCCTTATTTCCCCTAATATACTAGGCCAAATGTGTAGAAATACCTAAACGTAGAGTTGAAGAGTTGCCAAAACAGAACAGTGTCAACCAATTTTTTATATTTTTTTCTATCAACGTATAGTAAACAACGGAATATGATATGTACACTTGAAGTCCATCAGCTAACAGTTATCCAACTGAATATTTACAAAGTTATAGTACATCTAACACTCATTCCCCAAATGTGCTGTTCACCAGGAAAATGAGAATGTTATTAATGAGAAATTAACAGAACAAATCTGCAGTGCTTGCGAAAAGTGACATAAGTCAGTTTTCACAAACCTTTTTTGATAATTTATTGACAACTTACGGAACATCTTCAAAGATAAACCACACATGTTGGGCCAATTATACAGTGTTCATAGATTTGATAAGAAACGTAAAAAATTATATATTACAGTATATGAACACTAATATTATTAGTAATATATAATTTATTACGTTTCTTACGGAACATCTGCTCGCTTGGAAAAAAATTACATAAGTATTTCTCCCATTACAATAATTCATGCAGAAAAAAATCAAATCGACATCAACCAGTGTAAGTTGTCAATAAATTATCAAAAAAGGTTTGTGGAAACTGACTTATGTCACTTTTCCCAAGTACTGCAGAAGTATTCTGACAATTGCATGGAAGGAAATATTTACAAGTTGTCAAACATATACTTAATACGTAATAGATTAACGACAGTGAATATTTTATGTAAGTATATTTCACAAGCCACTACAGCAGTCCAGTAGCTAGAGTGCTGGACTCATAATCTGTGGACCTAGGCTCGATCCCTGGCATGCTCCTGATTTATGATTTTTGTAACACACCGGGGGCTCTGGTTCTCCTATGGCATCCCAACAAATCTTCATCTCATTGCACGTGTAGCGTAGACAAGCCCCCTACAGCGCACCCTGGGCAATGACTCTGTCGGTAAATTAGTCTACACAATTGGTTTCATGTGAGTGAGTGATGCCATGTATGGTGGGTCCCTATCACCACGGCATGGCGCGTCCTCAGGTTGCGGATAGAGGAGACGGCCTCCAGATATGGAGGGTAGCTGCGAATATATTGAATAAGCAGTCGTGGACAGCCGATAAGGGTGGTCCTCCAGCTTGGGGGTTGGGCGAAGGGCTAACAACCCATCACCGTAAAAAACAGCTTGTTACGAATTCCTACAGTAAGCCTCGGAATAGGACTGATTCTCTGGCACGACCACAGCAAAGGAATAAGGTTTTGAGATTTGGCACTTGGAACGTAACTAGTCTTTATAGAACAGGAGGGGTAACATTAGTAGCAAAAGAACTAGCTAG
Source organism: Periplaneta americana (assembly GCA_025594305.2). NCBI lineage: Eukaryota > Metazoa > Arthropoda > Insecta > Blattodea > Blattidae > Periplaneta > Periplaneta americana. Next base: position 33,117,112 of record JAJSOF020000011.1, read on the forward strand.
ATATAGAATAGACTTTGTGGGAGTACAAGAGGTTAGGTTAGATGGGAATGGCATATCACAAATAGGAGATTACTTGTTGTATTATGGGGAAGGAAACAATAATCACCAATTAGAACAGGATTCTTTGTACATAAAAGAATAAAATCAGCAGTAAAAAAGGTCGAATTTATCAGTGACAGGTTATCATATTTAGTACTTAAGGGTAGATGGTGCGACATCAAAAAAATAAAAAAAAAAAAAAAAGCATAGGTTATTATGAAACTAAGAAAAAGAAACCGTGGTTTGATGAAGATTGTTGCATGGTAGTAGAAAGAAGGAAACAGGCAAAATTGAAATTCTTACAGGATCCAGTTGAGGAGAAGAGAGATAATTATTTCAATGAAAGACGGGAAGCAAGTCATACACTTAGGAATAAAAAGAGAGGTTACTTGAAGGAAAAACTGAATGAGGTAGAAACAAATAGTAAGAATAAAAACATTCGAGATTTATATAAGGGTATAAAGGAATTTAAGAACGGATATCAGTCAAGGGTAAACGTGATCAAGGATGAGAATGGTGACTTGCTTGCAGACCCTCCATCAATCCTAAACAGATGGAAAAACTATTTTGCGCAACTACTAAATGTACATAGGCCAAATAGAAATGATCGGGACGATATTGAAATACAAACTGCTGAGCCATTTATACCCGAACCCACCCTTTCAGAAGTCGAAATTGCGATAGAAAATCTGAAAAAGTACAAGTCTCCAGGTATCGATCAAATTCCAGCAGAATTAATACAAGAGGGTGGAAGTGCATTATATAGCGAAATTTATAAACTTGTACTTGCTATTTGGGAAAAGGAAATTGTACCAGAACAATGGAAGGAGTCCATAATTGTACCTATTTTTAAAAAGGGGGACAAAACCAACTGTGGTAACTTTCGAGGAATATCACTTTTGTTGACGTCGTAAAAATTTTGTCCAATATTCTTTTGAGGAGATTAACTCCGTACGTAGATGAAATTATTGGGGATCATCAGTGCGGTTTTCGGCCGACTATTGATCAGATTTTTGTATTCGGCAGATAATGGAGAAAAAATGGGAGTATAAGGGTACAGTACATCAGTTATTCATAGATTTCAAAAAGGCATATGACTCGGTTAAGAAAGTATTATATGATATTGTTATTGAATTTGGTATTCCCAAGAAACTAGTTCGATTAATTAAAATGTGTCTCAGTGAAACATACAGCAGAGTCCGTAAGGTCAGTTTCTATCTGATCCTTTTCCAATTCACTGCGGGCTAAAGCAGGGAGATGCACTATCACCTTTACTTTTTAACTTCGCTTTAGAATATGCCATTAGGAAAGTTCAGGATAACAGGCAGGGTTTGGAATTGAACGGGCTACATCAGCTTCTTGTCTATGCAGATGACGTGAATATGTTAGGACAAAATACACAAACGGTTAGGAAAACACGGAAATTTTACTTGAAGCAAGTAAAGCGATCGGTTTGGAAGTAAATCCCGAAAAGACAAAGTATATGATTATGTCTCGTGACGGGAATATTGTACGAAATGGAAATATAAATATTGGAGATTTATCTTTCGAAGAGGTGGAAAAATTCAAATATCTTGGAGCAACAGTAACAAATATAAATGACACTCGGGAGGAAATTAAACGCAGAATAAATATGGGGAATGCGTGTTATTATTCGGTTGAAAGCTCTTATCATCCAGTCTGCTGTCCAAAAATCTGAAAGTTAGAATTTATAAAACAGTTATATTTATTCTTCTATTGGCTGTGAAACTTGGACTCTCACTCTGAGAGAGGAACATAGGTTAAGGGTGTTTGAGAATAAGGTGCTTAGGAAAATATTTGGGGCTAAGCGGGATGAAGTTACAGGAGAATGGAGAAAGTTACAAACTGCACGCATTGTATTCTTCACCTGACATAATTAGAACTTGAAATCCAGACGTTTGAGATGGGCAGGGCATGTAACGTATGGGCGAATCCAGAAATGCATATAGAGTGTTAGTTGGGAGACCGGAGGAAAAAGACCTTTAGGGAGGCCGAGATGTAGATGGGAGGATAATATTAAAATGGATTTGAGGGAGGTGGGGTATGATGATAGAGACTGGCTTAATCTTGCACAGGATAGGGACCGATGGCGGGCTTATGTGAGGGCGGCAATGAACCTTCGGGTTCCTTAAAGTAAGTAAGTAAGTGAGTGAGTGACGGATAGTTAAGCATCCGCCATTAGGGGGAAAAAAATATATTTCACACAAGAACCGCTATGTTAGTAAATGTGACCACTCAGAGGTAAAAAATACTATGCAAGCAAATGTTACAACTTAAAGCAGATGTCTCAATAGGGCCTTCTCGGATTCCTCCTCCCTCTCTTTTTTAATGTAAGAGTGGAACAAGATGCGGGAGCAGTTCGTGTATCTCTGGATGACGTCTTTGACCGCGACGTTTGAATAGACATCTGCAACCGCTACGATGTTGTCTCAATCTCCGAGAAAGAATGTCCTTATTACCGCAAATATATGAAGAAATAAAAGCTTTCATATGGAAAGTGAAACTGTGGGAATCAATTTGCCACTTCATTAATCTAAAATTATTACTATTTAATTTAATTTTATTTTATTTTATTAAATATAGTATAAACCAAAAAAAAAAGAGATACCAAAAACCATTTACTAGAAATGAAGTATTGTTGTTGTTTAGTCAACTGTCCGAAGAAAAGTCTGAACTCACAAGTGATACCAACAAGACATCACTTAAGAGGCAACTATGCCAGGAGATAATGGGGTAGGGTGGCCTGTTCGTTGTCCTTAAATAATTACGTAACATGTATGGCTGTTCATGCTTCAGATTTCTTTTTACTCAATGTATAATTAGAAAATAAATTTATTATTATTATTATTATTATTATTATTATTATTATTATTATTATTATTATTATTATTACTGCAAACTACTCAAGAAATTTTATTCCTTCCGAAACCAACCGTCCATTGTGACAGTACAACTCAAAAGTGCAGCTTTGTGGAATTTCTCCCGCGGCAGTTGCAACTTAGCTCACTCATGCATGTGACATGAATCAGCGATCGGCTATCTTCGAGTATTGCGCTTATCTCTTCAGCTGACTACGCTATCTACACTTGCTCTCTGTAACAACTTTTATGTGTTGGCCTTGAGACACCTGACTTAAAGCATAATTCAGAGTGCAAATTAAAACACTGCTCTTTGCACTCCAAAAACAATTACCGGCACACAAAAAGTAAAATTAATGTCTATGAACATTGGAGCAGAAATGCTTGGATATTTAGTAAAATATTTTTCGACTAGTTACCATGAGTTATTGAACAGAAAATATTCACCAAATTGTTCTTAGATTATTCTACCAGTCGTCAGTGTGGTAAAACTGAGAGTTCGTTCTATTTCTTTACAAATACTTTCTTAAATTTTCGCAAAAATATTTTAAAATCTAAGGCTACAAAAAATCAATTACCATATAGTCTAAAATGTAATACCATGATTCCTGATACTGTAACAACTGGGCACCAAATGTCATTTTCTATCTTAATTAAGTTGCAACACTTTTTCTTGGTAATGAGTGTAATTACGAAGTGATAATATTTCTCATTCATCCAATAAATTATTTATACTTGACATGATAATTTGCCATTTTGCAATAAAAACCATTTCTTCATATATCTCATAAACACGACCATTTCCACTTATAAAAAATACTGTATGGAATCATAAATAGTCAGGCTAGTAAAGTTTACATCCATGTAAGTTTTTAGGCCTATACCTCGCTAGTCCAATAGAACTAAATGTAAATTAAATTACAATAAATAAAATATTTTATTATTAGAAGTATTTCTATACAAAAAAAGAAACAAAACACTGTAAAAAATCTGTGGCTTTTACTGCAAGATTATAAACGATTTAACGGAAAAATAATTATATTACTTATAAATAGCACAAAGAAAAAACGAAAGGTCTCTAAAAGTTAGTATACTGTAATACTATGCAGTTTAATGTTGACTGATGTCTTCAGTTGAAGGCCATAGCGTAATTGTGCTTTTGGTTAAGTACATACCAGTAGCTCGTCATTTCAGTTCCACATATGCTAAAAGTGTCTGCTTGTCTTACATATTATGTGGATTAACAACTTTTCCAGCATAAAGAATGACTTTCAATGAATTTTCTACTATGAAAAATGCAAACGGTCGATTTGCACGAATTTTTGGCACTTGTTGTCGCTCAGACATAACTCCACCTGTAAAAAAAAAAATAAATATTTAACTGTTACATGGTTTTACATTAGTCAATTATTTTGCTTATATGCATTTGTGTCGTATACTACATGTTAAATTTAATTTGAAAAATAGTGAAAAATTTTTAAGCATGTGTGTGTTTGTGTCTATTGCTCAATATTTAACAGTGAGACCAGCCTCATGGTCTAGTGGTCAGAGCTTCTGGCTATATTTCATGAGGTCCCGGGTTCGATTTCCGGTTAGAGCACAGGAATTTTTCCTTAAAGGTGATTATTCCTGTGTTCGTCCATGGTCTGGAATTTAGGTTAAGTTTAGATTTAAGACCTCTCCTGGCACCACATTATCATAATCATCCTATCACATCATCGGGGTAATGTAACTCCGCCTTCCAGGCGCCCCAACCTCAGAAGTGGGTTACAATTAAGCCACGGCCAGGAGAGAAGACCAGAAATGTCGAAAAGACAACCTGGTCGCATTGGATAAAAAAAAAAAAACATTAGTCAGTTATAAACATTAAATAATATTCAAAAGTATTTCGAAATCTTTGTGCATGTTTAAAATTAATAAATGAATATATGTTTATGTCCTTATATCTTCTAAGCATAAAAAAAATACAAATGCGATAAAATCTCTTCAGTAAAATGATATGAATATTACCAATTATTGAGCAAGTATTCAACAATAACTTGTAAATTAGTAGTGAATGTTTTCTTAGTTAATAGGCAATTAACTTCTGAATGAATAAATAACCTTACATAAATGTAATGTTTCAGAAACATCACGCATCTGAAAAGATAATGAAAAAATAAAATCACAGCTTTCTGGTTATGAAGGTGGTCTAATATTATTACTAATGAATTATTAATTTATTTAATTAAATAAATAACGACTTTACTGTTTTATCATTTTAAATCAAGATGTTATTTTATCCGATTGACTAGTTTCCATGTTATTTGCATCATTTTCTGAATCTTAGTATCCTACATAATTTTCTTTACAACTTCATAATGTTTCTGTAACTTTAAATTTATGTAATGATTACTTATACCTGAAGTTAATTGCCCATTAACTAAGAAAACATTACTATTAATTTAGAAGTTACGTTTAAAACATAGGCTACTTCATCATTTGGAATATTCTAAAGAGCATAAGTAAATAACCAGTATTGTTTATGAAAAGCACCATATTGGCTCGCTTTCTTTTTTGGAAACTAATTTAAACTGAACTGCGACAACTGAAATCTTATGTATTTTATGTAACTTAATTACCTTATGCACGACTTGTGCGCATTTATTCTCTTATTAATTTAAAATAAAATGTTTTCCAATAAAATAAGCACTGTATTGTAAAATGAGAAAAAAACACACATAAATAACTTCCCATTGGACATTTTGATAAGACAGATTAACACTTTTATTAAAATAAAAAATAATTAATTACAAAGAAAAACTAACCTGTGGCACTGCTAGCTATAGTTCCTTCCTCATCAATTACAACTTCAGCCTTATGTATCAGCTTATGTAAATGTATGTTATGTGGCGATATACCAGATAGGTCAGCTTTAGCATCGTTAAACACATCATGGATTCCCAACTGCAAAACAAAAGGAGATATTATTATTATTAGGTGCCAAATACAGCAATATCAGTATACATTCAAGAGGCATTCAAACACATTGTTTACTATCGGAGGCTCAAAAATTTTGATTTGCTTAAAAATTAGGGTTCTTCATTTTTATGGTTTCATTAATAAAACTTTTTTATTGTGTTTCTTTTCTCTTGTTTAGTTATTATTATTATTAATTATTATCATTATCATCTTTATTATTACTTTTTTAGCTAATGAAATCCAGTGGCGTAGCATGAAATTTTGAGCAGGGGAAGCTAACTCAAGTTGTCTTTCATGCAATATGAGAAAATATATTCCAAAAATATAATCTTAAAATAAATAGTAGTCAATGTCAAGTCACCAGTCGAAGATTGGTTGGAAACTCGTAACACCAATAAGGCATGACCCCAAATGGTACGTACCATAGTAAAATATGATTTCACTGTTTACACATATCTCTAACAAATATACACATATACGTATAACATTAGCTCACTCCCTGTCGTACTTAGAGAAATCACAATATTAACGGTCAATAGATACAGTATTAGTATCATTACATAAGTATGCGTCTGTCTTTTGGTTGTGTCCTTCATTGACAGCAAGGGAGTCGGTCATTTATTTTTTAGATCACATTTTTGTTCGTAAGTCAGTCTTGATAATAGAATTATCCTAAAAGTTCAAGTAAATTGGTGTCAGGAACTGTTATTTCACTCATATTTGTTATATCAGCCACAATGCACACTATCACTTCAACTGAACACAACTGACGAAAAGGGATAACTCGGAAACTACTTATTATCAATGTCAAAGCTAGCTTCTTGCGAGCCTTGCGACCAGGGTAGTTTAGTTAGAAAGAGATGGAAAATCTGCGGGGTGGGTTACACAGAAGAATGAGTGAAAGAAACCAGTCTGCTTGGAAGCTGGTGTGTGCAGGCTTCTTGTTTACTGCTGCATCACAAATCATCCTAGGTACTGCATCACAATATTTAACGCGTAAATATAAATCCTATTAAAATTAATAAATAATTTTATCCATAAACTCAGGTTTATTATGAAATTATTATTAACTGGGGAAGCTGAGCTTTTTAGCTTACATTGACGATACGCCACTGATGAAATCTTCTTTTGCAATTACTTTTGAGTATTCCTTAACATTAAGCTTCAATAGCCTGTAAAGTAATTCTGTTGCACAATAACTATAGCTACCACCTATTGATTTAAATATTCTCAAATATACTAATAATATAAGAAACAATTTCCTTACTCCTTTATAATGATGTAAGAGATGTTCTTCACCTAACATACTTAGGAACATTAAATCCAGACGTTTGAGATGGGCAGGGCATGTAGCATGTATGGATGAATCCAGAAATGCATATAGAGTGTTAGTTGGACAAGGGAAAAAGACCTTTGGGAAGACCAAGACGCAGATGGAAAAATAATATTAAAATAGATTTGAGGGAGGTAGAATATGATGCTAGGGACTGGATTAATCTTGCTCAGGATAGGGACCAATGGCAGGCTTGTGTGAGGGCGACAATGAACCTCCAGGTTCTCTAAAAGCCATTTGTAAGTAAGATGTAAGAGATATTAATTCTTTAAAATTTCCTTTTCTGTTTTTGTTAAAATTTTGTTACTTGCTTCCGAAAATTCCTGTGTTTCCTACAAACACTACATACCAGGAAGCCATACTTGTTTAGTAGTTAAACATTTTGTATTTCTACAAGTACTTTGTACCATATATTTTTAAATCTAAGTATTTCTTGTGTCAGTTTTAACCTAAGAAGATTATGAAGCACTTGAGCTGTTTGAGATCTATTAAAGTCTCTATAGAAATGACAGTGCACTCCAACAGTATTATTTTTCGCACGTTTTCATTCATTAATTTGAAATATCTTTTAAAGAAATTACAAAAATTACAAGCAGTGCTGGTATTTCTGGAATTAATAATTGATCACCTTTTTCATTTTATAATTTTTAAAATAAATATATGCCAGTAACTTAATGATTATATAAATTTGCAAGTTTACTGAAAATATAGGTTCCCTGATAAAAAAAAAATACTTGTCACAATAACTGCTTTTCCATACTACCGGTAAACTCTTTTATAAATATTTTGTGACTGACCCCAACATTTTCTGAACCCAGCCAATGAGTATCACTCATGGAAAAAATAATACTATTGCATTCGTAAATGATCAGATCCATAAACATATTATCTATACTGTTTTTGTACAGTTTTGTCTATTTTAAGGAACAACGATAGAAGAAAAAACTTTTCCCCAATACGGTACCGGTACTGTTTTTATACATTACATATTCCACTTGAATACAGAAATATTTCAAGCTTAGTCTCAGACACTGAAAATAAATGCACTAGATATTCAACTAATAATTACCTTAAATACCAACAAGATAATAAGTACTCTTACAACAAAGAAACACTGAGATAGGGAGGTTAAGTATTAATCATTGAAATAGAAGAGAAATGAGAAAGGAAGATTTCTTACTTTTTCTAGTGCCTTATTCAGAACGTAGTCAGAATTAATGACAACTCGTGGAAGGAAAACTTCTACGAATGCATCTGGGAACTCCTCATCCTCAGTTGTCATGCGGTGATATATCTTCTCCATCGTTGTTTTGGTTAGACGTTCCAACAGCTCATCAATGGTTGTATTGCCGATTGGTACCACAACCAACATACTGAACTGCTGCCCCTATATTGAACATACATAACAATAATCAGTAACCTAACCTAAGAAATACTGCTGAACTTCAGTCACTTCTCAGTAATATGTGGCCATTCAAACATTTATTACAAATACATTTCTTAAAATGTTCTTTTAAATTTATCTAATTCACACCTCATGAGTTATTTAACTCTATAACAACCGAGTGGTCATCTACAGAATGTTCACCAGGGAACAGGTTCCTCTCAGGTAATTAAATGGCATCGAACTTCTACTGTTATAGATCAAATCCGAATGTCGAGGAATTAGTGTGTACATTTCCTCTGGATCGAATCTGGGAAGGTTTTGTGTTGATAATACAGGCTGAAGGGACGTATGTCAAAATTAAAAATATTAGTATACAGCTGACTTCCGATCAGAGGAGTCAGTTTAGTCGTAGCAAGGCAGTACATATAAAAACAGTGAATCTTGATTTATGATACGTAGATTACGAAAAAATCGTAGGGTTGCCAGATATCCTGATATGGTGGGATATTCCCGATTTTGAGAAACTTTTTCCGTGTCCTGATTATACCCATCATGAGATGCAGAATGTTCTGATTTTTAAGATATTACCCATTTCTAAGCAGAATTAAAATTCGCACACGATGTAAAACAAATGCACCACACACCGTGTTCAGGCTTTAGGGATGCAGATTTAAGGGTATACTCTCCTACCACTTATGTTTGTATTTTAATATTTATATGTTAATCTAAATGTTACTTAAGAAAAATGTATTTTTTATATTAAATTGTCACATTAAATGACACATAATTATAAATGATTATAACAAATGTAATGATAAATATTCATTAAAATGTTTAAAAAGTAATTCTTTAATTGAAGAGTTCAGAACCATAGTGGGCCAAGCGCCATTTAGTAAAACCGTAGAAAACAAGGGATAAAATGAAGTTATTACCATAATTTAATAGAAACATATAGCAAGTAATGTAAAGTATACACATTAAAACTAAATGATATGTCAATCTTCATTAAACTATGGCATTCACTTAATTTTAACCCTTGCTTTCTCCGTTTTTAATAAATATTGCTTGGCCCACTATGGCTCTGAACCCTTCAATTATCCTGTACGTACATAGGCTACAGTGTATTAGGTAATAGCTACCACAGTGTAGGATATAAAGTCACGAAGCTTGAGTTGTGAGGGTGCTAGGAACAATTGACTGTGCTGGTACTATTTCGCATTGTTTGTAATGAGGCGATATTAGCGATCCTAATGGTTAGCAACTATTTATGGATGCATATTTACTACGTATTGAGCTTCGTGACTGTATATACTAGACTGTGGTAATACATTATCATTAAGTCGCTCATATATCAACTACCGGTACTCACAGTAAAATAGTTCTCCTTTGATATTTTTACAATCTGGCAACCCTAGTCAAATAGTGTGTGTGTTCTGAAATTTAGTTGTGTATTGAGGATTTGTTGTGGGTATGTTTTCGTGTGCCTGTATATTTCGTACAGTTCTAGTTCTGAAGATGGCTACTATTAAGCTCGAAACTACTCAACTAGGTATTTACAAACTTAGTTTACATTTAACACGTGAAGGTGATGATCACAATTTATTATATTCCTAAATGATATACCAGTAGTATTCAAGGTTGTGTAACCAAAATGTATAATAAAAACTCACTTCGTATGGAAGTTCCACCACTTTTGCTCCAAGCTCAGTCATACGACTGTAGCGAAAATGACTATTCTGATGCATCATCTGTACTTCGCCGAGTTCCACGCCTTTGTCATCATAAAATTTCTCAGTAATAGTGTTACTAGAGTTGAATGGTAATAGCCAATTGCCTTTGAAGAAGTTACCACTAGCAATTACAAGATGAGGGTCCTTCATATCCTCTGCAAAAAAAAAATAATAATAAATGCAAAATGTTATTCAAATGACATTAATTATTCTGCATATAAACTTACTTTGAACGTAAAACTGAAAGGTTTACATAAAAATACGATCATTACCAATAACAATTCACAGGTTAAACTGTTAAGGCTCGTTCCAGTCTCATAGTTTTCAGTAAAAAAGTTGTGTTCATTGCTTTCTTGGCTCGCCAATACTTCGCTTACCCACTGATTTATAATTTAATATTATTTTCGGTATGTGGCATTCAGTCATTCTTTCAACATGTTCCTTCCAGTTGTTCTTATGTAACTTTATTTTGTTTGTTAATTTTAAAATGTTTAATTCATTCCTAATACTTTAATTTCGTTTTTATTCACAAGGCTGTATCCTGCAACCCTTCTTAAAAATATCACTACAATATAAATGTAAAATTATACGTTATGGCTTCCTTTTCAAAGTGAAGATAAATCGCAATATAGCGAACGCCAGTAGGGGAAGTTATCCCCACCCACATGAAATGTGTATTCGACACAACACTCGCCTATCACGTAGAGTGTCTGATGAGCTAGTAGGGGAAAAGTGGAAGGGGTCGTGGGCGGAGCTTCTACGTTCGCTATATTGCGATTTGCCCCAAAGTGATAATTGGACAGCAAAAACATATACCGGTACATAAAATAAAATTAATTTTATTTGCCCATTTGTGGCTTATCTCTTCAATTCACATTTATCTCTCAATTTCTATTTTCACAACAACAGAAAGTAGCCTACGGTACCGGTACTCAAACAGTTGAATACCCAGGATCCAGTAAAAATTTACTGGCCATTACTTGCTAACGTCAAAATTAATCTTTAATCATCATATTCATCTATCATCCCACATTCTAGGACAATTAATACCACCTTACAACATTCTCCTTCTTCGAAATGGATTTTTGCAAACAACATGACTAGCAGAATTCAAGAATGTTTTCGTCGACTATATCTAGAAGGATCAACAACCAAGCAACAATATGGAAGCAACGAAAAGTTGCAAGTTTATTTCATTACGATTAGTTACTACACAGAATAAACTTGCAATTTTTCATTGCTTCCATATATAATTTACTTATCTGAAAATATGTCCTTGAAATCTATAGCAGCCAGACAGGCTAAAACTAACATACAAATATGTGAACACAAAAGTGAAATTATGTTGTTGTTGTTGTTTTCTAATGCCAGGCGTTTGACAATAAAGTCATTTGACCTCTTGCACTCCAATATTTTTCAAAGATATTATCAAGACCAGCCACTGAAGAACAGATTTTGAGGTGTTCCGAATCCATTTCTTGGTTTGAGTTGCACAATAGACAGTTAGGGGACTGATATATTCCAATTCTATGCAGGTGTTTGGCCAAACAATCATGGCCTGTTGCCAATCTAAATGCAGCTACAGACGATTTTCGTGGTAAATCGGGAATCAACTGTGGATTTTGATGAAGAGAGTTTCATTTTTTCCCTTGGGATTGTGTTATCAAATTTTGTTTGTTGAAGTCTAAGTATGTAGATTTAATAAATCTTTTCACAGAGTAATACGTAGATTTAGTAACAGGTCTGTAAGTAGCAGTGCTGCCTTTCTTTGCTAAAGCATCCGCATTCTCGCTTCCCAGGATTCCACAATGGGCTGGTGTCCATTGGAATACAATTATTTTATTGAGTGTTACCGGTATTAATTGAGAGAGCATTTTAGTTATTTTCTGCTATTTGAGATGAAGGTGTGTGTTTAGAGACTATTGATAGAATAGCTGCTTTGGAGTCTGACAATATAACTGTATTTTTAAATTTATTGATGTGGCATAGAAGATTCCTGAGACTTTCACTTATTGCAATGATTTCTCCATCAAAACTTGTTGTTCCATACCCAAGAGATCTATAAAGTGAGAAGAGACAGCACGTAACACCTGCACCGGCACCTTGTTCTCTGGAGATCAAGGATCCGTCGGTGTATAAATGAAGCCAGTTTTGTGGAGGGTATCTAAATTAATTTTCTCTAAAGACAATTGTTTTAGTATTTCAGTGTTTACTTCTGATTTCAGTATTTCTTCTGTTAAATTTAGATTATATTCCATATTTAATAGAGTTAAAGGATTTGGTTTAATTTGTAGGTTTTCTTTTAAATTCGGGATATTGATTTTCTGTTTTAATTCTTGAACAATGGATATGAAACTTTTTTGAGTTTTCAATCTACAGAGAGGACTGTATGAATGCCAATTGTTTCCTGGTAATCTAATAAGTTTTTCATATTGAATCAGTGCTTTTTCTTCTATTGAAATTATAGAAGTTATTATAGACTTTTAAATATATATACTGGGTTCCATCCCCCTCCATTACGATAAGTTACTACTGATCTGTTTGTGTACGTATTTTGTTTGACATAGTCTCCGTGTTCTCAAATCTATTCACTAACTTAAGTAGGCTTAAGCTTACTGCCTGCTTCATCAGCAGTCAAATATTCGGAAATTTCGCAATAAACTCCATACAGATCCGGCGAGCCGTTTCATACTTACAATAATATGTCTTGCACACAAACACTCTTTCATACAAAGAACTTAACTCTTAAAAAATGTGCACTAACCTTCGTGTACAAGCTGTGTGATGCGATTGCGAGTGACATTTCCCACCCATCGATTAATGAAGTTGACAGTTCCAGTTGTGTTGGCAAAATTTACTGGCTGGATAAAAGCCTTGTATATGTTATCTGCCAAATATTCGAACTCCCACTGTACAGGCCTATTGGGATCAGTAAACAGTGCACTGGCACCTATCATCTCAACTCCATCAGTTACAACCTGAAAATGTAACTTTCATTAACTTCTCAGTTGCGTGTACATAATAAACATGTGAGTGTAAACAAATTTAAATCAGTAAGTTACCGGTACGGTACTTTCCAGAGTTCGGAACTAAAATCATCAATAACTCCTATTTATAATCGTCTATCATCTATTGTTTGAGAGATTAACTAAAAAATTTGGACAAGATTCAAAAAGATAACTTTCAATTCTGTTATCGTTGATTTTCTTGTCAATTATGGTGGAGATTATGATTATTATTAGATAGGAAACAGAAAGTTGAAATCAATACAACTATGAAATCTGCATCGACATGGGGAACTATTAATAATGGAATACCTCAAGGATCAATATTAGGTCCCCTACTTTTTCTAGTGTTTATAAATGATCTTGCTCCCCTAATAAAAGATGTAGGTCATCCCATATTATTTGCAGATGACACAAGTATAGTGCCGGTAATTACAGCCAATAACTCCAACACATTCCAATCTTCAACAGAGGAAATTCTCTTCAAAATATGTGACTGGTTCTCAGTCAATAAATTAGTATTAAATTGTAACAAAACTAACATAATTCAATTTAAATCCTGTCCAAATTCAACGTCGCAATTTTCTAGCGCAATAATTAATAATAGATCCATATTAGAAACAACAACAACCAAATTTCTTGGCTTAAAAATCGATAATGTGTTAATTGGAAAAATCATTTTAAAGAAATTACCCCCAAACTAAATTCAGCTTGTTTTGCTATTAGATCTATGCAAAAGATAGTAAATATCAATACCTTAAAAACAATATACTTTGCATACTTCCGCTCGGTAATGAGTTTTGGAATAATATTCTGGGGAAATTCCACAGATAGTAACAATATATTTCTATTACAAAAAAAGAGTAATTAGAATAATAGTAGGTGCCAAATCTAGGGAATCATATAGGACTATTTTAAAAAAACTACAAATAATGCCCATGGCTTGTCAGTATATCTTTTCATTAACAATCTTCCTCGTATGTAATCGTGAAAACTTTGTAACTAATTCAACAGTTCATAGCATAAATACACGTCAAAAAATGACTTTCATACTCCATCGGCAAGTCTATCGTGCTATCAGAAAGGAGTGCGTTATATGGCAGTAAAAATTTTTAATAGCCTCCCTATCGATATAAAAAAATGAAACTCAAAACATAAAATTATTTAGGGCCAAATTAAAGAAGTACCTAATTTCTCACGCCTTCTATTCTGTAGGTAAATTCATCACATTCAATAACACTTCATGAAATTGATATTAAAACTTTGTGTTGTACTAGTAGACTATATTGTAAATCTCGTTTGTACTGTATATATTTCATCTAGACTGTGACTATAAATTAAGATTTTATAATAGTATTCAATTTTTCAATTCACTGTGGGCTAAAGCAAGGAGATGCACTATCACCTTTACTTTTTAACTTTGCTCCAGAGTATGCCATTAGGAAAGTCCAGAATAATAGAGAGGGTTTGGAATTGAACGGATTACATCAGCTGCTTGTATATGCGGATGACGTAAATATGTTAGGAGAAAATCCACAAACGATTAGGGAAAACACGGGAATTTTACTGGAAGCAAGTAAAGAGATAGGTTTGGAAGTAAATCCTGAAAAGACAAAGTATATGATTATGTCTCGTGACGTGAATATTGTACGAAATGGAAATATAAAAATTGCAGATTTATCTTTTGAAGGGATGGAGCAGTTCAAATATCTGGGAGCAACAGTAACAAATATAAATGATACTCGGGAGGAAATTAAACACAGAATTAATATGGGAAATGCCTGTTATTATTCGGCTGAGAAACTTTTATCATCCAGTCTGCTGTCAAAAAATCTGAAAGTTAGAATTTATAAAACAGTTATATTACCGGTTGTTCTGTATGGTTGTGAAACTTGGACTCTCACTTTGAGAGAGGAACATAGGTTAAGGGTGTTTGAGAATAAGGTGCTTAGGAAAATATTTGGGGCTAAGAGGGATGAAGTTACAAGAGAATGGAGAAAGTTACACAACACAGAACTGCACGCATTGTATTCTTCACCTGACATAATTAGGAAAATTAAATCCAGACGTTTGAGATGGGCAGGGCATGTAACACGTATGGGCGAATCCAGAAATGCATATAGAGTGTTAGTTGGGAGGCCGGAGGGAAAAAGACCTTTGGGGAGGCCGAGACGTAGATGGGAAGATAATATTAAAATGGATTTGAGGGAGGTGGGATATGATGATAGAGAATGGATTAATCTTGCTCAGGATAGGGACCAATGGCGGGCTTATGTGAGGGCGGAAATGAACCTCCGGGTTCCTTAAAAGCCAGTAAGTAAGTATTAAATTTTTTGACTTGTTCCATATTCTAGCTGTAAGCATGTATGAATACCATGGATTGTTAATAAATACAATATAATACAATACAATACAATTACTGTTATTTTGTGGCAGAATGATTTTACAGTATCAGTGATGCTGATAGCACATATTTCCGAGAACATTTCTAAATCTATTCTTTCGGCAATGTAATATTTCCTCTTTATACTTCGTACAATGAGAAAATACAAAAATCTTTGTCTGTACTATCTCTATGACTGATGACTATGTTGCATCAGTCATCATACTTACATGAATAGTTCGATCAATCTTGCGATATGCATTACGAATATCTCTGTTGTTCTCATTTAAATGGAGAGCAGTCTGCAGTTGTGATTTAGTTTTTCCACCAGCTCCTTCTCTCATCAATGCCAATACTGCCCAAACACTGATTGGTGAAATAGCCACATTCATGTATCTTCCAGCTTCAAGAGAAGTTGCCTGCAAAATATAGAGGAAATAATGAACAAGAATTTTCACCCAGTACACTTGAAAAATCAGAATGTATAGTATATTGAGGAAAATACTTTTGGGTATTTCACATTGTGCTGGGGCTTATAACATACATTTCGTAACTACACAGAGATTCCATCTTCAGGGTAGTAACTAGACCTGAAGAAACAACTGAGCATGGAGCCCATTGAATTCCTCCTCCTCAAGATGAAACTTGTATGTAGTTCCGAAAATCTGAGAATTTATATGATCCTGAATCTTTTATTTCTCACAAACAAAGTTTTCAGATCAATATTAAAGTAATATTTTTAATCAGATATGTTCATCCTAAGCAATTCAGTATTGGTAACCATATGTTGATAAATATCTTATTCTTCTATTCTGTTCTTTAGGATTTTATCCCGTATATAATGAATAAGATTTCAGCTATCTCATATGCAGCCTTCTTGGACTCCATTTTGGTGAGCTGTCCTTACGAATTCCACAATTCATCATCTGCCATCTTACTGATATGTTCATTCTATCCATTTATGCATCTGATTGAATTCAACATAGCTCTCTAATATTTTAAATTATTATACAATCAAATCTGATTTTTCTAACTATTTTTTCTCAGGATATTGATTTAATTTGTCTCAACCATGTGCCTAGTTCTGATTTTGTCTGTCCTTGCTTAGGAAAATATAATAATACAAATAAAGTGAGTATATACCATACTCTGTTAGGGGCATTATTTATTTTAATGTACATGTATTACAGAGAAGAAACCTCCATTATCCTTAAATTTGTTTCGTTTTCAATTTTGTAACAAAGAAAGAAAAAATTTTAGGTGATTATAGTTGAGAGGAATAGGCAATATACGTTAAAAAATAATTCAAAGGGAATCTTATTTAGGAGACCATGAAGCTGGCAATCATGAAAGAATTTGATTTTTATACTTTTATATACCGGTAGTTACATTAACTATATGAGGCATTCAGTTTTGGATTAGTGGATACTGTATATGAGTAGGCCTATAGATTATTATACATATCCCACAATTAGAACTTTCTTTCCTTTTTACATTCACGCTTGCATAAGACACTTCAATACCAAACAGTAAGTTGCTTCTTCAAAAGCATTTTTTTCTAAAATGTACATTATTTTAAACTTCAGGTAAATTTTTCTCAGAAAATATTATATCTAATGCTTTAAAATGTTCTACAGTAATAATTTAGCCATATTAGAAATAAATGGACGCACAATAAAAGTAATAAAATCGGTTTTCAGTGTCATCAGTTGTCGAAAATAAGTAAAGAAATAAAATATTACTTTTTTTAATTAGGTACTGGTACTTGTAAATATATAAGTACGTAAATGTGTCCTATTTGCTGATTAGACTCTCATTGCACGGTTTCATAGATCTATGTTTTACTATGTCGTTGCTTAAGTCTGAAATCTCTTTGTGGAATATTTTGCACCTACTATTCATGTGTTATATATTTTAATTTTAAATTTTAACTTAATTTATTTTATTCATACTCTGAAACAATACAAAACATCTCAATATAATTCTACCTATTACTTCTAATTCTGTTACTGGCGCTTTGTAAATATGTTCCAACATTTTTTTTAATTTTTCACCGACATATAATTAGCAGCAAGTTGTTTTACACTGTGAAATGCACGGACTAAGTTATCAACTCTTTCTATAGAGCCACAGACTGTGGGGTGATAGTAGTATTTTTATTTAATAATGCTTTCAAGTACACAATGAGTCGAAATTAAATGTGGGCGAGAAATAGTGTACTAATTTTGCCTGGAGATCTTTATCAGTGACCCTATCTTATGCCGTAAATTTACAACATGGGACCTACAGCTTTATTTTTATCCCAGGGAAAGTCATGCTAAGGATAGATTGTCCTTTAAAATCTATTTTTCTCTGCTAGGTTTGAACCCACGAACCACTAGCATGGTAACCATTACATCATTTATTGTTTCATTATAGTATTCCCAGAATGATACCAAGGTCCACTCAACCATCTATAAAACTGGGTACCGGCTCTTTCCAGACAATAAAAGGCAATCAGAGTGTGACATCATCACCTCCTTCTGCTAAAGTCCAGAAAACATAGAAGCTCTCTTCCTCCTTTCCTCCTGTACTATGTCTCAATGACGTGCATACGGATATAGTAATTTTCAAGTGTTACGTTTACTGTACATTCAACCAACATTAACAGAACAAGTGAAAGGATTTGATGGAACGGAAATTACAATGGTCAACATGGAAATGCTTACGTCATTTCCGACGAACTGAACAATGTGAACGAGTCCACTGCAGTAGCGGCTGGTGGTCAAAATAATGAGTGTGCTACAATCTCTATATCGGCCTACTGTATACACTTATATGTATTTATCTTAATTTGAGACTCGCCTAGTGACGAAATATGAAGTTCATACGACGTTCCTTCCTACTGCAGAACTTGTCAATTACCCTGGTGTTAAACCTCTCCATCTTGGACATCATACTCTTTTCTATTGACAATACTGCAAGAGCAGTGAGTTGATCCTGGGACATTGTGTTCCTTAAAAACGTTTTTATGTGTTTCAAGCAAGAAAAACTTCTTTCTGGCTCAGCAGTGGTCATTGGTGTTGTAACCGAAATATTTAACAACTTCGTTACTTCACAGAATGGATCCTGTAAATTGTTGGAGACTATGTATTGTAACAATTAAACAGCTCCATCTATATTTCGGAAGTCGGGTCTTCCGTATAGAACTCCCAAGTTGTGTCTTTAACACTCTTTGTTCAGTACAGTATAGCTGTTGACAGCAACTTCAAGTTCGCGTTTAGGAAAATTATGCGAAAAATTGTCAAAACATTTGCTGTTCAACAATTTTGTTGCGTCTAGGTAGCTTAAAGGCTGGAAACGAAAAGTAGTTTCCTGAATTATACAGTCACATACTTCCTTGGCTTCAATTTTCTGGGATTCCATTTTCCGTCGCTTGCTGACTGATTCAGGAGGAACCTAAAAAAATAGGTAGATGACAGCAGCAGTCGGACACTTGAATTACCAAATACATTGTACATAGTTCCGAGTTCTTCCACAAACAAGCATTCTTTCGTTACGCTTTACTTTTGCAATCTCCAAGCTGTGTTGTGCTGAAGCTGACTACAGCACTTTCCCGCGTAAAAATAGCCAATCAGAGCAGTGGTTTCAGCTTCGCACATGCGCATAAATGTCTACATTCTCATATGAAGTCCAGAGTAGCACAACGAACCCCCCTGAGGCACCAAAGAGCGAAGAGCGAAGACTAAACACTCTATTACGCGTCATGACCATAACTGCGGGAAATTGTCAAATGACAGATCAATTATTATGTTATTTCAAATACATTATTTGAGCAAAATTTATCATTGTGCTGTAGCACTGTAGCACATAAGGACGGGCCGCCCCTGGTCCACTCCTACACACAAGGGAATCCACATTTATAGATAACCTAAGCGGAAGAGTTTATTATAATTCATGATGAGTTGCACTTAAAAAAAATAATGTTACAGGTATTCTGTTGTACTTTGACATGTGCGCACAATACATGCGTAACTATAGAAAGTTAATAATAACGTTGGCACTATACTAATATCTGTTTTGAAGTGACGAAGCAGGAAGTAGTTGTACAGACGAGGGGTGAGTGCGGCCTAGAGGGGTAGCTTGTATAGTGTTGTCACACAGAGTGAGAACGTAACTTTTCACTGGAGTTTATAACGCAAAATTTCGAACTGCTAGGGACAAACTGGCAATACAACGCCAACCGAGCGCAGTGCGATATTCTCTTGTTTGGCGAGGCAATGTTGCCAAGCTTATGGTGCCAGGTCACGTGTGGTATATGCACAGTCTAGTATATACAGTCACGAAGCTCAATATGTAGGAAATATGCATCCATAGATAGTTGCCAGGTCACGCCATTACAGACAATGTGAAATAGTACCGTATCATTGTTCTAGTTCAACAACTGCTTCGTGACTGTATAAGTATACTAGACTGTGGTACATGTATCATTGCTGCTGTTATTGCGAGTGTAAGATTAATAACACTGTGATTAAAAGAAGCATGGCGTCTGCTGAGTGCTACAACATGAAAAGGAAGCAAAGAATATTTAAGACTGGGCAAAGAGAAATTATCTGTGCGGCAACCAAGCCTCTACTGACAGCAACATACGTCACTTCCTGTTTAATCGCTTCATAAAGTGGAAACTAGTACAAATACACACGGATAAATAAAAATATCAACATTAACGGGATATTCTCATATACTTATATACAGCATAGTACCATTTACTTGTTTGTGCCTCAAAAACAGTTCTTTACTTGTCTTCTTAATAGTAAATCTTGATATAATGCATTATTATTATCATCAGAGAACTGTTATTCATACCTTATTTTATTCTGTTCATTAGACACACTTAAATCTTACAGCTAATTATATTTATTTATCCTAATTCCAATAAAAATTTTTTAAAATTTAAAAGGCATGATGAGACCGATAAGCTAATTTATTAATAATAACAATCAAGGTTTTATTTCATATAACGTCTATGCTTATCCTTTTAATTTATTGGTCAGCTATGACCTAGTTTACGTAATTCCTGTACACGCTGCGCACAAAACAGTTGCCTCCTACTCTCAGCGACCACAAGGACACCTCCGCATACTTAACATTGTAAGTTGAATTCATATAGCTTTACTTTATGACATAGTCAATTAATTCCTCTTGCTTAACTTTTACACAAAATTCGGTCTTATAAATTTCAATAACATTTTATTTAGCAGACAACTGTTCCGCAAATGCGATACTAATCTCTCCTAGACTTGTTCTGTATTTAGATTCATGTAACTTATTAAGATCATGGTGATAATAGCATTGTGTTTTATATGTGCACTTTGTTCTAGTATTGTACATCACTTTCATTGTAATTTTGAGTATAGATATCACATTTGATATATAAAAATTTTTTCCCCCACAGTTGTCGCATCTAGCCACTACCAGACTTGGAATTCCACATAGACATTAACTCGATAACTACAATTGTTTCATAATTTTAAAGGCTTATCATGTAATAATTTTAACAGCAACAATTTTAACAGTTCTTTACTTGTCAGTTTTTATAGTAATGTAATATAGCCGTATATTTAATGTTTTACATAGAATCATGATATTTGATATTATTTGGGTTTATTTGTATTGCATTATATATTACCTGTATCATGCAGCTGCTGTTATTCATAAATTTTATGATGGC
The DNA here is from genome assembly GCA_025594305.2 of Periplaneta americana. NCBI lineage: Eukaryota > Metazoa > Arthropoda > Insecta > Blattodea > Blattidae > Periplaneta > Periplaneta americana. The sequence continues at coordinate 33,138,539 of JAJSOF020000011.1, forward strand.
TCAATAGTTTCAAATTCAAAATGTATGTAACAAAGTATTGAAAAACCAATAGATTTGTTAAAAGGATAAGCATAGACGGTATATGAAATAAAACTTGATTATTATTATTAACTAATTCAAATAACCTAATTTCTGTGTAGATGTTACATGCAATCAGAGGGATTTCCTCCAATCCCATGTTTCTTCTAATTTTTTTAAAGCACAGTGAATCATAATTATTAACACAAATTTACTGAATGATGATGATGATGATGATGATGATGATGATGATGATGATGATGGTGGTGGTGGTGGTGGTGGTGGTGGTGGTGGTGGTGGTGGTGGTGGTGGTGATGATGATGATGATGATGATGATTGAAGATTATGATGACGATGGCAAGATGATGATGACTATGACTATATTATGTCTTGGTATCAACTTTTCGCTGTTAAACAAATGATATGCCAACCTGATTTGTTATTGTACAATTCCCGCCAGTTATCTATGCCTAATAATCTAACATCTTTTGCCATGTTAACTGTGTAACTTACACGTGGTATTTTTATGTTATTCCCTGCATGCCTTACTTTCATGATGAGCTTGATTTTTCTTTCTGCTACTCTCACCATATGTCCAATCATTTAAATATTAATTTAATTTGTACATATCTGACAGTTCAATTTTTTTTATTTATTATCCTCCTTTCAGTAAAATAGCACACACAATTCAGGACAGAGAACTTAGAAAAAGTTTTTTTGTTTGGGAGTTTTCGTAAGTGAAGGTTTATGTTACCAGTATATGCTATTTTCAATCCATATTTCATATCAACTACTTGAAAATAGCCGATATCTTTCTACTTACATGCAGCAATTCTAGTGCAAACTGTGTACTTCCGGTTGTAACAGACAGCTCTGAATTACTTAGCGGACGTGGACTAGTGGGTTGTGCCAAGGCGCTGCACCACAGGAGACCTGACAAAACATCTGCAATAGAATCAAAGAAATTAAAATGCTTATAATCATAAATTTACAAGTTGTTTATACTTCTTTCATCATAAAAGTATTTTTATGCTCGACCATGCCGAAATGTAGTAATTATACATCTGGTAGCAGACCTTTAATGCATTTCATTAAAGTACACCTACTCATTAAAGGTCAGGTCTTTCAGCCAATGACGACTCAGGTTACAACTGTTCAGCCAATGACAGGTCAGCTTTCTACCGTTATAAAACCGCAAGTATCGATTATTCTCGGATATGCAATCGAAAGAGAATTAGCGAAAAGTCACAGAGGCTGGAAATCCAATACTGTCGCAGAAGGTTATGTTCTGTTGCTATAATAATTAGCGTTAATTGTAAATAATATTCAAATAAATTCAATTTGTCATCTCGTTTTTCAATGTCTAATTTTATTTCAATAATTATCTCTGTATTCTTATTCTGTGCAAGGTCATGTGACATCTGTTCCTCGGAAAAAATCAATACTTTCGCGTCTGCGCACATCTCACAAATACGGGACATTGCTTCAGGTCAGATACAATAAAATTAATAATATCAAGTTAGAAATATGGTCGAGCATAAAAAGTCGTATGAAACTCGCCTATAATGGTAATTAAGAAGCTCGTATGAAAATTATGAAACTCGCTTGCGCTCGTTTCATAAATATCCATACTCATATCCATATCCATATTATGCTCGTTGCATAATGTACTATTAATGCACATGATAAGTCCGCTATTAAATAGCCATGGTAGGCCTACAGGTATAAATTCAAAATAATCACAAAATTGTCTATGTAAAGATTAATTTTTGGTCCTACAGAATTATCTCTTATGGTAACAATAATTATTAGAGGAGAGAAATTGCCTGCACTTGTCTGAGTAAATATTACCTCCCCTCTTGTTAAACTTGAAATACTAAATAGCATATACACAAAATGTAACCGCAAAGTCTGTGTTATAAAGTATGAGACAGTTTTAGTTATTCTGTTCTTTCAACATGATCACTTGAACAAAAACGAAAGTTTTATTTATTTTTTTTTTCTGGGTAAATGACGAAAAGTCAAACACCCACTGTCAGTGACAGGTTTATTTTTTGGTGCTCGGAGTTCTTTACCAAAATTTACATATAATTTTTTTTAACAATTATCAATATCATCTTTTGAAATTCAAAAAATCATCTCGCAAATTCTCAAAGCTTCCCTGCAGATTATACAGTTTCATTTATACCACTCAGAAGGCCTTAATTAAGTATATGCTAATTTTAAATAAAATCTTTTATTTATAAGTATAATTTTATAGTCTTCTTCTAAGATTTTATTTTATAATTGATAATCAATGGTGCTTAATTATTACATTTTATTTTTATAACAATATTCATATTTAATTGATTATATTTGTTTGCTATTAATTTCCGGATCCTAGTGGTCATCCTTAATTAAGGCCGGGCAAGTTATTTCTCTCTCTCTCTCTCTCTCTCTCTCTTTCTCTCTCTCTTATAAGAAAAAAATAATAAAAAAACCTTCTGCTTATATTTAAAAAAATTATAGAAGTTTGCCTGCCACAGGAAGTATTTCATCTAGTCTTTACACTTCATGTAACAATATTTCTTAATTTTTTTTTTCAAACACGATACAAAGGACACATCACAGTCATAACTAACTGACACAACAATTCACTCTATGTATGCTCAATGCGTCAAGCAAAGTTCTTACACAAGGCGACTTTTAGAAGTGCTGCCGCTTGTGAATAATAGATATAAATGGGGGCCTTCAGACGCAACCACATCCAAAGAATTGTGGCACTGCAGACAGTCTGAGTGGTTGGCTTTGCCACTGGTGGCGGCCACTAAAAGTGGCACTTCCTGTCGCGATACATGCAATTAAATTGTAGGTTTCAGACGGGGCCACAGCCACACTACTATTTCAGTAGCGCATCTGTGGCGCTGCTAATGGACGACTGTTGGGCCATTAATTCCTAATACAGCTACGACAGTAAGCAAGCTATTGTGCCATGGTGTCTTTTTTTAGAATTTTATTGGTAATTCCTGCTAGAAGCTCTTGAAATGATTTCTTAAACAAGCGAAAATACGAAAAAGAACCAAACAAAAAGAAAAACAACTTTCTATAATCCTGATGTAAATCATAAAATAAAGTGTGAAATAGTCCTCGATTCTCTCTTTCCATAACCAATGGATGGATCCAGACTCTTCTTCTATTTTTACGTCTATTCTTGGTATGAGCAAAGTTGCCAAAAGTATATCTTTCTCTATGTACATGTTCACTGGAAGAGTGAAAAATTCTCTACAAAAATTTAGTGTATTAAGCAGTGCTTCAAACGCGCATTTGCAGCGCCACTAACGAGCGTTGCTAAGTGACCTCTTCGGTAGGGGCCCTTAAGCTCCTAACAGCAAAACAAAAGAAAAATAAATCGTACTTACATGAAATGCTTTTCTTCATCATGACTGTTTTATATAAAGAAAAATCTGAAAATAAGAAAGAAGTTCATTAAATTAATTATAATTATAACTTTAAGAACATACTCGTATTTTATTTTACTGTTTTGTCACTACGTCTTCCAACATTGTTTTTAAACTTATAGAAAATAATTTCTAATTAAATAAATTTGAAGTAGTGATCTAATTCAAGAAATAAGTTAATATTTTCTCTTTTGTTTAACAAGTGTGAGGGAATTACTAAGAAACATGAAGATAACTGGTCTCAGGAGTCTCACAGATTTCAATCCATCATGTACTGGTACCGGTAGTTAGTTATTTTAGTTGGGTCACCTCATTTTCAAAAGAATTTACACTCATGTAAAAACTATTAAATAATTTCAATCTTCAATAAAAACACACGAGAAGACATTAATGTTACTGATACTAGAATTATCACAGAAAGTATCTAGATCCAAGAAAAAAATCTGTATTGGACTTACCCTAACCCCAACGATCTTGATGTATCACCACAGCAGTATCCTAATGATATGTGATCACACAATACCGAACGTCTGAAAAAATATATGCCTCTGTACGTTAAAATATAGATAGTGACTACCTCAGGAAAAGACCTCTGTGATGCTCAGGAAATTGTCAGAGGTTGTGGAGTTGCTTCAGTAATCTTACATCCTTATGTAGCCACATCCTGGAAGGGGAAAACCAATAACTTAACTGGCAAAAAAGCAGCATGGAATATTAGGAAATTAAAACAAGCCATATTACATCCAAGGCTTTTATTCACTTAATTACGACCCTTTTATGAATCACAGAATCAGGCAGGCTATATGAACCTGTGACTCAAAGTTCGAAATGCACTGTTTTATCACCAAAACACGTGCAAATGTGCACAGCACTAAAACTGTAATGAATATATTTCACTTCTTCTACATTTGTACGTCATTAAGACACATGACATCACAGATAAATTGTCGACAGTCATCAATACAGCCCTGACATGATTTATTTTCCAATAGCTTATTGCTTTGGTATCCGTAAAACAATTTTATTGGTTATTTTATTTCCATGCAAGTATACTGCTTTGCAAAAGATAATATAAATATAATTAAGATTATGGTCCTGCTCAAAAGTAAGTAGGCTCATATAGTGTGGTACAGACAATGCAATACGAGCAATGGGGCTTTAACACATGTCATATAAAATTATTCACAGGTTTAATACTATTCTGAGGAGTACCGGTACTAAAATATCATTAAATGCTACTAAAGTTACGGCTTCATATCTTTATACTTTAGTAACACTAAAATGCTGATAGCAAACACTGTTACTCCAACTTTCAAGGTCTTTCTTTCTGCAGAATTGGTTTTAATATCGCTTAGCATTATTGTGTCAAAATATTAAATGTAAACAAATAAAATTTTCATGACCATTCGACAATGCCTTATTTGGAAACAAATCTGTTTCTCTTATCTCTAAAGTATATTATACGGCTTTACACACAACTCCTACTTCAGTCTTAATCATACTGCGGACTTTCCGAGTACTTCAATGATACGGAATTCTTGTGATCTCTGCCCCACATAAAGGAAGAGGAAATAGTGACCACAAAAGAATGCGTAGGCTGTACGTATCATAACATACATAATGTAATCAATTTTTACTTGTGTCACATAACAGTTCACACATAGGGACTTCCCCTTCATTAACAGCAACATTTTTAGTAACTGTACATTCAAGGAAGTCTGTGTATTTCACCTGCTGTTTAGGTATTTGCAAGGAATTGACTATTAATATTAGACACTTCTTATAAATTAAATGTTATGAACCGTTTATTTAACGACGCTCAACATGTAAAATTTATATCAGCGTCGCCGATATTGTTCTTCTTTTAATTTTTAAAGGTCCCTCAGGAGTCCTTGCTTTTTGTGTCTAAAACATGCCAGTAAATCTTGTGACCTTGAGCCTGTCGCATTTTTTTAAGAATACCCCACTTTAAAAAAATGCCATCGACCACTAGTTTTGGATCGAACTCCACAACCTCTGTCTCTATTTCCGAAGGCCAGCGCTATACCAACTTTCGCAAACCAGGTCGACTTACAAATGAATCTTGTCAGGAACAGACTTCAAAAACACTCAATCATTTAAACTTTATAAAGTAGGTTTTATTGTTCTTCTTTTGACATTTTTTAAAGGTTCACAAGTTCTTGCTTTTTAAGTGTCTAAAACAATTTGATGATGTGATAATTTTTGACTTACTGTCACTTTCTTTTTTTTTTTAAGAATACAGAACCCCAGTGAATTAATAGTACTTATCAACGAGCCTAGTACGTTCCAGTAATATAAGTTCGCGTTTTTAGTGAGCGCAAGCGAGTTTCAATATTTTCATATTTTCGAGCGTCTTCCGTTACCATTATCCCGATTTCAAGTTTCATACTGACTTTTTATGCTTTTCGAAAACATTAATTTCTCTTGAAATTGGATTTATAATATTCAGCTGTTTATTTAACTTATCTGAAAGGAGCGGAACTGACCTGATTTCAATCCTTTCTAAATCCTGTGCATAACCACTTGGACGGACGCGAAAGTATTGATTTTTTCATATTTTCGTCGACATTGAAGATTGATTAATCTAGAGAGTAAAATTATTTCAACATTAATTACTTGATATAAACTGAAATTGAATTAGATGCATTGAAAAACGATATGACAAATTGAATTTATTTTCAATATTATTTAAATTAACGCTAATTATTTTTCAATCTAATTCTTTCGCTATATTGTCTTTCGATTGCATAGACAGAATAATGCATAATGAATACGTTCGCTTAACTATTGCTAAATGGTATTTTCTGATTGGTGGAACACCTGAACTTTGATTAAAGAAAACCTTTAAAATTATCAAACTAAAATCTGATATTTCCAGTTTATAATGGATGAATTTTTTCTTCATCCGAACCTAAAAAAATGATTTGTGTTTTAGCCATTTTCGAACTCCAGTCTTGGATGGGAGCAAGCACCAGTTTTATTCTGTCTTTAGTTAATATTCTGTTAGTCAAAAGTAAAATGATATCCCTGTACCAGCATACGGACAGATCCGTGCATGCTTCCCTAGGCAGACTGGTCTCACTCCATCCCTTACAGCTTAGTTTCCTCGGGATAGGTACTCTGCATTACCGTCATTAAGCCGATGGAATATTATCGGTACTACCTGGGACCGGTCTGTATAGGAATATTCTGAATTCAGTATTCATGTATTCAATGGCTTTTAAGGAACCCAGAGGTTCATTGCCACCCTCACATAAGCCCACCATCGGTCCCTATCCTAAACAAGATTAATCCAGTTTCTACAATCATATCCCATCTCCTTCAAATCTATTTTAATATTATCCTCCTATCTAAGTCCCGGCCTCCCCAAAGGTCTTTTTCCCTCTGGCCTCCCAATTAACGCTCTATATGCATTTCTGGATTCCCCCATACGTACTACATGCCTGCCCACCTCAAACATCTGGATTTAATGTTCCTAATTATATCAGGTGAAGAATAGGCCTACAATGCGTGCAGTTTTGCATTGTGTAACTTTCTCCATTCTCCCGTAACTTCATCCCTCTTAGACCCAAATATTTTCCTAAGCACCTTATTCTCAAACATCCTTAACCTATGTTCCTCTCTCAATGTGAGAGTCCAAGATTCACAACCATACAGAACAACCGGTAATATAACTGTTTTATAAATTCTAACTTCCAACTTTTTAAAAAAAAGCTTCTCATCCGAATAATAACAGGCATTTCCCATATTTATTCTACGTTTAATTTCCTCCCAAGTATAATTTATATATTTGTTACTGTTGCTCCAAGATATTTCAATTTTTCCATCTCTTCAAAGGATAAATTTCCAATTTTCATATTTCCATTTCGTACAATATTCTGGTCACGAGACATAATCATATACTTTGTCTTTTGGGGATTTACTTCCAAACCTATCTCTTTATTGCTTCAAGTGAAATTCCCGTGTTTTCCCTAATAGTTTGTGAATTTTCTCCTAACATATTCACGTCATCCGCATAGACAAGCAGCTGATGTAACCCGTTCGATTTCAAACCCTCACTGTTATCCTGGATTTTCCTAATGGCATATTCCAGAGCAAAGTTAAAAAGTAAAGGTGATAGTGCATCTCCTTGTTTTAGCCCGCAGTGAATTGGAAAAGTATCCGACAGAAACTGACCTATACGGACTCTGAATTCAGTATGTATTTCAAATATTTGGAGAGTTTTAGTATAGGGTAAAGGTTGGTAAAATGTGATAGGGTACTAATAATATTATGATAGTACTTTTTGAGAATTTTTTACAACTTTTACTGAGCGAGAGAAGAACCGGTTTTGTGCAGAAACTTGTCCACGAACATTCCCTTAATACGTTGACGCAAAAAACCGATCTTCTTCTCGCTCGGTAAAATTGTAAAAAATTCTCAAAAAGTACTATCATAATATTATTACTATCACAATATTACCAACCTTTACCCTATTTTTGGGACCAGTCTGCACAGAAACTCTTTGGAGAATTTTAGTATTCACATGGGATTTTATCCTCGGTCTTTTCTTCGAAGTTTCCAACTTAACCTAACACAAGATAGATATATTGTACAACTTCCGTGACGTGGGGTCTGCAGAATGCAAAGTCATCATCTGAAACATCATATAAAATCACGTAAACGATATAAAAAGAAACTTTCATAACTGCAATGGTATTCAAAATCATGAAAGTGATGTTAATATGACTTTAAGACTGAATGGCTATCCGTGCGTTTTTTTTTAAAGCGCTTCATGCCTTTGCTGCAGCAAAATGAGGGTCGAAAAAAAAACGTAAGTAGGTCAACTGACTGCAAAATGGTGGACAATTAATATTGGCTTCTATTTCTGCCGTAATAAATTTAACCCTAAAAGAACCGAAAATGTTAAATAATTTCGACTTCCATGATAATGACATGGAATTATTATTACTAGACGATTTTGACAATAATAAACGTTGCAAAAGACCAAAACACACATTCCGCCATGATGGATCGTGCAGCAAACACGTAAAGCGAAGTTTTGATTTGCTGCACGCTTGCTACAGCGCTGCTGCAGTGACGGTGAAGCAAATGTAATAAAAGAACAGTCTTGCTGCGGCGCTTTACGTCTTGCTTTAAAAAAAAACGCACGGTTTGCTGCACGATCCATCATGGCGGAATGTGTGTTTTGGTCTTTTGCAACGTTTATTATTGTCAAAATCGTGTAGTAATAATAATTCCATGTCATTATCATGGAAGTCGAAACTATTTAACATGTTCGGTTCTTTTAGGGTTAAATTTATTACGACAGAAATAGAAGCCAATATTAATTGTCCACCATTTTGCAGTCAGTTGACCTACTTACGTTTTTTTTCGACCCTGCTTTACTGAAGCGCTTTAAAAAAAACGCATTCAACACACTTCGCTTGTCTCATGAGAGTGATTTCCTACAAGATGCCATACGCACTGTAGAAGGTAAAATAAAAAATAATAATCCGTAGTGTGACAGCCCATGAAGGGCCAAGGCCGATCAGCTGGCTGCTGGCCTCACATTCACATGCCTTAACAGAGGTGAACCATCATCCAACCAGAACGGAGGTACAGTGTGATAAGCACGATGATCCCTACCAGCAGGGACGTCGCTAGGGGGGTGCGAAAGGGTGCGCATGCACCCCATAAAAAATCGGAGCACCCCTTTCTGCATCCCAAAGGGCAATTTATTAACAAAATACTAGGCATAAATTATTTTGAAGAACAAAAACAATTTCTTGGATGTGAAAAAACTACGTCCCTTAGTGTATCGTAATGGATGTGATGAGCAATAATAATAATAATAATAATAATAATAATAATAATAATAATAAACAGATGTATAGTATGCGCGCAAGTGCATGAAGGAACATTTTGGATTTTTTATGTGCCACATTTTTACAGCTCGCACCCCCCACCCCCCTTGCTCTGATCCTGGCGACGTCACTGCCTACCAGCCATTACAGCTGGTTTTCGTGACCAGATTTTGCTACCTATCACACCTTCCAAAATTCATCACGATGCTGGGTGTGTATAGTTAATTAATTTTTCCTTTGTTAGATACAATTTTTCTTTATTACAGTATTTAATAAGAACCGTAAAGAATCCCATATATGCAGCATGAGAAAAAAGTATCAATACTTTCGTCCTTGAGGTAAGTCTCCAGCGTTGAGAGTCTGCTTGAATTTTTCCGACTGTAGAGCCCTTCAAATTTAAGCGGGAGAAAAAATAACATAGCAACAAACGATATTGTGAGCATGTGGTCGTCATTCTTTCTTTTTTACATAAGCAAATCTCTGTAGCGAAATGGCGGCAAGCTATGAAAGTACAGATTTGAGAAACTATTCTCACGCATTTCTATTAATGTAGAACCATGAAAGAGTAGTATTTTTCGAGTGATTGCATTTCAACGACGTCTTCCGACTTCTTTGCTAACTGTAAGACTAGGAGGTAAGTTTGAGCGTATATGGACAACCATCCAATTTAGACATTGGCCTAGCTCCCTGAGGTAAGTCTGTACAGATAAGTCTCCGATAAGTTCTTGCGTGTATGGGACCCTTAATGAACTCTCCAATTTTCCAAGTACCGTCACAATTCGATAATAGTACATTATGCAACGAGCCTATAATGGTAGTAATTAAGACGCGAGTATGTTTATGAAACGAGCGCAAGCGAGTTTCATAATTTTCATACGAGCGTCTTAATTACCATTATAGGCAAGTTTCATATGACTTTTTACGCTCGACCATATTTCTAACTTGAAATTATTCATAAGTATTCATGTTATTCTTATCTGACTGGGGAGCGGAACTGACCTTGTGCAATATCTCGTAAATTGTGAGATGTGCGCAGACGCGAAAGTATTGATTTTTTCCGAGAAAGAAATGTCATTGACCTTGATATAGCCTAATCTAGAGAGTAAAATAAACATTAATCTTGATATAACCTTGAAATTGATTTAAACATTGAAAAACGAGATGACAAATTGATTTTTTTGAATATTATTTACGATTAACGCTAATTATTATAGTAACAGAACATAACCTTCTGCGACAGTATTGGATTTCCAGCCTCCGTGACGTTTCGCTAGTTGTCTTTCGATTGCATATCCGAGAATAATCTATACTTACGCTTTCATATTGCTCAATGGTGTTTTCTGATTGGTGGAACACCTGAACTTTAATGAATAGGTGTACTTTAATGAGGTCCATTAAAGGGCTGCTACCAGGTGTATAATTACTACATTTCGGCATGGTCGAGCATAAAATAAAATGTAATGCTCATAATGTGTGGAAGCTATGTAGAACATTCCAAAATCAGTTTACTAATAATGATATGAAGTTTATTATTATTATTATTATTATTATTATTATTATTATTACTACTACTACTACTACTACTACTACTACTACTACTCGTATTAAAACAATAATAATAATTTTTAAAAGTTGTATGAAAATTTACATAGACAATTCTGCATTAAATAGACATAATTAAATTATTTTCTTTTTAACTTGATATTATCTATGAAATTTCACTTTCCCCTTGCCTAATTGTACAACAGAATAAAAGAGAAGAGTTAGTTGTGGCGCTCCATTGACACATAGACCTACATATGCCCGAACTCTCTCTTAACTTTCGATTGTCGTCACATTCTACGGACGCCTTTGGCCAGGAGATCGCACTGAAGTAATACGAGGATGGAGGGGCCTTATCATAAAAAATGTGCTAGACGATACCTTGCTATTATTTATAAAAAAAACACACACACAATTAGGGTGGGCAGGCGGGATTGTGCTTTGTCTTCAATATATATACTCGTATATAACAGTATATGTTACAACCGTATGAATTTTAAAATATAGTAGGGCCTACACACCTTACACAGGGATTTAACATTGCCATTAGAAACCTATGTTTAAATAAAATTCGTATCTTACGTAATTGGCCTTCGGCTATATGTATTAAATTAGTATAGGCCTTGTAAGAAAACTATTGATTATTGCCAATTAGATTGTTTACTTGATTTAACTTTCAAAATATAATATTGTACTAGGCCTACAGAAGAAAAAATGTTTATTCATTGAACTGTACAACTCAGGAAAAGGCGACGGAATATACGTAGAGTAAATCCATTTTCATTTCTAATTCGTTGATGAAATTAACACCACTCCTCAATCAAAAGTAGCTATGTAACAGATACATAATAATCTCTTCTGTTTGAATCCTTTCCTCCTAGTCTGAAATACTGGTAGCCGACTTTTACGTACAGATCGTAATATTGCTAATCATTTTAACACTTCGTTTTCAAAGCAGTGAACAATGAAGCGGACTTCATATACCTAGGCTTACTGTATATTTAATCTAATCTGATTTCATATTAGCAGGTTATTTACATACCTTTGCAGTGCCCAACATAACATCAAAGCCGTCGTCACAGTTCGTATACCATTTTACTTGCCGGAAATGCAAGCACTGATGTCATGTCATTCTGTTAACCATAGCGAAATCACCGCCTACGATGCTCTTGCATGACTTGCGACTACAGCAGGTACTGAATGAATACAAGTAAACGAAATGACGTGACTTTTACAAGCACATTGACCCAGTCGCGTCACAAAATTGATTCAATGGCGGCTCGTATAATTTCATGTAGTGGTGACCGGAGACGCAAATACAGGTATATACAGTACTATATAATATGACATAAATAACTCTACAGCTATACAATACGCCCAAATTAATACAGTATATGCTTTCCCTCTTCTTTGCCATAGATGAGAGATACGACGTCATTATGCATACCGGTATTTTTAGAGTGGGGCAAGCGGCTAGCCGGAACTGGTCTCTGACGGAAGACGTTAATTAATAGTTTATCTTGTAATCTAAAGGAATCATTAATATTGTGGTTTGTTTATGATACGAATTGAAGTTGCGTTCTTCAACAATGATTTTTAAAAGTCAAATTTTATTAATTACCTTGTGTTAACAGTAAACATGTAGGCCTACACCGAAGAGCAATAATAATAATAATAATAATAATAATAATAATAACTAAAGGTTGTTATAAATAACGGATTATGTATATAATACATGAAATAATTATTAATTTAAAAAGGAAATACATTTGGAAACGAGGTCAAGGTTGCTGTGGAAACGCAAACTGGAGTAGAGGCGAAAGATTACTGTTTATGACATGCACATGAATCACATACTCGGCAAACATCACAGGTCAACTCTAGAACTCTGGTTTTCCCCACTTCAGTATAAGCATGACTATCCTTGGTTTGATTTTACGAAGCCTGAACCCTGGACGGGTCAGTACACTTAGGCACGCTTTGGCTCATTGTGCGCCCTATATGCGATGATTGTCCAAGTCCGACAGGTGACCTAGCTGGCATTCGTGAATCCGAAGCTGACAGGTGGGCTATCCTGCCTCAGCCCCTGATGAGCCAGGTCCCACTTCGCGGACGAAAATCCTGATAAGACCCAAGGGCCTGGAGCCCCAAACCCTTCCTATGTCAGCATCGAAACCCCGTACTACCTCTAAGACTTCACCCCAGCCTATTTTTACTGCTGTACAGTAGATGATAAGTTAGATGAAATGAGAGGGAGCTGAAGAATGTTGGTGGAATAATAAAATGAAAGGGGAGTACCCTCTGCAACACCTGCTTTTGTTCATCACAAATTCCATCACGACCTGATCGGGAATCGAATCCGGTCCATCTGGATGGAAGACAAGCGCGTTGGCACTTGACCCACAGACGTGACTATGACTATCCTTTACAGTCCATGTAACGTCACATCTTCCTAACTTTACCAAATTACACATGGTAATTAAACAATAATACAGACCTACACACACAAAACTTTTGTAGGCCTACTCAACAACTAAGTTACAATGAAAATGTAGTAGACCTTTGGTCCGCAAAGATTACGTCACATAAAATGCAGCTCGCAATATATATCAAAGAGGAAAGTAGGAGGGGGAGAATATCCAAACTGCTTAACGTTGAATGAACAAGTGATGGCTAAGGGAAGGGAGATCATGCCTTAACTCTCCACTCTGCTTGAGTATTAAGGGCTTGACTCGCGACCACTGCAGTAGACCAGTGATGTCAACTGATGCCCATAGGAGCAAGTGCGCGCTTTAGAGCCAGGAGAGCCTGAGCGCTTTACAGCGGAAAGGAAAGAGACAGACGAAAGAGTTAGTATATGCCGCTTGGTCGAGCTATATACAGGGATGGCCAGCACTAATTCAATAGATAAAGGGAAGAGAACTTAATAAAACTGTATCCATGTTAGTTTTTAGATTTGTCTGAGAAGTATAATTGCATTTTAATGTTCATTTTTCACAAGTTTGCTTTTTTATTCGAAAGGAATATTTTCTCAACTTTTTTTTTTTTTACAGAAAAGTGAAATTTTCAGATATGTTTGTTTAGTAGCCTTACAGGTACTAAAACAATGTTTTCGTAAATCTAATATATCGTAAATATGTATTACTGAAGATATAATATTAAAATGTTTGAAAATATTCGCATGGAAAATGTTTGTAAGGAAATGATTTAACAAAGCAAAAACTGTTACATCACAAACAAAAGATATGTGCCTATGTGTTGGTAAAACGTCAGCTCTATAGCTTCAGCAGATTTCGAGAAAATAATTTAATATTCTGATATCAGGAAGTTGCGCACCAATATCACGTAAAAGCATAATGCGATAAGAGTTTTATTATGTAATATTAGTTACAGTTAAAACATATACCTAGACAACTTTGCTTTGTACTATAATATTGTTTTGATTACTTTTATAAGGCTAAAGATACCCTCAATATCAATTTCAACTTATCATGTCATATTTAGTGTCTTTCTTTGGGATAACACTTTCTTTATGAATGTGTTTAATTCACTTAGTACAGTATACTTGTAGTTATAATGGAATTTGTGTGAATATTCCTTCTTTACTCTTTATTATGTTATTAACGTTTAAAACACAACTGCAATATTAGGCTAAGAAATAGGTGTTAGTACTTTTGTTTTACAGACAATATAGAAAATAACAAACAGAAAGAAAACATATAAAAATAACGACATAAAATTTCACGTTCCGTTTGAAGTTTGTGCACCACTGTCTTCTTAATCCAACAGGCTGCTTATTCCGTCTAGCATACCTAGCGCTTAATGCCCGAACACGACGTCAAGGTCAGGAAAATGCGCTTGCTTTGACGTCACTGCAGCAGACTATCAGTGGCGTACGCAGAATTTTGTCAAGGGGGGCAGTTTATTAAAATGGTTTACAATTTACATTATCGGTATTTTAAATGTTGTATTATTATTATTATTATTATTATTATTATTATTATTATTATTATTATTATTATTTTTTTATCCTTATAAATATCTTTGAATCGTATTTTTTTCCACAGCCATCCAATTTTTTAACAAGCAACAAGTTAAATTTCATATTGTGACAGCTTCATTTTATTACAAGGTCGGTACCTAGGTGGCAGGTCTTTCTATATAATAAAGATAGCATTGTTATAATTCGAACGTACCGCAGCACCAAGCACAGGGATTAAAATGAAGGAGGGGTAGGAGGACTATGCCTCATGTTCACCTACGAATTTTGAGAAAAAAAAGGAGAAAACTACGTGAATAAATATGGTAATATGGATCGCTTACAAATTAATATTTTGTAATAAGAATATTTTGCTAAAATTTGCCAACGTCTGTAGGTCTAATTAGTACGGTACCGGTAATATTGCTAAACAGAATGGGGCATGTACTAAGCACCACACTTATATCGAAGTTAAGAATAAGAGGGCATCCTGCCGCAGAACTATACATAGTTTCAAAATAATAGGGATATCCTGAACTAACACCAACAGATAGCGCGCGTGTACTTTGAGGGATGCGCTTTGCGTGTGCATTTGTTTTCCGGTATATAAACATTGAGAATTTACGTAGTGTATTAGTGCATTAAATACTCTTAAAAACAAGCCAAAATGCCTAATTTTTGTTGTGTTCCTATATGTAAAAACCAGGGAAAGCCTTTTGTCTTCATTCAGGTCCCTAAATATTCTGAATATATACTTTAAACCTTAAAAAAAAAATTAACCAATTAAATTGCGCCTATTAAACAAAAATAACTGCTTCAAGTAAGGACTTGCTGGCTACAGTTTCATTTTGGAAAAAGGGAAATAAAAATTAATAAAAACATATGCAACCTTGACAGCAAGCTATGTTAGCTTAGATTATATTCAGTACTTCTAGGAGTCTCCGAAATTTACGCCGGCATTTTACGCCTGCAGTAAACCATCGATTAACTGGGATGTTTATGTTTAATATCCAGGACGATCCATAGTGAAATTCATTTCGTGGATAATGTTTCTAATGTGCTGTAGACTAATTATTAAAACCAGGTTTTTACTTCAAATTTTCAAAATCATCCTACATAGTATTCAAAGCTATATGTCCTTAACCTACAAAACACAGGAATAATCGTGATACTACTGCGATCATATTATATTATCTTATCACACATTGCATTTGATCTTTCTGCAACTATAGAAAAAAATACGAGGAATTCAATCTCGATAGTCCCTTCCCTATAAAAAAAATATTGGTGGCTGCATATCCTGTTTTTTACCGTACGGTACTTACAATACTAACGATCAAAGAGGTAATATTCACTTTCGACAAAGTTCGTATTTTTTATTTATTTTTTTTATTCCTGCACCTCGTTCTCATAGTTGTTTAAGTTAATGAATATTCAATTTACTCGTATCTATATTCTGCACTCTGCAGATATTCCCATCCAACTCTTAAGGGAAATCGCCCAGTATTATACAAGTTTACGCTATTATTTATTGTAAATTAAATTAAATTAAATTAAATTACGAGGTAAGAAAATACTAAATTATATTATAAATATAATTCTGACAAGAACAGCAAACCAACAAGCGGGAGAAAGTAATCAATTGTAGCATGACATAATACAACATGTGCCGCATGGAACGCTCCTGCCATCTAGCGGTAAAATTTCGCATAAGATATCCCTATACGGACAGACACGTTGGCCACTTCGGTATATATTGTGCTTAATCTTTAAGTAGCCGCTGACTCGAGCCTGCGCAATGAAGACAGTGAAGACAAGTTTGAGATAAGTGTTTATGAATGCAATGCACAGCATCACTTACTTGCGTTCTTAGCAAAGTAGCAGCAATGGAAAGGTGGGCAGGACGAGTTGCCATGGTCACCGGGGCCAGTTCCGGTATAGGGGCTGCCATTGCCAAGGACTTGGTTAAAAATGGACTCAAAGTGGTTGGATTGGCTCGTAGAGTCGACAGGCTGCAGGTATGATGTCCCAGAAGATTTTGGATTATTCAGCTTATATTATGTAAAAATAAATCTGTCTGATTTGGCATAAAACAGCTTCCTTATGAAGTTACAGCTTGAAGTCACAGTTAGCCAGCGACGTTTTAACGCATAGGCGAACTCGGAGGCCGAGGGTCTCGGGTTATAAGAAGGCTCAAAATAATGACAATAACAACTATTATTATTATTATTATTATTATTATTATTATTATTATTATTATATTACGGTATATTTATTAATATTATACTGTGTTCTAATAGAACATATTTATGAATATCCTTACAGAATCTTTGAAACATTTTTTTTTTCACAGCCACCTAATTTTTAACAAATATAACTTTTGTTTAATTTGTACAGGGACATCATTTTATTTTTACTTCAATTTTTATTGTACCTGAGTTTTTGAATGTACTTCACTCCCACCCCTTCTACTAATGAAGTTCAACTGTCCTCCACACAGATACAAGACCGCATACACAGTCATAGTAGCCTTACGGTCATAATAAACAGTACGTTCCAAAATTATGTTCGCGTTTTCCAGTGACGAAAGAGCTTTCAATATCCAATCATTTTCGCACAGGTATTGTCGTCCATTTGCCTACGTCGTATCCCGATTTCCCCACCAGCTTTTATTCGCCAGCTAATGGCTGGGCTGTTTTAGCTCTTTTCTGAGAACATTAATTTCTGTTAGGAATTGGACGTCTACGTAATGTTATACAACTGTTTAAAATAACTTAGATAAAAGGGCCTCGTTAAGTAATTAACTGTCACGTGATTTCCTCCCTTTCTACGACTCTACGACATAACCACTTGGATGGACAGTAGATAGTATGTCTGAGTAATTTTATCTTTTCGGATCGGACAGAAGTGAAGATTGAATTTACAGTACGTAAAGTACTCTTTTGTAGAGTTGTACAGAATTATTTCAACATGAGTTACTAGTACGAAGAACAAAACTGGTAATTGGAATTAGGTACAATAGTCTGTAGTACGATAATATGCACGTTAGAACTGAAGCCTGTATCGAAATGAGCGGCCACCATTTTAAAAAGTGTGTTTAAATATCCATATTATGATTATTTTTCAATTTAACTTCATTCTCTATAGTGTACGCTAATGTGCTGTAGACAGTATAATATACACTGCATAATTAATACGTCCGCATGGACAGCTCAGTTCCTGAGTAAAAACACTCATTGTTAATGCAGTACTGTATTTTGATTAAACAAAAACCTAATGAAAATGATCAAACTCAAAAGCGCAATATTTCCTCGTTTACGTAGGCCTAAATGGATGAACTACTTTTCTAAAAGCTCAATTTGCAATTATATTTGTAGGAGTAAATATAACATGTTTTCCACAACACTTCCTTGGGTTAGCCGGTATACCCCTAGCTAGAGGTATTGCTCATGCCGGAGCATCAGTCGATCTAGCTATCCCTCCTATACCTAGTAAAATGATTTGTTTGTATATTACGCCAGTATCATCGAACTCCAGTCGTGGAAGGGGGTAGCAAACGGCGTTGATCCAGAGGTATAGGCAAGTTAATATTAAAAATGTTAGTAAAAATAAAATGATGTCCCTGTATAATAAAAATTCTTGTATCATTATTACACTTACATAATAATCATATAATATATATATATATATATATATATATATATATATATATATTTATTTATTTATTTATTTATTTAGTCAACAGTTATCTATTTGTGATAGGTAAACGATTATGGATAAAACATATTAAAATCTAAATGTCATTTTTTTAAGTTCGTGGGGAGGGTTCAAACTCGGTAACCCCCCTTGCGTACGCCCCTGAATTCAACAATATTCAATAAACTAGTATTATATAAATGATTAGTATAGACTATTACTTACGATATATACTATAAAATATAAAAACAAAATAACTAATCGTGTTTTCAATTTATACAGAGTGATTCAGGTGGAATAGCAGGCCTAAATATTCTAGGGGGTCGTAGTATGAACTATTCTGAACAAGAAAAGTTCCTATAAATATGTGTCAAATTTTTAATGAGTGTTGAGATACAGCTGTTTGAGTGTTACGCATCATCATCATCATCATAACAAAATCTGAAATACTTTCAGAAAATATGTCAGCTAACACCTTTGACATCTGCTCTCTCATAACATTTGATATTGAATTCTATAGTTCCTGAACCACGCCTTAAGTCTTACGCAATGGGATTATGTAAGAAATACATAACAAAAAGGGAGAGGAGAGCCTCACTTGAGTAGTGTTTATCACAGTTCTGAGATAACAGCATCTTCAAAACTATTCACTGGTGTTTATGTGGATAAAACAGAACCCGATTTGTTTATTATGTAAGCAATGGATAGATACGGGTATTATGAAGCCAGACATGAGATGGACTTCGTTCATTTGGTGTGAAAAATCCCAAGTACTTATTCAGCAACAAATTCCAGCAGAAGAAAACTGTAACATTAAATTTTCATGGTCATCATTATTTTATCATGACGTCCAGATGTTGTCCAACGTAAGGATAAGCAAAAATATGGATAAAATTAACATCTTCACTTCATCTGGATCGTATAACTTTATTTTCAAATTTCCAGGGTTTTACGTCCGAGTAGTAGTAGTAGTAGTAGTAGTAGTAGTAGTAGTAGTAGTAGTAGTAGTAGTAGTAGTAGTAGTAGTAGTAGCAATGGTTAGCAGTAAGTAGTAGCAGAATTAGAAATAGCAGTACTAATTATAGTAGTAGATAGTTGTAAGTAATAGTGGTGGTAGCAGTGTCAGTAGTAGTAGGTAGTAGTAAATAGTGGTACAGCAGTAGTAGCAGTAAGTAGTAGTAGTAGTAGTAGTAGCAGTAGCAGTATCAGTAGTAGGTAGTAGTAGGGTCATTCCATGTAAAAAAAAGTATATTTTTGAACCATGTTATCTCAAAAGATAAAAATATTGTAGTAGGTTATTTTGTATGTTCTAAATACGAATTTCAAGCAATACTAGGATTTATATCTTTCATAGTTTGGCAGCAATCAGAATTAAAAAAAAAATGGTTTAACAACGAACACGGTTTCATTCACCGAAGTTTTCTTACTATGTAAAGTAAGATGGAAAAGTGCGCTATACTGGAGAATTAGCACGGTCACTTTGAACCGTGCCGTTACGTTTACCACCAAATTTAAGTAAATACACAATGTCACCAACATAAGAACATGACGTTGGTGTGTGGCGTAGTTGGCGGGAGAAATTTTTTCTCTCTCTGTCTACCTCCTTCGTTCTGAACATTATTGAGAGATAGCACCACTGTTAGCGACAATGTGTATTTGCGTAAATATTGCGAGTAAATTATGACGAGTGCCTTAGATGAGAGGCTCGGGACAGAAACAGTTTTGCTGTAGCGCATGCGCGGACCTCTCATGCAGTGGGAGCGTGATCTTTACTTGAATTTATTTTTGTGTGTACTTGCAGATTAAATGATTGAGATCCCTTCTTGCTCCGGTTACAGGCCTTGCATTTACGAAGGTTATGTTATGTTAGGTTAGCTTAGATTAGCGCTTAGCTTAGCTTAGGTTAGTTAGCAATAGATTAGCTTTGTGCTTTGGTTAGGTTAGCTTTGGTTAGGTTAGGTTAGCTTTGGTTAGGTTAGGTTAGCTTTGGTTAGATTAGCTTGATTTGATTCGTCCATGTAGTAGTTAAAATTATATAATATGACAGATTTTGATTCGTAATATTGTTAAAAAATAATAGGCCTATAATGAAAGCGGTGAATAATTTCATGGTCCTTAAATTTTTTTCGTAAAAGGCTAGGTATTTTTCTATAGGCCAGAAATAAAACAGCAACGCCGTCATAATTACGTACTTTACGCTTTGGCAACATTAACCGGAAATTTAATTTCCGTCATTTTAATTGTATTCCGTGAAAGACACCTTTTTCCTGTTAATTTCCTTGTGATAACCTAGTTTATTATCTTATTACATCTTCATTTTCTTTTAATGCATTCAAAAAACCGCCGTTGTACTACATAAAACCTTGAACTTGACTAATGGAGTGAATTATTTAAGAATATAGTCGCGAATTTGACTACCACCATTTCGATTATATTTTGTTTGATACGGCTCGGTACGGCCCGGTGACTAGTGGCCAGCGAGTAGATTCGACTATCGATATTGGTCTGCCGTGCGTATTATCCAGTTGTTCCGGAATAAGATTTTCTTTAATACGAATGAAATTCACATGAATTTAATTTGTTACATTCGAATATAAAACTTTTTTTTTTCAATGAGGTGTTTTTATGAGCATGCCTCAATATTATTCGGATTAGTCTTAAGGTATTAAAATATGGTTATTCAAGTTTACAATGGCGTCTGTTTAGTTTCGATGACACTTCATATAGGGTGTCTAGAATATTTTAAATGATGGATAGCATGTAACTGCCACCCATTTGTCAGTCATCCGTATGACTAAAATATTAATAGTATGGCGGTCTTAGTTGGCAGTTTAATTTATTTTCATAATAACATTATTATATTAAAAGCTCTAAAAAAATTCATGACATCGCTGGCATATTCTTAAAATTTTGTATGGAATGACCCAGCAGTAAGTAGTGGTAGTGGTAGCAGTAGTAAAATAGCAGCAGTAGTAATAATAGCAGTAGTAGTGATAATAGTAGTAGTAGTAGGTCTAGTAATGTATTAGAAGAAGTAACGTAGTCTAGTAGTAGTAGTAGTAGTAGTAAGTAACAAATCGTAAAGACCTCGTTGCCTTTTCATTGCCTGCTGCCGCGATACAAGCTGTCTGCACAAGGGCTATACCGAGAGTCTGACGTCACGTCCACATCACTCGCGATGATTACGGCGTCTCGACGTATTCTCAATACGTACAGCAGTCGTTCGGGCCGTGCAGAGTTGTAAACAAGAGTGCCAGTAATGTCAGACGTATAGAAACAGAAGTTGTTACAATATGTGGAGGAATTTGGCCGTGATTATTTCACTATACAGTTAGTAAATATATTTTGCAAAGTATGCCATATTACAGTTTAAAGGCCACAGAATAATTTTCATCCAGAAGCATTGTAAGTCTAAACAACATAAAAAAGTATAACGCTGTTTGGCAGACCTGATACAACATCGAGTTCAAATTCATGTAAGCCTAATCACAAGGGAAGTACCCCAGCTCGAACGGCTATAACCGAGTGTAAATGCGTTTAAAATACAGAGCTGTGCTTGTTCTACCATCCATCAAGGCTATTTATCTGTATAACTCCACAGTCGTGTACAATCAATGATTGAAGAATAACGAATCTAATGACTACAGAAGCACAAATCGCAGAAGAAACAACACCGTGTAACAGACAGTTATGACAAGGAGATCCACAAAATACGTAAATGTGGTATTACGTGCCAATAAGCTACACATTTGCTTTAAATAATATAGCGAAAAAACAAAAACATCACAGTGTTGGACAAACAACGGGGTTTACAAAACATTGGGAAGATGTTCGCCGTTCTCTTGTTCAACGTACAGCTTTCTTTCTGCGACACCATGTACAGCATTTTGGAGATAATGTCTTGGAATATTGGCAATTTCTTGCGAGATGGCGTCTTTCAGTTGCAGTAGGGTTGTTGGATGTGTCAGGAAAACTCGTTCTTTAAGGTAACCTCACAACCAAAAGTCGGCCGGATTGAAACCTGGAGATCGCGGAGGTCACAGTGTTGGAATGAAAGTAAGTATTCAATTTGATTTGCAGTTCCTTTATTTGCTGGAGAGGACGTTCCAGAACTGTTGGAACTCTAATACCCATGTGCTGTTTCTTCTCCGCCATCAGACTCACAATCACTATTCCTATTCAATATGTCGGTATCTACTTCTGATAATTCCCGGTAGTATTTTTGCATTATAATGTCACGTAACATGCATGCAAACGGCTCATCCTCATTCCAATTACATCCTCATTATCCGGTATGTAAGTTCGACGTAACTTTTCGCGCAGCAGGTAAACAATCTTCACCCGATTAATTGACTTCAGCCTACTCATGTCTGCCGTTAGTACGTGCACTTCACTATTGAACACCGCAATGGTCTCGCTCGTACTGTCTGTAGAGTTACGACGTAGTGAGGCTAGTACGTACGCTAACTTTCAGATGGCGATAGCGGCCGCACACGTAGTTTTACAGATGAATGGCATTGATAGCTATTCGAACAGGTACAACATCATATTTTAAACGCGTTTCCAGTCGGTTTTAGCCGTTCGAGCTGGGGTACTTCCCTTGTCAGAGTTTTGTAACGACCTCTGCAATATGATGGTATGTTGCAATATTCCGTTACACAAGTTACAAAATGCTACTTTCAGATCATTTCTGCAGAAATATACTGGGCGAAACGTTCCATGCGAGTCAACTCTACGCAAAAGATATTTATTCCCGTGCTATGATCATGTCATCAACGGCATTAGGAAATCTGACGCAAATAATAAAATATGGGTTTCTATAGACGAAACGACAGATGTGGAATATTGGTAATGTTATTGTTGGAATATTATCTCCGGACAAACCTTCACAAAAATTCTTGTTAACAACCGAGGTGCTTACTGCAGTAAACAGTTCACAATTGATACTCTCTTTGAGACTGCTATGAATATTTTGTGGCCTGATGGAATACAAAGAGAAAATGTCCTTCTTTTTGTGACCGATGCTGCAGCATACATGTTAAAAGCAGCCAAATCCGGACTAGACATCCAAACCTGTTACATTTAACTTGCTTGGCCCATGGTCTGCATAGGGTAGCTGAAGAAATTAGGTCGTTATTCCCTGATGTTGACAGCTTAATCTCCAACGGGAAGAAAATCTTTCTGAAGTCCCCGTCTCGAAAACAGAAATTGAAAGATATCATACCAGGAATTTCTTTGCCACCACAGCCCATTTTAACTCGGTGGGGAACTTGGTTGAAGGCGGCATTGTACTATTGTGAACACTACAAGGAAGTCCGTGGTGTAATACAAACACCTGATGATGATGAAGGTACGTCAATAAAGGTAAAGTCGTACGTCAATAAGATCTGTTGTTGCAAAGTCGTTGTTTTTCAGGGACGAAGATGTTGTCCCTGAAGAAGATGGCAGAGCTAGCCGTCGAAAGCTTGGAAGCTCTCTCCAACTGAAGATTTGTCATACATAAAAGTTGTTTACAAAGATGTTCCCACAACAATAAAACAACTAGAATCGTCAACCCTCGAAATGTCCAGTGGCCTCCAACTCGTAGAACATTTGTACCAAAGTCTGTGTGAAGCAAAACCACATCCAAGTTTGGAACCGGTTAAGACGAAATTTGGGACCGTGTTGAAAAAGAACTGTGGATTTTCAGCAATGTGTGAAATAAGAGATATTTTGTCGGTTAATGGCTCAGATGATACGTGTGACAGCTCATATTTTCGAATCGCACCACTTATTTCTTGCGATGTGGAGCGCACATTTTCTCAGTTCAAAATGTTTCTAAGTGATAGACGGAGGGGGTTTTCTTTCGATACTTTACGGAAATGTATTGTTCTTTATTGTGATGGAACTGTGGACGCATCAATAGGTGAATCATAAATGAAAACTGTTGTACAGTATTGCATTCTATTAATAATATAATGTTATTAAAGTTCTAAGGATGTGTTACAATGCATTCATTTACAACAGGTATGCCCATTCTCTGACTCCCGATTACGTTCTGTAATCACAACCTTCGAATGTAGAGCGTGCTATTCCTCGTTCGAAGCTCGACGGATGACTGCGGAAGGCAGTTCAAGTACTTAGTAAACGCACGAACAGTGCGGGACAATGACACAGTCAAAACCTTCTGTAAGCAAACGATCATTCCGTACAGTTTGGGAGGAAGACTATTTTTGTTGTGAAAACGTAAAGTGTTTACTATGTTGTAAGGTACTGTCAGGAATACTACTGAGCAACATAAAACATTATACGCTCTGCTATCCAGAACATGACGAAATGTAATATGTATTCATATATCAACATTATTATTATTATTATTATTATTATTACTACAATTATTGTTATTGTTCATGATTTTATTCCAACAGAAATACATGTTATGATAAAATAATTTTTCAGGGGTGCAACGTGCACTACAGTTTCAAGAATTGAAAGCACTTCATCATAGGCCAAACATTGAAGAGAGTCGAACAATTCAGAGTTTATGTTAGGAGCAAGTTGTGTAGTACGTCGGGAATTAGCTAAGGCACTAAAAACCCTTCACGGATAGTGAACTTGTAAAGAAATCTATGGTGCCTGAACAAAATATAGTTAATTACATCTCTGTACTGGAACAGCTCAAATGTGAATTCACAGAACATAGATTTAGTGATTTTAGACGTATGGAAAGTGATATTAATCTTTTTATTAATCCTTTCATAGTAAATTGAGCACAATCCGTGAGAGTGCAGTTCCAGGACGAGTTAATTGATTTACAAAGTCGCGTAGAATTCAGAACTAAATGCGGAGAATATGACTTGCCAAGCATAGAAGTATTCAAAAATGAACAAAACGCAATATCTCAAGATGAGCTTATTCGCTGTCACTCGAAATACAGTATATGTGCAAACAATTATTTTCGAGAATGAAGGTTGCTAAATCCAAAAATTCAAACATAGATCCCGATTAACAGATGAGAATCTTTTGTGCATTGCAGTAAATTCGTTGGAAATAGATTTCCGATTACTTGCAGAAAAGAATAGGCCTACACATGTTGAATGTGGAATATGAAAATAGCATTATCTATGATATAATAGTATCATAAATGTATAAAATATAATAAATAATGTAATAACTCAATATTTCCTTTTTCAAATCCAGTTTATTCTCCGTATTTGTAAGACAGTGAGAGCGATGCCATGGGCGGTGCTGCAATGTAGTTGCGGAGCCCAGTCCGTACACTGCATGTGTTATGCAGTGCAGCATCATCCGTGTAATCGGCGCTTTTACAATTTCGAGCATACCTGATTTACAACAACGCTGTCATGTAAAGAAGGTACAACTTTGTCCTTCACCGCACTGAACCTGTACAACGGAGGGAACGTCCGTATCTTCCCCTCCCATCAAACAACAAGCTAGGCATACACCACACTATCCAAGCGCAGGTAACTTATGAACGCGAGCAATGAAGACCGTGCTCTCAACATCAGCAGTAAATGGCAGGAGAGTGTTAGTCGAATGATAGAAGAAAATGGGAGTACCCCGAGAAAACCTACCACGAATTCCATCACGACCTGACCAGGGATAAATTCTGGACCATCTGGATGAAAGACCAACGCGCTAGTACTTGATCGGCTTGCGCTTATCTCACTTTTGACATTTTAAAAAATAAATGCAATGTCAGATTTTATTACAGTGTCTAACAGGTTTCCCACATATCAAAAAGAGGATCTTTGATCACTTTCTTAGAAACCTACCCTGATAATTATGACGTGACAACGTCTTTAAATTCCCTCCCATATTGGGTGCCATGTAGAGAAACCCGATGTCACGATTTTTTAGTTCACTGTTACTGAACCACTGAAATGAAACGAATGGCAGTGTTGGAGTTATGTAGCCAAAAGACTAAAGTTTGTTATGCATCACTCGCCACTCCCTTTCTCCATCGCCGTGAGCCACTGCTCATTTGCCACCCAGGTTCTTCTTCAACGGTCCAAAGAGTTGGAAATCACCGGGTGCCAGGTCGAAGCTGTAGGGAGACTGGTCCAGTACTACCGGAAGCGCTGTTTTCGTGACATGACATTCGCACCATTCACCTCAACAAGTTGACATGTTTCCGTGCGAGCAGCCATCTTACAACTGATATTGCGAGGATCTGACACAAATATACGTCACCTAATGGCTGCGTAATAAAGCTGTGATCTAGATACCGTCACCACCTTTAGAACCACTCGCTGTTATCCCATGGCCACTTCGATTAATTACTGGTATACTCGTATCATCGAGTCAACAATAGAAACCCATTTTCTGGATAACAGTAAAGGAGACCATTGAAGGAAGGAAAAAATTTAATTTTAAAAGCAATTAATTTATATCCCCAATATTTAATTTCAAGGTGACTAAATATCAGTGGCGGTTCCTCGGGGGAGGGAAGAGAGGAACGTCCTCCTCACATTTTCTTCTTTTGAAAGTAAATACTAAATAAAATATATGCCTTGAAATTCGAGGAAGATTCGATAATATTTTTTAAGTTTACAGCTATAAGAAAAACTCGGTTGATCGAGTTTTAAACGACGCGCGCTCATGTGCTGTAGAAAACTGTGAGAAAGATGCGAGATAGTCTGTGTGGAGGAAAGGCACTCCATTCCTCTTCTACTGCAGTTAACACACATAGACAACAGCGCACTAGCGGCCAGAGAAAGAAGCAGAGTTTTAAAGCAAGTAAATGAACGGAGAGGGAGGAGATCCTCCTCTGAATCAGTCATGGACGGGAAATAGAAATCGACTGGTCGTGCAGCAAGCTCGCTACCGCTGCCACCTAACGATGTTGCATTCAACCGGACTATAACACATCTAGGAGGAGACACAACAAAAACAGTTTTAACGCAACGCTATGAAAGACACCATGTAAACTTTTTTTTTAATTATAAATTAAAAATATTATTCATTGCACTTTATATAGGCTACTATTCATGGTTTGAAACTTTCGTGGATATTTTAAAGTTAAAGTCGGGTTTATGTAAAACAAAGAGGAAGTAGTTCTACGTAGTTGGCCCCTGAAATTCACTTCTATTCATTGTCTACTAGACAGGGCAACAGCCAAGTTGTCAGTTTTGTACAAATATATTTGAAACTGAAAGTAGGTACTCCAAACTACATCATTTTTAACACAAAAAATTAATCGGCCACCGGCAGCTTTGAACAATAATGATAGTAGGCCTATGACTTTAGAAGAACTGACATTCTTCATGTGGGTGGGTGCAGTGTTCTCACTTTCCTCAGATTATTTCCCATTCCCATTCCCATTTCCGTAAAACGGTTCCGGTTACGAATTAATAGCTAGTCTCTTCCAACACGTGTGATCCTGTAGTGTGCTCGAAAAATGCTACGAGGTTGTGAATTTCCTTGTAATTGTTAATTTGTGCAATTATTCAACAATGAATGGAAGTGAAAACATAATATATTTTGGACAATTTAGGGAACTCAGTTTACAAGAACAGATTATTGCTATACAGAAGGGAAGGCCAACCCCAACACTACCTGGTCTTACATGTATGCATGTATGCTAATTTGTAGCATGTTTCATTCAAGAAGGTGTCATTTCGTGCTGTTAACTTCATTCCTCCTCTTAAGAAATATGCAGGAGCCGCCACTGCTAAATATCATTGTTAATCGTTGACAATAGTCAAGCTGTTTCTACCAGTAATTTAACATTGACAGCTCATAAATCATTTGTAAAATACTCAGTTTTCATATTATTATAAAATAAAATAAGTATAGATTGTACCAAATTATGCCAAATTGTACCAAAATATCAACTATACGTACCAGAGTACAGACCATTTAAAATTGTACCAAATCCGTACAATTGTACCAAAAGTGGCAACACTGGACTATATTATAACCTATATCAACCTAAAACTTCAACATAGGCCTATAACCTACACTAAAATATTCAACATATTTTTGAAATTCAATTGTCGCAAGGTTTAAATATTTACAGTGAAATTCAGATGCAATGTAAAAGCACCCTAGAAAGAACTGAAAAAGGTTCAGTATTTTTCACGTACCTAATAATTAGGTTAACCTCGTCAACTGCGACACTGAAACAACAGTGAACCGCACTTGATGGTGACGTCACGGTTGCGTATTTGAACTGTATCAAGTTTGTCGCTGACGTGACAGCCTTGTCACTCATTTTACGTACAGTATGAATCGCACCTTTTTCATTGCGGAATGTGCTCAAACTGCCCTGGAAGTGTTACACATTACTGTTATTGCTGACGCATTGTCTCCAACAGTTTTTCAATGGTGTTCAACGTGGAAATTACATACATTGATAATTTATGCAAGATATCGGTTTTTCCGAAGGGCTCTAGAACAAGGAAACTGTCAGTGAGCTCATATCGAAACCTGCCTTGAAATTTCGCTGACAAAAGGGACGTTTTGTGAGAACGCCACACACCAAAAATTAGCGAGTCAAATTCAAGGTTCCTGAGATCGAAGCTGCAATGTCGCCTGATAAAGTAGCCACGCAGCAGCAATTGGGCACCCCTCATCAGCAGTAGTGGGGAGGGACTGGACTGCCGAGCAGGGACGCACAAACTCAGCCTTGAACTCCATGTTTTTCCCCTAGTGTTTTAATGGGGATTGCTAACTCGATATCTGGAACTTTCAGTTTGAACTCGCAGTTAATTTTTGGTGTAGGAGCTTTCTATAATGGGTAGATTCTGTGAGTGAAATTACAAGACAGGTTTCTATATGACCTCACTGATAATTTCCTTGTATGGCTCTTTACATGTCCCAGAAGCTATGTTATGTTGTTTTATTTAACGACGCTCGCAACTGCAGAGGTTATATCAGCGTCGCCGGATGTGCCGAAATTTTGTCCAGCAGGAGTTCTTTTACATGCCAGTAAATCTACTGACATGAGCCTGTCACATTTAAGCACACTTAAATGCTATCGACCTGGCCCGGGATCGAACCCGCAACCTTGGGCATAGAAGGCCAGCGCCAACCAGGTCGACTCGCCTGAAGGTGGCAATTGTGAGGCAAGGGGCCTCAGTCACTTGGCTTAACTGAAATCAAATTTTGTTTTTATGTAATGTATTAATTATTTGAATGAAGCATATATCGCTGTAGAAGCATTGGAAAACTTTGTGATGTAGATACACCTGTTTTGCAGTAAAATTTGTTCCTGAGGCCAGCATCGCTCGTGCCGGGTCTGGTTCTGGATTTTCGTTTGTCTTCGCGGGCTTTTGACGTTGCGCTTTAAACGTTGTAGCTGAGGCACAATTCGTCTGGCCTGGTCAGGTTTCACACCTCTCAACCATGGGCCGGCCTCAAGGGTAGAGTGGGGTGGGAATAGGGTGACTTGTCTTCCTAAATAGACCATAAATAACAAACATTCCAGCTCTTTGGCAGGCAGAGACCCACACTATTCTCTCCTCTTATGTCTTAGTTTATGACTTAAGCGAGGGTGTTGTACTATTGTACTTCGTGTAGTGAATCTGGGCCAATGTTGTTATCTATTTCGGGAAAATATAGACAGAAACAAATGCGAGAAATAATGCTGGTGTAGTTAATTCATTGTTAATTTTTTTCATTTTAGTTAGAGACGCTGTCAACTACTTTATTTAGCGTCGATGAAGAAATAAGATGATTTTGAATGAGGCCGAGGATTCGCCAGAGATTACCTCGAGAAGAAATAATATTGAAAGAAAGGAAGTTTTAAATACAGAGAGAGACTACCGAGATACCTACGACATCGCTGACAATTTTTCTGACAGATAATCTTAAAACGCGAGTTTCTATTGCATCCTGGTATGGGCAACATAGATGGTTAAGTGGTAATGTGGTGCAAAATAAACTTCTTTGTTGGCCTTGTTTGTTGCTGTCAAAGGAAAAAAATAAAAAGAAAAGAAAGAAAGGGAAATTTCAACACATAATATGGATTGCTTCATCACACTGAAACAATCACTGAAACTCGCAGCATAACAGCTTATTTGGTGAGTGAAATTATTATTTTCATTACTAGTAATAATAATAGACATAATAATAATAATAATAATAATAATAATAATCATAATAATAATACAGTAATAATGATATTAATAATATAACAACATATCATAAATAAACATTTTCTATCGGAGGCACTTAAACTAGTTGCATCTGGCCTCACCGAGGATTTGGATCACCGGCCGCTACTGCCCAGAAGCCAATGTTTTATTCATTCACATTCGGCTAAGCTAAGCGGTCTTAAAAGATGTGTATTTTACGTCCTATCGTATTGGAACAACATAGACGCAGAGATACGTATTGTACAATACGAGGTGATATTGATAAGTCTAGTTTAACATAGAATAAATTATTGTAGACTTATGTCAAAACATTTTTGATTATTTGCCGTATGGATCCTATGGAGTTGTTCTCCTTGGGAGTAGTTTTCAGTTTCTACAACCGGTTACGAGGCTCACGAATTTTCAAGAAAGAGTATAAAAAAACGGGAAGTAAAACGGGGATAACATGGGAAAACAGTTCTCCATAATACCCCTCTTTGTCCGTTTGTTCGCGAAGCTAGGCTACAACGGTGTTCCGAAATGGATGAATTGATGATCGTCTGGAAATAAGATCAGAGTCTGTTTGCAGGCAGCAGCCGTGGAGCTGAAAAACCTCCCAGGAGAACTCCATGCTGTTCAATGCGACATCACTAAGGAAGAGGACATACTGTCCGCATTCAAATGGGTCGAAAAGCACCTAGGAGGCGTTGATGTCATGGTGAACAACGCGGGCGTAGTGCATCAGGCATTTCTCTCAGGTAGGTAGTTGAATTCTGAATTCTCGTCTCTTCAATATATACAGAGTGAAGGTAACCTTTTACAATCCTTCACACACATAACAGATCATGTAATTTGGGAACGTTTTGTCAAATAATATTTTTTCATACGACCAATAGTTTTTGTAATACATATTTCGAGAAAACGAATTGCAATGTTGCAACGTTGTAGACAGCAGTGTTTACTTCGGGAAATCATTGCATCCCAGCATTCTGATGAATCGTCTGGCAGGGATTTTGAGGATTTAATGGCGCATAAGCACGATCGAGAGTAGGTCTCTGTGAGTCATGACAATTTCTGCCGCTAGGTTCGCCTCTCTGCCCTATGAAATGATGAATAGTACCATTACAAAGCATTGTGCATCGTGAAAATAGTTCGATTAATTGTGCATTACTGATTGAGTACGAATATTATAAATATGCCAAGCATATTACAGTGTTATTTGAAGTTTGTTCAGCTAAGTTATATTCGAAAATTGTCTGTGTTTTGCTATGTGAAGAACTCTGTACCAACAGGTCGTATCTTTATAGGTTAAGGTAAATGTCAAAGTTCTCTCATATAACAAGCAATGCTATGAAAAGTGGCATCATTTTCCGACTCTCGAATGATGTGACAAATGTAAAATAATTTCATGCATTGTTTCACTTACAAGCATTACTGATATAGGCCTAATGAAAATTTGAACGACGTGATGTAAACATTGAAGATAATGTTGTTACTGTTTTCCCTTTCTCTTTTAGAAAATACCGACAAAAGTGATGAATCTTCATGCTGTACTTATTAGGTAATTAATGTGTGTTTGTCTGTATTTTAGACCTGTGTATTGTTACGTAATTATCAGTGAATTAGGTTAGAGAACTTAACAAGGTTATTATGAGATTAGGTAATGCACCTCAAACTGTAACTAATAATGGCTGCTTCCGAAATAGGCTGAGGTGTTTATCGTGTGAAACAAATTATATCTGGAATATCTAGTTTTATTATATACGGATACGTAAAGGGTTTTTTTTTTTTTTTTTTAGCATGTGTTTGTAATTTTGTGAATGTCTAGCCTAATTTCTTTTTATTCTTGTATCATTACCAATACATTACGCGTAGACGCACTAAAATACTACAGCGTTTACTATTACTATGCTCAATAGATTAATCAGTAGGCCTATATTTTTCACCACTGCAAGAAAAAATCGTTTATACTTCTCAGTTAATGTGACGTCCGTATTTTCTTTTTTTTTTAAAGAGAGGGAAAAGTTAGGCCTTCTTGCAAATGCGTAATTATGAATTCAAGGAAATTAAAGATAATGCAGTACCTTAATTAGTTGCAATATCTTATTTAATAACAATATTAATAATATTAGGTGAAAAGGGTAGGCTATAGTGCATATGTAAGATGTCAAGTTAATTTATTTCCGGAAATGTTTGTGTATGAACTGAAGTACAGAGCAGACAGTCCTCAGTTTATATGTAATATGTTTTAATATCAAGAATGACAGCCTTTTATTGTAATATAATTGAGGAGTAGAAGTTTGGAAATTACGTCTATTGTCCATAAAATATTGTACAATGGTGAGTCCTTTAAATTCCCAAATGTCAATGTCATTTAAGTGTTCTGCTATGAATATATAGGGCAGAACAGCGCTCCGAGCGGCGGAATTGGCATTACGAGGGAACCACTTCAGACTCGTTTTTCAAGCTCTATGCGCCAGCTTGTATAATCTCGTAAGCAACGATTTACACACATACCGTTTTGTAAACAAAAACATCTGTTGAGAATGCAGTAAAATCAAAATTTATACAATCGTAACATGTTAAGTACATGAACTATGTTATTCGTATCTATGATGAAACGTTCGTTATTGTATCATTTCAGCAATAAATTTAGTACGAACAAACACGTAGTTTGTTACATTTTAAGGCAATTTCATCAATAATACAGAAGAATGAAAAATTATGCATAAAACAAAATTAATCCTTTAAATACAGTATTATTTTACATTGAGGGTCACACAGTTGATGTCACTCCAACTCAATTACAATACAATGTTTGGAAGAAATAAACAAGTTTGAAACTAAATGAAAATGATACACATTACTGTGAGGTACACCATTCTCTACAGTGTCTTTTAAAGGTATTGTTCAAAGTGTCCACCAGTTGCGTGTATACAACTTTCACACTCTGATCCAGTTATGTCACGGTATAAGCGAGCAACTGCAGCGGCATTGTGACCAGTTTTGCCATAAATTAATGACATGTCCAGATACTCACGATTAGAAGACTGTGGCATCTTCATAATGTCGAAAATCTCCTCTCACTATCAATGTTTGAGACACAACCACACATTCGAAGACACTGCTGTGATCCTCTTCTGACTCGAGAACTTATAAATTAAAAGTATACCGGTATGCAAACTATTCCGTCTCTGCAAGAACGTTGTATTTTTAACTTTTTAATTTTAGTAGGTTATTTTACGACGCTTTATCAACATCTAGGTTATTTAGCGTCGTCTGAATGAGATGAAGGTGATAATGCCAGTGAAATGAATCCGGGATCCAGCACCGAAAGTTACCCAGCATTTGCTCATATTGGGTTCAGGGAAAACCCCGGAAAAAACCTCAAATAGGTAACTTGCCCCGACCGGGAATCGAACGCGGGCCACCTGGTTTCGCGGCCAGACGCGTTAACCGTTACTCCACAGGTGTGGACAAGAACGTTGTAAGATCGTCGTTTACAGTTGACGCAAAGCTTCAAAAGACAGCCAAATTCTTTTTTTTTTTTTTTTTTTATTTAAAAGGTTTATCTATTTGTTTTCGCGAATATTTCGTGAACAAAAAGAAAAAAAATCATGTTTCAAGAACCGGTACTAATTTCGTGACTA
This sequence comes from Periplaneta americana, assembly GCA_025594305.2. Lineage (NCBI taxonomy): Eukaryota > Metazoa > Arthropoda > Insecta > Blattodea > Blattidae > Periplaneta > Periplaneta americana. The sequence goes on from JAJSOF020000011.1 coordinate 33,172,808, forward strand.
AAGCTTTTCGTTGAAATTATTAGATCTTGCGCAATTTCGCGATTATTCGTCATTCATTTTCTAGATTACCTTCGTAAAATTTATGTTTTTTTTTGCGAATAAAATTAAGTTTTCAATCATTTCGCGTATTTCGTTAATTCAAAAAAAAAAAAAAAATCACAAAATCACGTACCCCTACCTATGGGATATACATTCCGCATTCCAAAACTGCAGTTGTGCAGTGTATTTAAGATAAGTTTAATAATGCAAAAAATAATTTTTCCGAATTACTTGAATCCCCAAGAAAATTGGTCACAAGCTGCCAATGCCTCAGGTTTCTCATGGGTTAATATAAGTGACCCATGGTTATATTTTGATGCGACTTTTTACAGTTACTTGTATGAAATGACACTGCTTACACGACGAGTACGATTTATTTATATTTAGATATATTTTTATAAATGAAAACACTAAGATTACTTATTCACGAAATGAAATTCTCTAAATTGAGTATTTGCAGCAATATAATGTACTATCTGTAAAATAAAATAATTTAGTTTACTATAGTCCCGACGCTGTTATTTCCGGCGTGACTCCGCCTCTTTGCTTACGTCTTAGAAAGTGAATGCTCTATAAAGTCTAGGTAGGTAGTATCGTTCGCCATTTTTGTTCTTACGTTGCCGAGCTACCATACGAGGAATTTATTTGCCACACCGTTAAACATTATCATGTCGTAGCTCCTATGATAATAAATCGAACGCAATGTAATTCAGCAAATAATTGAGCGGCAAATAACGTCTTCGTGTGCTTTCTGCGAACGCCAACGAAAGAGCTAAAATGGCGGGCGATTATATTAAGTATTTATCGAGCCTTAAGAAATGAATCAGCGAATCACAAGACGCACACGTTTAAATGTAGCCGACCTGCAAAGCAATTGGCTGCCGGAAATTAGAGCGACGGGACTATAGAGTTTTCTACTGATGTCACACATTTGGTATAATCGTAGTTCATTGTTGCAGATGGGGATACATCAGAATGGCGCCAGATGCTGGACGTCAATATTCTGGGTCTTAGCATCTGCACCCGAGAAGCTATACGCTCTATGAAAAAGCGCGATGTCACAGACGGACATATCGTACACATTAACAGGTACCTGTCGTCATTATTAAGCAAAATACTGCAACGTTTTTCTTACCAAGCCAAGAAAAATATTAGACACTTCTGAAGTCAAGAAAACTTTTGGAAAACTTAATTATTGATAAATTATGGTTTTCTACCACAGAATAATCGTTGATTCAAACTTTTCATGCACAGTTGTGCGGAATTATTGTTTATGCTCGACCATGCCGAAATGTAGTAATTATACACCTGGTAGCAGTCCTTTAATGCATGTCATTAAAGTACAGGTGTTTTCAGCCAATGACAACTCAGCTTACAGATGTTCAGCCAATGACAAGTCAGCTTTGTACCGTTATAAAACCGCAAGTATCGATTATTCTCGGATATGCAATCGAAATAGAATTAGCGAAAAGTCACGGAGGCTGGAAATCCAATACTGTCGCAGAAGGTTATGTTCTGTTACTATAATAATTAGCGTTAATTGTAAATAATATTAAAATAAATTCAATTTGTCATCTCGTTTTTCAATGTCGAATTCAATAATCAAGGTTATACCAAGTTTAACGGGATTACATCAAGGTCAATGACATTATTGTTCCTCGGAAAAAATCAATACTTTCGCGTCTGCGCACATCTCACAATTCACGACCTAGAACAAGGTCACTTCCGATCTTGTCAGATACACATAAAATGTATACATCTGAATAATTTCAAGTTAGAAATATGGTCGAGCATAAAAAGTCGTATGAAACTCTCCTATAATGGTAATTAAGAAGCTCGTATGAAAATTATGAAACTCGCTTGCGCTCGTTTCATAAACATCCATACTCGCTTCTTAATTACTATTATTATAGGCTCATTGCATAATGTACTATGTAGTTGCCATGTGCAGAACGAGTAACATTGGCAATTTCAACGAAATGGAGGTATGAATAGTTTTCACGCTCACATATTAGGACACATGCTTATTATTCTGTAAACCTGTACTGACTACAATAAATAACACTGATATGCATTTCAAAAAACGTTTTCTGTTACAAGAGAAAAAATTACTGATTCTAGTTAACCGAAGTGCCCTGAATCCGAATCTGTAATCATATTTTCTGTAACACGTCAGATTTTTCTGTAATTTTGAAAATAAAAATGAAAGGACGTCAAAATTGGCAAAGTTCATGATCAAAAAAAAAAAATGTAATGCTTTAATCTAATTTATACGATTGCTTTTAGGTACTGAAGGTTGTTGAATCCGAGCCTGTGTTCAGATTTTCTGTGTCACGCCATGTTTTTCTGTAATTTTTGGAAATAATAACGAAACATTTCAAAATTTAAACAAGAATTTTTTAAAAACGTCAAATGAAGTATACTATTTTTTTTAAATATTTTAAAGTCGTTGTATAGCATTCTAGAGTACAAAATTAATTATTAAACCTTGAATTATTAATAAAAATAACCGGAATACTATGTTATTATATTATGGGTGCTATGCATAGACATTTCGCTAGCCCGTGCTACAAGCGTGCTAAACTAGCCCCGGCTATCGAATGATTACTTGTACAGGATTCATATCATATCACTAACACTGGTTTATGAATATGAAAAACGTCAGTTCGCTGATCATCCACCGCAAGCTAAGAATGTCTATGAATATGGCCCACATGTAACTGATGACAAAACTGGAAGACATAAATAAAAACGGTTATGAAAGTAGAATGCATTATGAAGGTAACCAACACATCTCTGCAGATGATCACCAGATTCATTATCTGTTTTTGGAATTCTGCTCTTTGGCGGTGCACTTCAACAGAAAGTGATTTTATTGCAGCACTTATGAGGCTTTCTTTTCACAAAATAAATACACATTTAAGGCTTATACCTACCAGTTTCAAGAAAAGGCATATGAATAAATGTAGAAATGAAGTGATTTTTTTTTTTTCAAGTTTCCTAGCAATATTAAGCAAGAAAAATAAAATTTAGAGATACTTTGTTCATAAATTTTAATTTACGTTGTTTTATAATATTTTAATGATTCCATTATGTCTAAATTACCAGCTTTAACGTAATAATAATAATAATAATAATAATAATAATAATAATAATAATAATAAATCTAAGGATATATCTGCAATGCTTGGGAAAAGTGGCATAAGTCAGTTTCCACAAACATTTTTTATTAATTTATTGATAATCGATTGAATGGCGATCTTACTCGTGTTAATTATGTAAGCATGTGTGGCTTACAGCTGTTTCGGTGTTGCTTGACACCATCCTCAGAGCCTACAAGTGTCAAGTAACATCGAAACAGCTGTAAGCCACACATGCGTACATAATTAACACGAGTAAGATCGCAATTCAATCAATTATTTACAGCGGTGGTTCCTCCATATGAGCACAGGAGCACGTGAACACCTTAAAAACCAACAATAATCATACGTATTACTGTATTAATATTATTACATCTATTACTTTCCAATGTGCAATGACGTTCCTAAATTTTTCGTCTCAAGAGAATGTCCCGTTCGTGTGTCTTTAAATCTTCATTGGACAGGTTGACAGCAGCTCGCACAATTTTTCTCTAGCAGGGTGGAATAGCCTGAGGCGAGAATATTTTCTGGTTTGTTACAATGGTTACAATAGCTCTGGCTCGCACATGTCTTAACGTGCTAATGACAGAGAAAGAGAGATGCTCTATCTCTCTTGGGTCTGGCACCCTGTTCCTTTCTCCCTCTTTTTCGTTTTCTCTCTTTACTCTTTCTTTTCAAAATACCGTTACGCACTGGGGCTGATTCTGTTATTTTGTTCAGCAAAGTAAGGAAAATACAAGCTGTATTGGTGCGTATTGAAAGTTGAAACAGTAACCATGGATAAATATATAATTATCCATGCAGTAACACTTGAAGTTTGGAGACGGACGTGTTTGAAATTGTGTGTTAAATTAAAAGAGGATTAAAACATTCCTCCGTAATATGAGGACAGAAGACCGATTAAGCACAATGGCTATGTTGGCAATGGAAAAAAAAACTTGTTAACAACATTAGAGACTTCAATAATAAAGTTATTGATAAGTTTGCGACTCTCAAAACTAGGCGCATGGAGTTTTACAAATAAATTTAAATCTTCAACACCATCTACAACAGCAGCAAAGGTGAGTCCTATGAATTAATTTTACTCTACTCTTGTTTAATGGTTTTAATTTTGGTTTATATGCGTAGATTTGGTAAATGCATATTAGAACTCGTTTATCTCAGACGTGTGACTCAGCTATATGAGAATATATTAGTGTGTTCATTACCAATATCTTTTTTTGTGAACACCCATCAAAGAAAGGCACGAGCCGCCACTGATTATTTATATTCAAGTGTTAAAGTAGTGTACGAAAGATTCAACATGGATAATTTATTGACAACTTACGGAAAATCTGCTCGCTTGGGAAAACAGACATAAATATTTCTCCCATTACAATAATTCATACAGAAGAAAATCAAATCGACGTGAACCAGTGTGAAGACAGTTTTCTTCCTTCTCCTGTAAAATTAACATTTTTGACTTGTGGCACTTTTCCCCGAGCACTACAGATATACTAATTTCAGTATTTATACATTTTCATGAATTTCGAAAAAAAAAAAAAAACGTTATTTTTGGAAAATTGGACGTGATGAAACGAAATGGCCTTTGTAATTATCCATAACAAGGAACTGTAGCAAAATGGTTGCATACCAGTGATAATTGGAACTAATCACTGATCTGATATTTAACATAATCTAAGGTAATCATATGATCAACAGATGAATAATTATTGTAGTTATTGTTCACTATGCTAAAGACTAGCAAAATGCAGACGTTCTTGACTAAAACAAGTCATTCATTGCTTCCATCACATTATTATCATCCCCGAATCTCCTTCTTTCAAGTCCTATTTGAGATTTGGAAATAAAAATTTGTGTAACAGAGCCAAATCTTGTAAACAGAATGGATTAGACAATAGTTCAAACTCACAATCTTACAAAGTCACTTGAGTTGCAAACATTCTGTTAAGAGTGACTCTTTTATTCAGCTTTCCTCATCTCTTGAGCTTCAGCTCTTCTTGCTGTTATCTTGGACATTCAAGGCACCCACATTGCAATTACTTTCTTCATTCCTAATTCGTTTACCAAAATACTGTGCACATTGTGGTAAGAGAAGCCTGTTTCCTCTCTGTATATCCCTGATGGTGACTCGTCGATCTTGCAGCACTAAATTATGCCCTTTTGATGTTTTCTGGTGTTGTGACAGTTCTCGAAGTCCACACCTGTGGAGTAACAGGTAGCGTATCTGACCTCGAAACCAGGTGGCCCAGGTTCGAATCCTGGTCGGGGAAAGTTACCTGTTTGAGGTTTTTTACTGTGGTTTTCCCTCAACCCAATATGAGTAAATGCTGGTTAACTATCGGTGCTGGACCCCAGACTCATTTCACCGGCATTAACACTATTTCATTCAGACGTTAAATAACCTGAGATGTTGATACAGCATCGTAAAATAACCCACTATAACAACAGTTCTCGAAGGGCCACCACCATGTTCATCTTCATATGATGCTCTCCCACATTTAAATATTCAACACCACCTTTTTACTATACTATAAGATACAGTAGATTCTCAAAAGATATCAGTCATATTTTGGTGAATTTGACATGGAGATATTCCCTTCTTTTATAGGTATGTATTCACAGGTCTTTGCTCGCCAGGCTACATTTCTCTACTGACAGCACCTCTGGTCACTTGAACACTTGTCGCAAGCCAACATGGACATGTACAGACTTGCAACTTGGCATGTAGCTATAATACATTTCAGTCATTTGTATGCCGCAAAATAGAAATTTTAGTTCAACTAGAAATATGTCAGGGCTAGCATAGAGATCAACCCTCGTATTTAGAAACCCAACTAGCATGAAATAATATAACCACAGTCTAGTATATACAGTCGCGAAGCTCAATACGTAGTAACTATGCAAACATTAGATAGTTGCTCACCACTAGGATCGCTAATATCGCCTCATTACAGGCAATGCAAAATAGTACCGTCACAGTCAATTGTTTCTAGCACCCTCAAAACTCAAGCTTCGTGACTGTATATAGTAGACTGTGATATAACTACAGACTTGAAAATTTCCGTCAATAATAAGAAATGATAATCTAATGATTGAAAATATTACTGGTCACGAAATTAACTGTCATAGATGGTGCTAAAAATGTATCAACTCTCTCTCCTCACCTCGTATGTTAAAACTTAACTTACCGACTAACAACTTCTTTGAAAAACTTACATTATTCTGTACTCCAGTATTGCAGGTCACGGTTTACCCCAGAGCACCACAATGTTCTACATGTATGGGGCAACAAAAAATGCAGTTACCAATTTGGCAGAAGGCTTGCGTCGGGAACTAGTCAAGAGTAACTCCAAAATTCGAGTCACAGTAAGTACAAATTCGAAAAGAAGTGCCTTATGTTAGTAATTTATATGTACAGCTAACATAACCTCAATTGTTTTATACAGAGCATCAGTCCTGGATTAGTACGCACAGAAATTATGGATGTTGCTCACTTACACACCTTCACGGCCAGTGACATTTTTGAGAATCCTCATCTCGAACCTCAGGACATTTCAGATGCTGTGATATACGTGCTAGGCACACCACCACATGTCCAGGTACAGTATCTACAATTAGTACAGATCACGCGAACTTGGTAAATTCAAATTTTCTTTCTCATGAATTTATTTTTCTTTCTTTCTTTCTTCTTCCTACTTTTATGGCTTTTTCAGTGTTTCTCGACAAAGAACCCTTCTGTTCCACAAACGTCTTTTACTGTCTCCACTCCAGACAGAATTGCCCATTCCTTTTCATTACCTAGATGTGAAAAGCATTGGAATTTTTACACTGCTGGTAAAGCATTATAAAATATTATGTGTCAAAATCAGATTTTACATCAGTCTTTATTTGAAAAGAGGAAGTAGATAAAGAAAACACCATATTTTATAATACTTATTAATAAGGGGCGGATGTTGATGAAAAATCTTATTTTTCACATTAGGATGATGCCTATTAATATAGAAATCCTTTCTATGTTATTATCAAAGAAAATAATTTTTATATTGAATTTTTTGAATAGGTCATTTTTATATTTTTTCGGCATTTTTTGGTTATTTTTAATGCTTTGAAGAACTTTCAGATCATTAGGAATGCATTTTATTTTCTTCTTTACCAATAGGTCTGTTAAAGCATTTTCTAAGCAAATAGGTAAGTAGTAATTACCTACTGAATAAGTTAATGACAGTGAAGTTTGAGTTTTGTAGTTTGGGCAGACTCTAAAGTCCATCCCTCATTCCACTGAAGGCTTCACTTCACACAACGGAAGTAATATAAAATGCTTGACAGCAGCTTAGTTTAAGTGAGAGCTTTGACCGCTACTGTTCTTTTGTAGATACCAGGGTGTCTTTAGAATTTATGTTTGGAAGGGGGGAAACTTTCACCATATCCTGGACAGGACACAATTTGTTTTATCGTTCACACTCCCTCATCTGGTAGATCTGATAACAAAGTGAAGCACAGGAGGAGGGGACAGAGAATGAAGGCACTGACATGGACCACTCCTGATTGAAACACATTGTAAACTCTCATTAAAATCTATAGTTTTCCCTTAAAACCCTCATTTTGTTGCGTGTTCTTTTCCTTTATCTTAGCCAAATTCCAGGAAGTTGCCTCCTCTCTCCGAGATTTGCAGGGCAGTCATTGAAACAAGGTGACTAATTTTTAAGAAGTTTGCGAGTACGGTGAATAATATTTAAATGTCAATTTCTTTTAATTTTATGTCATTTTTCCATTAGTTAAAGGGCATTTTAATGATCATTTTAAGTAGATTTTTAGGTCATAAACATCCACACCCTACTTATTAACAATGAAATAAAGTTCAATCCAATCTTGTTTCTTCAGTAAGTTGCTAATGCTTTCATTCAAATTGATATCCAATTTCCTTCATTACATCATTTACTTTCCCCTTCCTAAACTTCTATGTTAACTAAAATTGAATTAGCCTTTATTTATCGTAATTTAGTTTAATTCAGTATTATTTCACTTCCTTACATAATCTTGAACCAACCTCTTCCTTTTTCAAACAAATCCTCCACTACTCAGTTTTCATTTGCAACTACACTGAAGTTTAAATAAAATTATCGTTGTCTTCAATGATCATTATTCCTATTGTTATTCAATAATGTACCTTTAAATTCGATTTTATCGTAAAAATTCTACCATTTATTTTTTCTAGATCACATACTGATAAATTTCCATAATTTAAAGTAAAATGCATATAGCTATTATATAAGTGACAGTTTTCAGTCATGTTTATTGCACATTAGTTTCATTGCTTTGGTTTTGTTGCAAGTATTTTATTCCTGTATGGTAATCACGACATTCTGTAGCATTCTGTAGGCCCTTTGACCTTGTGGCATTGGCATTTCAGAACATGTTAGCTCAATGTCAAAGTCTGTAAACTTACATGATGTCACCAAGACATGTGATTCGATGTTTAATGAATTTTACAGAATGTATTATGCTTATCTGTTAGTCCTTTAAGAAATATACTGGCACATCAATGTGATGGTGTTAAAGTTTACATTTCTTGTAATATCATACATCATTAAAAAAAAATATATGTTTATTTGTGACTAGATTTTTATTTTTGGAATAAACTGTCACTATAATTTCTTACATAAATGATTCAATTATCATCGTTTTAATAACCATCATGGTTTTGTGGAAAGAAATGACGATAATAACCTAAACTCCACTATATGTTCTTTCCATTATTTTCCTGTTTAGTGCAAATATCAAATTGATTAGATGATTTATGTTACAGGTTCATGAACTGACAATTATCCCAACTGGACAGAAATTCTAAGAACTTCTTTCAATTACAAAGTCTACATTTTTGCTAAAAATGTAGTAACTTATATGAAATTACGAACAATTTATTCCATATGAAAGTTTCTAATATACCCTTAATCTCGTTCATATTTGCTGACATTAAAATGTGTTTCATTTCTTATTATAGTTTCAAATTCAAACTGTTTTAAAAACTGAGATGTGAATTCCATTTCGAACTGAAACAGAAACATCTAACACTAGGTCAATCTCACAATGGATTGTTAGTCAACATATGATCATGGTGATAGTAAAATATTTACTTACAAGAAGCATATCAGAAGTAACGTCAAGAAAATCTCACAAATCCTCAAAGAGGAGCACTGAACCTTTACTGCTTAAGAAAATTCACTTAATTTCCGATGTATGCAACCATAAGCATAAAGTATGTTACTGTGCATTGTAAGATACTGTATAACTCCCTTTTACTTAATTATATGAGATAATAAAAACAGCAAATTATACAGTGTAATAACTTTATTAAGATCCTTTCATGCATGTGTATGTATAATTTCCAAAGAATTCCCATTCATTACTTGTTACCTGTGGCTTATTTCATCCAGGAACCTAATGATTGTAGTTCTATGGCAGTGGCGATTCCTCCATGAAGGATATGAGGATGATCCTACAGTTTAATTTCGTGCCTCTGAGGATAGAAAACATTTTAATTACAGATTTTGATTTTTAATGCCGACATAATAATTTTCTTCAAACTTCCACTTTCTGTCGTGAGTTGTCGCCACTGCATATCTCAGATCTTAGAAATACTTTCCGAGGAACCATCCAAATATCTTACAGCAAACAGTTTTTTTCTAGCAGTGAAGTTAAGGACAGGGGAGGATGCGGAGGACAGGGTGTGGCTTAACTTTAACCGCGTTTGAAGATGTGACCATATATCCTAATACTACGACCCTTCTTTCTGGGTGGTGGAGACCTTGTCAGAGACTACAGTACGAATTTTCAAGTGCCCTTGCAGCCTCCTTAAATGCAGTTCATTGGTCATTTTAAAGGAACAGAATAAACGAAATAATAAATAATTTAAAATGCTCTAATATAAAAATAAAATGAATAAAAACCAAAACTACATTAAAATAAATAAAATAAGCTATAATAAAAGACAAGAATTGACAGGACTTTCAGACGACACAATTGCCGAAAGAATATCTGAAGTTGTATTTCATCATTTAGAAGAATTTAACTGTAGCAAGAAATTAATTGCATATGCTCTATTATTATTATTATTATTATTATTATTATCATTATTACTGGCTTTTAAGGAACCCGGAGGTTCATTGCCACTCTCACATAAGCCCACCATCGGTCCCTATCCTGAGCAAGATTAATCCAGTCTCTATCATATCCCACCTCCCTCAAATCCATTTTAATATTATCTTCCCATCTACGTCTCGGCCTCCCCAAAGGTCTTTTTCCCTCCGGTCTCCCAACTAACACTCTATATGCATTTCTGGATTCGCCCATACATGCTACATGCCCTGCCCATCTCAAACGTCTGGATCATAGACAAATAACAGAGTCTGGATTTAATGTTTCTAATTATGTCAGGTGAAGAATACAATGCGTGCAGTTCTGTGTTATGTAACTTTCTCCATTCTCCTGTAACTTCATCCCTCTTAGCCCCCAATATTTTCCTAAGCACCTTATTCTCAAACACCCTTAACCTATGTTCCTCTCTCAAAGTGAGAGTCCAAGTTTCACAACCATAAAGAACAACTGGTAATGTAACTGTTTTATAAATTCTAACTTTCAGATTTTTTGACAGCAGACTGGATGATAAAAGCTTCTCAACCGAATAATAACAGGCATTTCCCATATTTATTCTGTGTTTAATTTCCTCCCAAGTATCATTTAGGTTTGTTACTGTTGCTCCCAGGTATCTGAATTTTTTCACCTCTTCAAAGGATAAGTTTCCAACTTTTATATTTCCATTTCGTACAATATTCTCGTCACGAGACATAATCGTATACTTCGTCTTTTCGGGATTTACTTCCAAACCTATCTCTTTACTTGCTTCAAGTAAAATTCCCGTATTTTCCCTAATCATTTGTAGATTTTGTCCTAACATATTCACATCATCCGCATAGACAAGCAGCTGATGTAACCCGTTCAATTCCAAACCCTCTCTGTTATCCTGGACTTTCCTAATGGCAATTATTATTATTATTATTATTATTATTATTATTATTATTATTATTATTATTATTATTAGTTTCTGTCTTGGTCATCAGTCATCAATCTCATATCCTACATACAAAAAATATCATGAGTCGCCACTGTTCTAGGTACATCATACAATGCAGCAGTTTTCCTTGCTTTTGTTGTGTTTAACAGTGAAAAATGGGGTGAGGTAAGTAGCCCTACTAAGAGAAGATAATTTGCCCAACATCATTTTTGTTCAGCATAAATTCTATCTCAAAAGTCTCCTACATACAAATCTAGATCACTGAAATTAAAGCCATTATGTGAGCCAATTAGTTAATTACTGAAAATACTGATGAACGAGTTAATTTTTATAATGTGTAAAACTGTTTTCAACTAAAATTTCATGCTTACATTTTCTGTGCAAAATGGTCAAAGCATTGTGAAAAACAGGAACATTGAAACAACATTATTACACATTCTATTACAAATTTTAAAACATACCAAACGTAAAAGAAATGTTATCCAGTTGGTAAATCATGAAGAAACTATGAGTTCCTATTTTATCTGAAAGGTACAAGGATTCTGTGTGAGTAACATGGATGTACAGAAAATGTAAAAGTGAAAAATGATTGAATGAGTTCTAACATACAGTTCTAACTCAAAATGTCATTCCCTACATAAAATAACATGCAAGCAATCTATTATACGAGGCTTTTTACTAGAGATTAAATTTTATTTAAGGTGAAATTCAGGTCATTTCAAACATAAAAGAAGATGGTTCTCTTTTTTCTATATTTTAAATATCTAATTTCATCTCTTCTGCCACAGCACTACAGTCCAAATCAAGCCATGACCTCCTTAATGAATCACCTTCGGAAATCCCTTTAATTGGCTTCGATTTCCAGTGCCTTAACCTTATTTAGACTTTCAGCATCTCTCACTGCAGCTTCCGATCTAGCCTTAGGTTTTAAATTCCCAAATCCATTTTTCATCCCCTAATTTCTTGTTCTTTAAGACTGGTAATTTCCAAGGCTTATCATTAGCTGTTTTACAGGGTGAAGTCATCAACCTCAACAGTCCATAACTTTACAACAGCTTCGTTCTTTCTTAATCCATCTAGCCTTTTCTGAGCATGTGCAAACTCTCTCTTAGACTATTATAGCGATGTACCGAAGTACATATCATCACGTGAATGCAAGAACTAGATAACTCGAAATTTGCGTTTTTTAGTCACCTCTTTTATAGCATAGCAAAAATCGCACAAAATGTAACGCAAGAACTAGGTACCTGGTAACTGATCGAACGATACCAGCGACATCTATTTTCCAATATAACAAATAGGTAAAAGAAAACGAGAAATATTTCTTAGTGCAATAAATAAGTAAATAGGCAATGTCACAAAATATGAAAAATCAAGTGACTTAGTTCTTGCATTTAGGTGACGATATGATATTTCCATGCAAGAATTCTGCATTATCATATGATAAAGGATTGGTGGAGTGGAGAAAAATTCTCTCTGGCACCAGGATTCGAACCCGGCTTTTCAACTCTACGTGCTGCATATTGAAGGATGTACTAGAAGGAATGGTGAACAGAACATTTTTTTTATTTTACTTGGTTATTTATCGACGCTGTATCAACTACGAGGTTATTTAGCGTCGATTGAATTGATGATAGCGAGATGATATTTGGCGAGGTGTGGCCGAGGAATCGCCATAGATTACCTGACATTTGCCTTATAGTTGGGAAAAACCTCGGAAAAAACTCAATCAGGTAATCAGCCCAAGTGGGAATTGAACCCGCGCCCGAGCGCAACTCTGGATCGGCAGACAAGAGCCTTAGCTGCCTAAGCTACGCCCGTGGCTGTGAATGGAATATATACAGTTATGTTTAACATATGATTAGTTAAAATACGGTAATGTATGAAACGTATACATAGAGGATTATTATATTAATATTTATGTTTAACATATACAGATCAGGCTCGATGTCGCGAAACTGGTGTGGTGCCTAGCCTTATCACGTTCAAAAGCGAAAGGTTTTCTTCTCTGGCCTGACTCTGGAAATTCAGGCTTTCATCTTAGCCAGAATTGACAGTTTCTCCAGGCTCTAGGGCAGCCGAAAGAATCACGCTCCGCCTATCCCAAAAGACTGACATTTTCACCACAACTGAAACACAATACTCACGGCCTTACTGTGCTTGCATACACTGTATGGTCTCCATATGCCTTCAGCAAACGTCGATGGATGGCAATGGGTACAATTTGTTCGGCAGTGAGGAATTAAGTAACACATCTCTGTTTCTTACACATCTCTATGTCAGATGCCATTTTAGTAGATTGCCCTGCTGCTACTATCTTTCGCATAACAACCAAACTAACGGACATTAGCGTAAAAAGTTCAACCTTTACTACAACACCACTAACATCCAGCTCAGATGTTATAGGTCAACACAAAAAAAAATAGGACGCATTACTTTCGGAACAATCCTCATCTATACTAATAATAAATCTCTAGCCGAAATTTTTCTCGTAATTTTCGATTTTCCAAAAATAACTGGTCCTAACATACATAATTAACCGCCCTGAAACCGAAAATCGCTTTTTTTTTTTAATTTTTGTTTGTATGTCTGTCTGTCTGGATGTTTGATGCCTTTTCACGCGATAATGGCTGAACCGATTTATATGAAAATTGGAATATAAATTAAGTTCGTTGTAACTTAGAATTTAGGCTATATGGCATTCAAAATATTTTATTTAAAAGGGGGGGGGGTTATCAGGGGGCTTGAATTAAATAAATCAAAATATCTCCCTCATTATTAATTTTCATGAAAAATATTACATAACAAAAGTTTCTTTAAAAATAATTTCCAATAAGTTTTATTCTATATAAAATTTTGATAGGACTGATATTTAATGAGATAAATGAGTTTCAAAATTACAACAACGCCATCTAAGGTGTGTAATGAAATGAAAAACAAATGACTTCGTCTATAAGGGGTTTTGGACAACAACAATCGAAAGCTATAAAACATAGCCTACAGAGAATGTTTCTGTGTTTGTATGATGTAATATCAGAAGCTAAATTACCGATTTGTGTAATTAATTATTAATTCACCATTGGGAAGTGTAGTTTCTCTAGATGGACATAATGCTATGATGTTATTACAGTAACTTCTGAGTGAATCGAGGACAGGTAAGATTAAAATAGATGCACAGAAAACTTGATAAGCCATTCTGTACATTCGTTTCCTGTATTTCCTAAAATAATTTTTATGACAAATGAGAGGTCTCTGGATCAAAATGATCGCATTTTAATTTTTTAATACAATTTAAATTAAGTAACATAATAAACTATTTATCCTTCTAACAAACACGAATGTTCCCTGGATCAAATGTCCTATTTTAATTATGTAATTACTTTATATTTATTTCTAACGGGTGCAGCGGAGCGCATGGGTACGGCTAGTAATAATATATAATTATTGGTAATGAGCGACTAGACATTCTTTTGTGACAGTCTTTCAGGCCACAAGATGGACGCCAACAGTGCAGCTTTGTGTTAAGGTCTTAAATTGGATGCACTGTAAATGTTAATCCACAATTCCCATTGCTGTACCAACCTTCAATTAACATTAAATCATGTAATAAACAGAAAAATAAGAAAAAGATTTCAGCTGTGAATTTATGAAGTTGAAACAATAATAAATGTTTCATGACAGAAGAGCATGTCATTAGGATTTTATTGCATAAAACACTGGTTTGAATACATTCACATAGATAATATGCCACAGGCAGCAGATGGGTGGGGAAGCATTACAAGATGCACATTTTTCCAACCACCTGTTGCATCTGCTATATATATACACCTCCTTTGTCTTCATTCATGTAATAGAGAACAACAACCTAACACACCAACATACATGATACTAGCGACAAAACATTGAGCCTGTGCAAAAGGGTAATATGGAAACCGCCCTTGAGGCTTGGTTCACAACAAGGCTAAGTACTATTTCTTTCGTAGAGACCTTTTCAGTAATGTACAAACATTTCCAAACATTTGAGAACTAAAACACATGGAGTCAATAATAACAATAATCTACATCTGTACAGAATATATATATAAACTATATAGTACACACGGAATTAAACTCTTCATAATACAAAATCAAAACTACAAGGTCTATGCAAAAATATTATACAAATTAAACTGTTTTGTCAGTATCTTTAATGTCGTGAAATAAAAATTAAATCTGTGTAAGCTCTTTCGTTTTGTGATTGAAATTGACTGTATTTACGGAAAAAGATGGATTCCTAGAATCACTGCCTCTCAGTTTTAAATATTGATAGATTGCATTCAGTTGCATTGCACTTTTATCAAATTTTCAAAAACCAAATTTTTAAGCTCCTTGTGAAAATTTACTGAAAGTTTGATAGAAAATGTGAAATTTCTTTATTAGTATACGTATACATTCTAAACTTTTAATTACTTTCATATCCTGGTGCCTTGGTTAAAAATGTAAAGATTTCCATGAAAATGCTCAATAAAGAAGGAAATCTTAGTAAGATATTTTTATATATTATAAAATTACTACAAATAGTGCAAATTTATAGATGTGTGATCATATTCAATCATCTGAAAGGAAGTGCATTTTCTATTATATGCATTAATCAAACACGTGCTCTACAAAGCAGAATATACGATCATGAAATCAGAGCTATTCAGTTTGCATCCTTCAGTATCATTTTGTAAAAGCAAGTTTACGGTTAATTTTAACCATAATCTTACTGGTCTATAGTGATGGGTCCAAACGGCTCTTAGCGTGAGCTAGCTCGTTGCCTCGTGCTCCCAAGAGAGAGTCGTTCAAAAGAGTCAGTTCGTTCACGAGCTGGTTGATAGCTCCTTCGTTCGTGAGCTGGTTGTCAGCTCTTTCGTTCGCGAGCTGGCAGCCATCTCGCTCGTTCACGAGAGGCTAGACAGCTCGCGAACGACATCGTTCAAAGAGGTGGTTGCGTAACATATCGAAACTGTCAATAATAGTGTAATCTATGACATTAGGAATCAGAAGTATAACAGGGACAATCGTAATATTTTAAACAAAATAGATGAAAAAAACAAAGCCTGCAACATAAACGTTATACAATGTTATACATATATGTTTCTACACAAACATCAGCTGATAGAAAGCCGCGTGATATTAGTTCCACATCCGTCCGCTATTGGCGTATGGCACGGTCTCACCTTCTCTGTCTTTCTCAAAGTAACTGCAGATGTCACGTGATCATGCATTGAATGCCATTGGTTATTCGAGAGCGGGAGTCGTGAGACGAGCTGTGAGCTGGTTGACAGTCGCGAGCTGAAGGAGCTGGAAGTGCCTCGCGAACGACCAGCTCTCAACGAGCGAGCTAGCTCGTTACTAGCTCGAAGGAGAGAGTCGTTCAAAAGAGTCAGTTCGTTTGCGAACGACCCATCACTACTGGTCTAGATAATAAATAGTTATTACCTTCCGTTGTAAAAATTTAATAGCTCGCAGGCACCAAAAGGCATTTATAAAATGATGAAATACAGAAATTAAACGTCAAATTTGCTGGTGCAGTACGGTGAAAACAAATATTGTAGAAAAAGAAAAGAATAATCTTGAGAACACAAGCCCTAATGTCACAAACAGGAATGGTTTTTAACTTCCATTCTGATATTGTACAAGTAACAATGTATAGACTGGGAACAAATCAATCTCCCATTACAAATGGACAGATCATTCAACAATGAGACACGGCAACAACCAAGATTAGGCACACATTACGGCAGTTCTCCAGAACACGCAACACTTCATTTACGGTCTTCTGAGATAGAGAGAGAAGAAAAAAAAACTTTATCACATGTCCAACACCCAAACTGAACAGCAAGGATTTCAAATACAAGGACATGTGAGGCCTTGAAGGTATGAAAATTAATGCACATAAATAACTTAAAGCCTTATAGTCACCCAAACTAATGTGTGTGGTTCCACTTTCATACAAGCCTATTTTGCACATCACAATGTGTTAAATAACAGTCTTGTTTATAAATCATGTTTCTGTCCTCTTATCTAACCAACATGCTTCTAGAAAGGAAAGAGTCTTTCCCACTGTTTTAAGAAAGACAGTAATTTCTAAATATATATAAAAAAAAAAATTCTACATCCTTACCTACACTCCGAATCACTCTCACAAGGGAAAAAGTTCTAAGACACAAAGAGCAACAAGATTAAAATGTATCAACATTCGTAAATTTATCACTTAATGTGTAATGGATAAAATGTAGTGCAGTAACCTTATGGTCTTCTTTTGCTAAAAAAAAAGGGGGGAGGCGGCATAAGCAGCACTGACATGTTCTTACTAACATGTACGATCAGTGGTGAAAGTCAGTTACACCCCATCAAGTTCTGCAACTATTAGCACAGACTTTGAGGTCATACGATTAGGTATTAGTTTTAATTATGCGTCTGTAAAGGCAGTTACAGAAACAAGAGTGAGTTGTAGACCTCACAACTACACTAACATCATTCGCTTGGAAACTACAAGCACTTTGTCACCAATGATATTAGTGTAGAATTTCAACTTAGTTATGGAATTTGCCTGAAGCATCATTTTTAATTATGATTATGGCTATATTGAAGAGGGAGCATCTGAAATCTGACTTCCAAGGAACAATACCGGCATAACCATAATCCAGGTTCTGACTTGTAGTTTACAACGTGCTCAAGCTTCATCATTTCAACATGACCCATACATTGTTATTATTCTACAATAAATAATACTTCATGTCACATACATTCCTATACTCGTTTTGGAATAACTCTCTTCCTTTATTGGGAAATATATTAACGAAACATTTACTTACATATTTAATAATAGAAAAATCAGTTTTAAATAATTTTCATTTCTCCTGAAAGTAACTTACGTGCTGGGAAATCACACTCTCACACAATCAGTCGCTAACACATGTTGCAGCATCGAGATGTACGGTAACAGAACTAAAAATCCCAAATATGAAACTAGATTACTCCTTTCCTAATATGCAGATGCAGCAAGGAAAATGTAAAGTTGTAATAAGTGTAATCAGCATTTTATAAATGGGAAATAAAATGTCTATTATTATGAGACTGTATTGTTATGATTTTCTTAGTTTCATATCGGTTGTGGGAAGTGTGACATTATGTTCGTAGGACGACAAAGCTCGTTGATGTCAAGGCCGCGTCCATGACAGAAGAGAATAATTCAACGAAGATCGGGATTATCGTTGACTTGTTTCTTGATACGTAACAGTATAGTCGTGTACCACTGGTCTAGTCGTGAAATTGAGTCGTAGTCTTTTACTGCCTCGGTGAAACCATCTACATTCTGCTCCTCCATGTGATCAATCAATACCTAAACACATTCACCAAACACATTAATATGAAAATTACATACACATGCAACACAAAGTATGATATTCTAAAAATGCCATCCACGAACAATACTACAGAACAGAGGATATGATACTATACTAAAAGCCAGGTTATGAACCGACTAAACCGGAAGCAACATTCTGTTGCTCTCTTTCTGAGCTCTGTTGCCACATAGTGGAGCGAGATTCAAAGCGTGTTCAGCGTTTGTCACCGATATGTTTAAAATAACTACTATATATAGTTCTCGAGAACACTATCTACAATATTAGTAATTAAAATTACTGTTTTTAAGAAAGCACGAGCTAATGATGCTAGTACGAAATGCGACTCGTAATGCACGTGGTACTCCAAATGAACTGCGAAGTTTGGCTACACTGTCTCCGTGATTCCGTTGCCAGATTTTCGTTAGCAGACGACATTTTCACGTGAGGTCCAATGAAAAGCTCCATTCTTCCTTTCCCCTCCAACACTCCACACTCAACGTGTCATCGCTGTACAGGCTACACCTCTAACCCGCACTTTCCTCTCGCCCTGCCAACTACTTCCTGTTTAGTCGATTCATAACCTGGCTTTTATAATAATTTAAGATCGGAATATGGACTTTCTTGTGTTAAATTCTAACGTACCTTGTTTACATGTTTCGACCTTTTATGGGTCGTCCTCAGAACTGGTCGTCGTTGGTCTTGGCGCCTCTTGTTTTGTTTCTTGTGAGGGTGTGTAGTGTAATGTAGAGTCAAAGAGTGTGTGTGTTCTGAAATTGAGTTGTGTGTTGAGAATTTCGTTGGGGTGTGTTTTCGTATGTCTGTATATTTCATATTGTTCTAGTGTGTTTAGTTTCTGGCTTTTGGTTGGATGTGTAGTATTTCCATGTCTGTGTTGATGTCTCTGTGGGTGTGGTTAACATTTGTGATGTGTTCTGCATATGTGGAGGTGTTTTGTAATTTTGTTATGGCTGTGATGTGTTCTTTGTAACGTGTTTGAAATGATCTGCCTGTATGTCCTATGTAGAATTTGTTGCAGGTGTTACATTTGAGTTTGTATACGCCTGTGTGGTTGTATTTGTTTGTTTGTGTTGTTTCTGAGTTGAGATGTTTTTGTAGGGTGTTATTTGTTCTGTATGCGATGTTGTAATTTAATTTCTTGAATGAGGTTGCAATTTTGTGTGCGTTTTTTTTTTCTATGTTAGTGCGATATATTTTTTTGTGTTCTTGTGTTTGTGTTGTATTCTTATGTTTTTTGTGATTATGTTTTGTCTTACATATTACTTGTCTATTATGTTAGGGTTGTATCCGTTTTCTTGTGCTATATATTTGATTGTGTTTAGCTCTTCGTTGTAATCCTGTTGGTTCATTGGTATGTTGAGTAGTCTGTGTACCATTTTGTTCGGAATGCAGCTTGTTTGTGTTGTGTTGGGTGGTTGGATGTGTTGTGTATGTGTTTTGTTGTGGGTTTTCTGTATACTTTGAATGTGTGTTTATTGTCTACTTTTGTTATTGTGATGTGTAGAAAATTTATGGATTTGTTGTTTTCAATTTCTAATGTGTAGTGTAGCTTTGGGTGTATTTTGTTTATGTGTTGATGTAGGTTTTGGATCTGTCTTTTGTTTCCTTTGTATAGTATTAGTATGTCATCTACATATCTGTGCCAATATATGATGTTGTCTGCGTGTTTGTTGTTGTCTTTGTTTAGTATGTATGTCTGTTCTATATGGTGTAAGAATATTTCTGCTAGTATGCTGGAGATGGGTGATCCCATGGGTAGGCCTTCTGAGGACGACCCAGAAAAGTTCGAAACATGTAAACAAGGTACGTTAGAATTTAACACAAGAAAGTCTTATAATACATATTCCGAAGTGATACAGTGTTAAATGTTGTGTAACCAAAATGTATAATTAATTTAAGTGTGGAAAACAATAATCCACAATCATTTGTTATGGATATATCATGATTAGTGTCTATAATTTAAGACATGTAAAAACTGTTGATAATACAGGATTTCCAACCTCGAGCACCTCCAAAATGTAAAGGATGGTTGACTAACCCTTCACCCATGTAATAGGTCCTGCTTCCACCATTAAAGTACTCATACAGAAACTACTCTTCAATCTTAGGATTAAATTACAGGGTTGAGAGTGTAATTAAATGGCGTCATAGTGTTTAATCTTACCTGCAATGTCCGAAATGTCCACTTGCTCATAAACAAACTTTAATAAAATGCTGGAAAAATAGCCCAGTTTTTTTTTTTGTATGTGTAACAGGGTTTAAGATAGAAAATAAATAACTCGCAAAAATGCACAAATGAAAAATTATATTCTTGTGCAAACTGCGAAATGCTTGTGCAATATTAGGGGAGACTGTTGTACCTTTAGCATAGTGTAGCTTTGAACATTTTTTCTTTTTTATTTTTTGTTACTACCTAGAGGACTTAAACTGAAGTAGATTGTAGGGAAAGACGCTAAGTAGCTCTGGTCGTAGTTTTGGTTTCATTTATTGCAAAGTGTGAGTTCTGTGAACGAAAGAATCTTTTTTAGTACCAAAAGTAAATATTTCGTTCATTGATATATGTTATCTAACATAAAACCAGATTGTATTTGTTACCATCCATTAAGTACAATGTGTTCCGTATTATCTGGTGAGTAATAACACATTTTAATTTCCATGATTTATTCGAATCTATAGTTTTGGTAGCCACATTTGTTTAAACGTGCACCTTCTTGTACCTTTGAACACAGAACATCTTGCACCACGGAATGTGTTCCAAAGTACATAATACTATTGGTTTTTGTTTTTATTTCATTTTAAGATCATGCCACGAACTAAATCTGGAATTAAGAGGTCCCCAATTGATCAGATGCCTTGAAGAAAGCTGTTGAAGCAGTTATTGCTCCTCCAGGAAATAACATCTCAATCAGAGCATCCTTCTCTGGTTTATGATTGCAAATACATTTTAAATACGATTGTCAGTTCTTACAGCTATATTCCCACCTATAATACATGAGTTCCAACTTACAAGAGGGTATGTTCTAAGGTACATGAACCTGTTGTACCTTTGAACATATTACATTTCATTTTTTCCATCCTTAATAGATGTGTAGAACAGGAAAATATATACACGAAGTTCAATAATTATTTAAAGTATTTTTTAATTTAAAAAATATCATTTTCCAAAATTAAAAAAAAATAAAATGTGAAAAGTGTTTAAAGGTACAACAGTCTCCCCTATAAATAATTGTGTAGAAATATAAAATTAATAAAGTATGCGGAAACAAAAAGTTATGTAATTTGTTTCTTGGAGTTTTATTACTTTCAATCCATCTTATCACACTCTAGATAAACTTATGTAAGTAAATCATTAGACATAGGTACTGTATATTTAAAATCAATTACTGCTGAATTTACATCACATTAAAATATGTTATTTTTGGGCACTCTAAACTCTTTACTATACTAAAAGCCAGGTTATGAACCGACGAAACAGGAAGTAGTTGGATGGGCGGGAGGAAAGTGCGGGTTAGAGGGGTAGCATGTGCAGTGATGACACGTTGAGTGTGGGGGACGGAGGGGAGAACGAGAACGGAGCTTTTCATTGGACCTCGCGTGAAAATGTCGTCTGCTAACGAAAATCTGGCAACGGAAACACGGAGACAGTGTAGCCAATTCATTTGCAGTACCACGTGCATTACGAGTCGCATTTCGTACCAGCGTCATTAGCTCGTGCTTTCTTAAAAACAGTAATTTTAATTACTAATATTGTAGATAGTGTTATCGAGAACTATATACAGTAGTTATGTTAAACATATCGGTGACAAACGCTGAACCTGCTTTGAATCTCGCCCCACTATGTGGCAACAGAGCTCAGAAAGAGACCAACACAACGTTGCTTCCGGTTTAGTCGGTTCATAACCTGGCTTTTAGTATAACAGGCCTTTCTAGATTTATTGTTAGCAGAGTGGTTTCGTTTTACTGAAAGGTGGTTTCTAATTCCAGTTTTTACAAGATTCATGCAACTAAATCCTCGCTCACAGTTTACAGTATGTGACGGAATTATATAAATCAATTAAAAGAAATTGTTCACGTAACTTGTATGAATTGCACCAACTCTTTGAAATCAATTCCTGAACATCTATTGCTCAATACCTTTTTGAACATTGCCAATGCCATCAGCATTTCATTTAAATTCAGTCTAGTTCAAACACGTCTCTGATTTCATTTTATCCATTATGACCTTCGCTTCTGAAGTCCAATGTGGTTGTCGCATTTTTGCACATTTACAGTATATTCAAAGTTTGTTGCACTTTTAGAAGTCGAGTAGCAAAATGCGACAAATGCGACTGTGGCTTAAACCCAGGTGTGTAATATTACGAAAAACAAAACAAATGCCATGTAATGGATGCTCATGTAACTTATCAGGTGCTTCTGAACACCAATAATGATTGTTTTAGGGATTCACATATCCCAATAAATGTAGTCAGTAAAAATATCACTTCTAAGTCAGAATCCCATAATGTACAGATTATAGAAACTAATTGTGAGCTTTTTTCCCCAAAACTCACTATCTCCAAAATTTGAAGTTTTCAACTAAGAGTGGATTCATATAATTTTTGAGGTTAGGTATCCACTGGTGACATTATCCCTGTGTATTCTCAATGAAAAGAATGCAATTTTTTCCATAACTAATTAAATCCAGAGCAAAAATAAGCTACTTTCTTTCCATAAAACACTATATCCATAAGACTGTAACAGAAATTCTCCAAGAGGAGCAAAATTACATGAAAAATAATATAAGTATAAATTCCTATTTGATTTTTGCTTATAGCAATGGCAGCAGAAATTCGCGTTTCCTCTAAAACCAGGTTTTTTTTTAAGTTTTGGGAAGAGAGCTAAAAATTAAACAACATAATTTTAGCTTTGTTATCAGGATTATTCAGTTCTTGAACCACTGAAATCTTACGTTACAATTATTTAAGTAATTTTGTTGCTGTATGAGCAGTAGATTCATGTGAAACTGTACACTGTGATGCTACACAATTGAGAGACTTTCTTGAACTTCTTTCTAAAGTTGTTCCCATTTCGTCCAATTTTATTCTGTTAAAACAGTCGTCCTACTATTTGTTTTCTTGTCTGACACCGAACTTAAAAGAAAATCTCTCCCTAATTTAAATCAACAATGTCGATTCGATCTATACTTACAAACAACATAACAACACAGTCTATTATATACAGTCGCGAAGCTTGAGGTGTTTTTTTTGCAAATCTCGTGATAAAGCGCTCCAAGTGGTTAGCAACTAGGAACAATAGACTGTCCATGGTCAGCTTTGGACTGTGTCATATTTCTATCGAGTGCTAGCTCGTTGCGTATTTCACATTGATGCTTGTGAAATGTTCGTTATTGGTTGTAATGAAAATGTTAATGGCTAAAATATAATAATTGGAATAATAATATGGGACAAGAAGGAGATGTTTGTAGTGTATAAATAGTAGCAACAGTAAGTTATCATTTTCCGATTTCCGAAAGATTCAGAAAGGTTCCTGGGTTTCCACAAGAATACCGTGCAGAAACAAAACTCTTAATTTTGAAGTTCTTTGTGACTGTTAGAATACATTATATCCTTAAATTTCACAATGAAATCATTCAGTCTAACAAAACAACATTAGATAATTTTAAAGTTCTGCTAAATTTCCAGAGAAATAAAGGTTAGGTCTACTTTTTTTTCAGAGGATATATTTTTAATTGTAGCTATTAATTTTGTTATTATTTTTATGTTATTTTACTAAAGACGTAGAAAATTAAGTTTGTTTTAATGAAATTTATTGATCATTTTATTTTCAATTCTGGTGGGATTATTATTGCTTAGGCCTACTTTTTTTTCAAAGGATATGTTTTTAATTATAGCTGTAATTTTGTTGTTATTTTTATTTGTTGCTTTACTAGAGAAGAAAAAGTCTGTTACAATAAAATTTATTGATCACGTTTTATTTCCAATTCTGGTGTGATTATTATTGCTTAACCTCATCCCACTTTGTTAACTACTAAGCCTACACTACAAGTACCGGTACACGTAAGTTACTCCATTAATTCATATTTCCATTATTATTGTTGTAAAGGAAAATGCAAATTAATATTTATTGGTTTCATAGTTAATTATCGCTATAATATTGAATGAGTGAAGTATTATAGTAAATTTCAGTTCGTTTTGCAAAACAAAAATTATATTAACTTATTTCTTGCAGGTATCTTCGAGTTTATGGTGGAATTTAATATACTTCATTAAAATAATAAATTAACTTTATGCATTTAATATTTCAATAATGGAAGGAAGGTGTTAATTTTTCCAAAAGAACACGACAACGAAAGTGTAACATACTTTGTCGTCTGCTAGGAGAGAGATCTGCGATGATGAGGCGATAGTAGCGATCCTAGTGGTGGGCAACTACTCCTGTTTGCATTTTTACTACATATTGAGCTTCGCAACTGTATATAGTAGACTGTGATAACAACACGTGCTATTCCGCAATGCACAATAGAATCCCTCTTATCTGGCACCAAAGGGACCAGGCTAGTTCCGGATGCGAGATTTTTCCGAATAATTGATTAATACAAAAAAAAGTTCGCATTTCATGGTGCTAACTGCAGCCATGTGAAGCTTATTTCTCTATCACTTGCTTATAACTGAATAAACATAAAAACTGTGTGGATTTTCCTTATTAAAACACATCACACAACACAAATAATATGCTAACGTTAGGTTCGAATATTCACTGAAAATTAAAGTTCATGTGAACTTCCTAATGTGGCAACACTGACGACCCAAACATAACTAAATGAACATAAAAACTGTGTGGATTTTCTTTATTAAAACACATCACACAACACAAATAATACACTAATTTTAGGTTCGAATATTCACTGAAACTGTAAGTTCGTGAGAACTTCCTAATGTGGCAAAACTGACAGTCAAGGCTGTGGCAATGTGGCAGATTTAAACATTTTTTCTGGCCCAGCCAAAAGTGCCGTTGTTTTGGTATTGCCAGTTATTTGGGTGCCTGTCACGAGAAATTTTACTGTACTTCTTATTTTAAATCTTACCTCAACTGTGATAATACAGTTGATAACACAAGTACCGAAAATCGTGCAATAAGTTTAGCATTAGTCCGTTTGCCGAAGTATCAAGAATCATGAGTGAACTTTCTTATACAGAGTTGCAAGTTGCTAGAGATTGGAAACCCTGTTATTTACTACTGCTTATCCATTGCGATCTGCAGGATGATTTTCTGTGTAAAATCTTGTAGTGATACTGGACAGCCGCTACTCTCATCCAGGATGAGACACTATACTACACTCCATTACAATGCTAATATCTTTCAATAAACCTGCATTTACAATTGCAAATGCTTCGAACTACCAGATGGGTAATGTTTACTCATCTGCTAGCCTTCTTTATTTGTCGTTGTACTAAAAACACACATTGTTTCCTTCTGGGCCCTATTCCACAAAAGTATGGTCTAATACATTATTAGTTATTAGTCAAAGTTCCTGTATAGTATAGAGTTGTAACTTCCTATTACACAAAATAATGTACAACAGTAAGTTGAATAGAATTAATAAAAAGTTATTAGTGACGTCATAGAAGTATTGGCAGAGGAACTGCTGTTTGTCACATGACATTACAGCTTGAATTAGGTAAAGTTCATCTCCTTGGTAATAAATTAGTATTTCAGGATGCAAGAAACGATATTATTATTCCTATATTTGTCTGAATTATTTTACCAGGAATAATGAGAATTTAAATACTTTATCATGTATTTGTCAACATTTAAATGTGGTCTTTCACTTTGGATGACAGTCATAATTTTCCATGTGTAAAAGTACCAAATGCATTCGAGAAATGGTGCCAGTACCGATCTTCCCATATGAGTGTGTTATTTTGTTTGTTATTGTTTCACAAACAAGGAAAGTGGTGTTGAAAAAGACTAAATTATTTGTTTGAAAGAGCTAGAGGCGAAGCAAGGCAAGACATTCTGTTCGGTACATTTAAAAGGACACAATAAAGAGCTGTACTGAAATTGTATGTCATTTATAGCTGCTATCACAGAGTGGATTTATCTACACATTGAACACTTTAATATTTCATGCATATCTGCTATTGACTACCATTAATCAACCAATGATGCTTAGCTGATAATGATTTACTTCGATTTGTTGGATATTCTAATCTATGCCTAATGTTAGTGAAAGGTCCTTCTGCTTCACGTGCACTTAACCCAAAACGTTCATTGTACTCAAGTACAGAGTTAAAATAGAAATTTATTCTTCCTTTGTATAAACTTTTATTACTATTACACTGCATATTTGAGTCAACTATTTCCTTGAATTACACAGAAAGTTTACCAGAATTTCAAGTTATTAGCATTTCTTCAGTTGTAGAAAAATCTGTACAAATTACAACAGACTGAGTAATACTAACACTTGTTCGCGTAGGCTTCCGCTGCTGGTGTACATGGTGTGTGGATAAGCTTCAGGGCTTCTACCGCGTTGTCTTGGTGTTATTGGCTGACGTTTCGACCGCTGTGTTGTGGCCATCTTCAGAGCAGTTGTTGGATAAGGAAATAGTCTGCCAGCTCTTATATATATAGTAGTCTCGATGAGGGGGAGTACTTGCTGTGATAGGTCATAGGTTCTCCTTCTGGCATCTGATTGGTCCTATGTGGTCCAATCTGGTTGAGGTCTGTATGAAGGGGAGTATTCATATTAAATACTGGCCCTCATAAGGTCCGAAAGAGTGACCTTGATACCGTGCCCAATGTCCGGATGAAGGGGGGGGGGTGCCGCGTACATGTGGAGACCTGGTTTCTCGTTTCTAAGTATAGGTTGTAGGTTCTTCTTCTGGAATCTGCTTGGTCCTACGTGGTCCAATCGAGTTGGAGTCTGTGTGAAGGGGAGTATTCATATTAAATACTCTTATGAGGGCCAGTATTTAATATGAATACTCCCCTTCACACAGACTCCAACCCGATTGGACCACGTAGGACCAATCAGATGCCAGAAGGAGAACCTATGACCTATCACAGCAAGTACTCCCCCTCATCGAGACTACTATATATATAAGAGCTGGCAGACTATTTCCTTATCCAACAACTGCTCTGAAGATGGCCACAACACAGCGGTCGAAACGTCAGCCAATAACACCAAGACAACGCGGTAGAAGCCCTGAAGCTTATCCACACACCAAATACTAATACTTATGTGGAACAGAACAATGAAAAATCGTTTGTTGTAAGTATGGAGCAATGAAGTGGAAATGTACAAGAAACCTTTGTGGAACACAATTCTACTCCATTTTGAATCTTGCGTACACTACTTTTAACACTTGAATATAAGTAATTGATTAACTAGCGGACTTACTCGTGTTAATTATGTAAGTTTGTGCGGCTTACAGCTGTTTCGGTGCTTCATCACCATCCTCAGAGCCTACTAGATCTCGGCGTCATTGCGAACACAAGAACCAAAAACTCAACACACTAGAACAATACGAAATATACAAATACACTAAAACACACCCCGATCAAATTCTCAACACACAGATCAATTTCAGCACACACACACACACACACACTACTTGACTCCACCTTTCAACACCTTTCAACAATCAAACGCACCCACATAACAGGCAGAGAAGTTCGAGATGATGCCGAGATCTAGTAGGCTCTGAGGATGGTGATGAAGCACCGAAACAGCTGTAAGCCGCACAAACTTACATAATTAACACGAGTAAGTCCGCTAGTTAATCAATTACTTATATTCAAGTGTTAAAAGTAGTGTACGCAAGATTCAAAATGGAGTAGAATTGTGTTCCACAAAGGTTTCTTGTACATTTCCACTTCATTGCTCCATACTTACAACAAACGATTTTTCATTGTTCTGTTCCACATAAGTATTAGTATTTGGTGTGTGGATAAGCTTCAGGGCTTCTACCGCGTTGTCTTGGTGTTATTGGCTGACGTTTCGACCGCTGTGTTGTGGCCATCTTCAGAGCAGTTGTTGGATAAGGAAATAGTCTGCCAGCTCTTATATATATAGTAGTCTCGATGAGGGGGAGTACTTGCTGTGATAGGTCATAGGTTCTCCTTCTGGCATCTGATTGGTCCTACGTGGTCCAATCGGGTTGGAGTCTGTGTGAAGGGGAGTATTCATATTAAATACTGGCCCTCATAAGAGTATTTAATATGAATACTCCCCTTCACACAGACTCCAACTCGATTGGACCACGTAGGACCAAGCAGATTCCAGAAGAAGAACCTACAACCTATACTTAGAAACGAGAAACCAGGTCTCCACATGTACGCGGCACCCCCCCCCCTTCATCCGGACATTGGGCACGGTATCAAGGTCACTCTTTCGGACCTTATGAGGGCCAGTATTTAATATGAATACTCCCCTTCATACAGACCTCAACCAGATTGGACCACATAGGACCAATCAGATGCCAGAAGGAGAACCTACGACCTATCACAGCAAGTACTCCCCCCCATCGAGACTACTATATATATAAGAGCTGGCAGACTATTTCCTTATCCAACAACTGCTCTGAATATGGCCACAACACAGCGGTCGAAACGTCAGCCAATAACACCAAGACAACGCGGTAGAAGCCCTGAAGCTTATCCACACACCAAATACTAATACTTATGTGGAACAGAACAATGAAAAATCGTTTGTTGTAAGTATGGAGCAATGAAGTGGAAATGTACAAGAAACCTTTGTGGAACACAATTCTACTCCATTTTGAATCTTGCGTACACTACTTTTAACACTTGAATATAAGTAATTGATTAACTAGCGGACTTACTCGTGTTAATTATGTAAGTTTGTGCGGCTTACAGCTGTTTCGGTGCTTCATCACCATCCTCAGAGCCTACTAGATCTCGGCATCATCTCGAACTTCTCTGCCTGTTATGTGGGTGCGTTTGATTGTTGAAAGGTGTTGAAAGGTGGAGTCAAGTAGTGTGTGTGTGTGTGTGTGTGCTGAAATTGATCTGTGTGTTGAGAATTTGATCGGGGTGTGTTTTAGTGTATTTGTATATTTCGTATTGTTCTAGTGTGTTGAGTTTTTGGTTCTTGTGTTCGCAATGACGCCGAGATCTAGTAGGCTCTGAGGATGGTGATGAAGCACCGAAACAGCTGTAAGCCGCACAAACTTACATAATTAACACGAGTAAGTCCGCTAGTTAATCAATTACAATTCTACTAATAACTATTAGTTACAGCTCAATATATTTGTAATGTATTAGATCATACTTTTGTGGAATAGGACCTTGCTCTGCACCACCAGGTGTGCGCTCAGTTTATGCAATGTCCATGTAATCATATCACAGAACCTGCTTCAGAAAGTGCAGAAGACTCAAATGGGGCTAATTACTATAATATTTAGACCAAAACTTGAGTAAACTTTACTAGCTTGAAGAAACAAGATGCCACATTTCACTTTCAGGTAAAATTATGAATTTGAGGATATGTTTCTATTCCGGTTTTAAACATTTTCTTATGCTTCATGGACGGCATTTTCAGAATACACTGCATATAAGATAATATTTTCACAGTATTCAGCATAGTGTGAAATTTTTTTTTGCTCTACATGTCAGAGGTACATACAACAATTCATAAACACATATATTGACTTCATCATCAAGGAAAGCAAATAAAGGTGAACCTATCTGTTGCATCTGTTACTACTAGATCTCTGCATTCTCTTGAAAATGGCCGATCGAACTCATCAATCAGTCCTCGGTTGTGAAGAAGGCAGTCGGGAAATGATACGCTCGAGTGCATGCAGCCGAGAATTTATAACAGACTGATTGAAACATTTACTTGGTCAGTTGTGAGCACTCAAGGTTGTTACACTACAATTACATCATTTTTTAATGCCTGATACCCAAAACAGCCTACCTAAGAAGGTTATCATTTTGTTTTTATTTCAGATATCACGATAAGCAGGAAGTATATGAATATTTAAACAAGAAAACATAATGTTTAAATAACACAATTCTTTAAATGAAAAAATGTTTTATATTATCAATAATGTTACTCAGCATCTATCTTGTCGGACTCATATCAGTAATGAAAATGTTTAATATACTGTAGCTTGTTAAATTTGTGATTGCATGAAAGAACAGAGATTTTGTGATGCGTCTCAAATTTCTTCCAAAGAAGACAATCTATTTCAGTCACAGTATTTAATAAAAATAAACCAAATCTACATGTTCACTGTGTTTAACATTTTACAATAGTGTACTAAGAGATGCTTAATTGCAGACAATGATTGACATTGGAGCTTCTTATGATTTTTTTTACTTGGTTATTTAACGACGCTGTATCAACTACGAGGTTATTTAGTGTCGCTGGGATTGGTGATAGCGAGATGGTATTTGGTGAGATGAGGCAGAGGATTCGCCATAGATTACCTGACATTCACCTTACGATTGGGGAAAACATCAGAAAAAAACCCAATCAGGTAATCAGCCCAAGCAGGAATCAAACCCGCACCTGAACGCAACTCTGGGTCGACAGGTAAGCATCTTAGCCGACAGAGCTATGCTGGTGGCTAGCTTCTTATGATAAGGTCGATGGAGATTCTATTATTCCACATTCAACGACCATATCACGAAATATCAAGGATGCAGCAAACAAAATTCGTGCTGAAGTTATTTCAAAATTAATAATTTTTGTTCAATTTTATCTAGAATTTCCTCCTTGGTTTCTTTAATGCATTTACTTTGTCCTGTGCCATTACGAATACAACACTGTTACAAAATATTAGAAGTAAACTGTTCTCTTCAACTAGAGGAGAAAGACTATAACACTTTTTCTTTTTCAGTGCTACTTATACTTTATCTTTTTATGGTATGGTATGGTTTATTCTCACTCAAACCTTTGGTCCTGCTGGCCCTTCACATTATAGTATTCGGGCCAGCAGTTTCGTCCATATACTATTTACAACTTGTACACTACCCGATGTTAATGACCGACACCTCTTCATCATTTAATGTTCATCCACTATGTCTTTCATGTTCGTTTACCACACTTCCTATATTTCTGCGTTTATTAACTATTCCTTCTTTCCTTCTAATCCTACCTTGTACTACTTCCTATCCTAATAACAACATAATTACTTTTTCTACTCTGCATTCTCACAGACCCTACTTATTTATAAATACACTACAATCATTTTACTCTACTATAGTCTTAACTAGGCCTACTCTCTATTATTTGCTTTACATCTATCTATATTACTTCTTTGTCCTACTGATACCTATCTAGTCTAGTCCTAATTTTAGCTTCTCTACTCTTACTTTCTTTTTATAGACAATATAGTTTGCTAAAATTTTATTTTATTTTATTGACTTATTAATTTATTATTATTATTATTTAAATATTTTATTCTAATTTTTATTCAATGTGATAGCCTGTATACCTACTAGGATCACTAATCAGGTGACAAGGCATCAGGCAGTTTAACATTTCCATAACGCATACTGTAAACACATTGATCGAAGACAGTTTTCAGTCTATGATACTCTTCGAGTGACCAAGACAACCGATAGGCTGTAATGCTTCATCAGGTGCTTTGCTTTCTGTGGAGTCAGGACACGTGGCAGCCAGCCTGTTGCTGTTATTTTCTGTGGGAGCACTGAAGGGGAAAGTGTACACAGGTATTCCTCATATACTTTAGGAACTACAGGCTGCAATAACGACTAACATTCAACAAATCAATCTTTGTCAACATGCAGAGCATATGCATGCATGTCTGGATGTCTGAGAAGGCAATTTCCAACAAATTTGGTAGAAGCTACTTCAATATATAAGTGTTCAGTGCACAGTGATTTAGGACACAGTGTATATAACCACATTATGTTGCATTTGACGTCCAGTCCTGGAGGACAGATTTTGGTAACAGATCCAGCAGATACATACACTTTCCCCTGCCTTCCATGGTGATGGAACCAATACGTATTTCAAAACATCGATGTTCATGCACCTATGGCAAGGTGCAAAAACCCAAAAATCTCACACCTAACATATAAGATGATGTTTACCATGGCATTATTTTTAACTATATTTAGTAGTTATGAAACAGAAAATAGAATTCTTATAGATCCAGCAGATACATACACTTTCCCATGGTGATGGAACCAAAAACATCGATGTTCATGCACCTATGGCAAGGTGCAAAACCCAAAATCTCACACCTAACATATAAGATGATGTTTACCATTTATTTTTAACTATATTTAGTAGTTATGAAACAAAAATAGAATTTTTATAGATCCAGCAGATACATACACTTTCCCCTGCCTTCCATGGTGATGGAACCAATACGTATTTCAAAACATCGATGTTCATGCACCTATGGCAAGGTGCAAAAACCCAAAAATCTCACACCTAACATATAAGATGATGTTTACCATGGCATTATTTTTAACTATATTTAGTAGTTATGAAACAAAAAATAGAATTCTTATAGATCCAGCAGATACATACACTTTCCCCTGCCTTCCATGGTGATGGAACCAATACGTATTTCAAAACATCGATGTTCATGCACCTATGGCAAGGTGCAAAAACCCAAAAATCTCACACCTAACATATAAGATGATGTTTACCATGGCATTATTTTTAACTATATTTAGTAGTTATGAAACAAAAAATAGAATTCTTATTTTTGCGAAATGTGAGAGTCCAATTTTTCATAATAATGTACTTTAATTTATTATTTATTAAACTGACAACATTATGACAATGCATTTAATTTATACGCATGAGGCTGATGTTTAATTTGGGTACAAACAACAGGAGCAGGTGGTGTTCATACAAAAGTACAAAGGAATACATGCACTTCTTCCATGCTGACGTAAGGCCATACAACATGATGAAGACTTTGTAGAAAAATAGTATGTGAAGAAAAAACGCTAATTTACATTGTTACCAAACTGTAAAAATTTTCATTAAATATATTCTGAGACAAAAATGTGAGGCATTACTTTTTGAACAACCCTCGTACACCAGGGAAACCTGTATACGAAAAGTATTAAGCTCAAAAGCAAAAGACAGATGTCTCAATAGGGCCTCCTCGGAGCACTTCCTCCTCTATTTTTTTATGTAAAAGTGGAACAAGATGCAGGAGCAGTTTGTGTATCTCCAGATGACGTCATTGACCGTGACGTTTGAATAAACATCTGCAACCACTACGATGTTGTGTCCATCTCCGAGGAAAGGATGTCCTTATTACCGCAAATGTATGAAGAAATAAAAGCTTTCATAGGGAAAGTGAAATTGTGGGAGTCGCAAGTTTCAGTGGGTAACTTTTACCACTTTATTAATCTAAAAATGTTACTTAATTTGAATCAAGACCAGTGTAACAAATATAATGAAGTACTGAAGGACTTGTGAAAAGAATTTGAGACCAGATTTAAGATTGTTTGTGAATTTTTAATTATTGAAAACATCACGAACTATATTATTTAACTATTATTGTAATTAATATCTTAATATTGACGTATCATAAAAATACGTACTTTAACAACCAACAAGTTTAATTGTAATTTTATTACTACTTAATTGAATTTTATTTCATTAAATATAGTGTAAACTTAAAGAAAAGAGAGATACTAAAACCATTTACTACAAATGAAGTATTGTTGTTGTTTAGTCAACTGTCCGAAGACAGGTCTGAACCTCACAAGTGATACCAACAAGGCACCACTTAAAGACAACTAGGCCAGGAGATAATGGGGTAAGATGCCCAGTTCCTTGTGCTTAAATAATTACGTAACATGTATGGTTCTTCATGCTTCAGATATCTTATTTTTATTCATTGATATATCATTAGAAAATAAATTTATTATTATTATTATTATTATTATTATTATTGCACTTCTTCCGCGACAGTTACAACTTAGCTCACTCACGCTTGTAACATAAATCAGCGATTGGCTATCTTCGGGTATTCCGCTTACCTCTTTAGTTGACTACGCTATCTACATTTGCTCTCTGTAACAACTTTCATGCATTGGCCTTGAGATGCCTGCTGTAGTGTATCAAATGGAATTATTGGAACTTCAGTATGACAATATGTTGAAAGGTAAATATAACAGGAGAAAGAGCTTAAGTGGTTTTTACCATGATTTTCTGCATAGATTTCTAAGACTGCATACACTTGGTATGCATACGAGGCCTGTCTAAAAAGTATCCGACCTTAAATTTTCCCGCGCTAAGTAGTGATTCTAAGGCGGTGCCACTGTGCACGGTGGAAGGAGGAACCGTAATGCACATGCTTGAATTTTTCACCGCATCATGTGCCAGTCACTGGCTGGTGGTCGCCAAGTAAGGTGCTGTTCTAAGTGTTTGTCGGATTTAGTTTTCTGGATGACTGAACGAATTGAGCAAAGATACTCCATCAAATTTTGTCAAAAGCTTGATGATCCTCAAAGTCAAACAATTCGTAGATTCAGCAGGTGTTTGGGGAAGATGCGAGAGTGTAACACAAATTAAGGAGTGGTTCAACCGATTCAAAGATGGCCGCACATCAGGAGAGTGAGCAGCGTTGTGGCAGGCCCCAAACTGCTCGGAGTGCAGATGTTGTTGAGAGGGTGCGAAATTTGGTGATGGCAGATCGTCGTTTGACCGTGCGGGAGATTGCCGAAGAGGTTGGAGTGAGTAAAGATTCTGCACATGCAATTTTGCGTGATGATTTGAACATGAACCGAGTGGCTGCGAAATTCGTTTGAAGTTGTTGTCCCCGAACAAAAAGACCTCCGTCGACGTTGCACAGGACCTTCTGGACACCGCCAACATTGATCCTGGGTTTCTGAACACCGTGATAACTGGAGATGAGTCATGGGTGTACGGGTACGACCCAGAAACAAAAGACAGTCATCGCAATGGAAGCATCCCGAGTCTCCAAGGCCGAAGAAAGCGCAGGTGCAAAGCAAAATCAAGGTGATGCTGACTGTTTTCTTGATGTCCGTGGAATTGTGCATCACGAATACGCACCGGAAGGACAAACGGTGACAAAGGAGTACTATCACGATGTTCTCCAGCGACTCCGTGATGCAGTTTGGCGCAAAAGACCAGACATGTGGACGGCGAACAACTGGCACATGCATCACGACAACGTCCTTCCACATTCATCCCAATTGATCCACACTTTCTTGGCCAAACATGGAATTACAACCGTGGAGAAAACCTCCCTACTCTCCAGACCTGGCTCCTTCCGACTTCTGGTTGTTTCCAAAATTGAAGACACCACTGAAAGGATCCCGTTTTGAGAGTAGAGAAGAGATAACGCGGAACGCGACGACGGAGCTGAACACCATTCCAAAAGAAGACATCCAGAGGTGTTTCCGGTAGTGGAAGGATCGGTGGGCTAAGTGTGTGCAAGCACAAGGGGCCTACTTTGAAGGGGATTAGGGTCCCAACCCTGTCAGGTATTTGAAATATTTTTTCTGGCTGAAGGTCGGATACTTTTTAGACAGGCCTCGTATGTATGTCTAATGAAAATATCAAAATCAAAGTACAGAAGTCTATTGTCAAACACCAACTTAAGGCACAGGCTCAGTCTAAATCAGACATTTTCAACTGGTGTGCCGTAAATTATTTGCTGGTATGCTGCGAGAAAATGAAAATAGTGAAGGTTATCGGAGCAAGACTGGAAATAGTAGTAAAAATAGTGACTCCACAAGAGCTAATTTTAAGCAAAAGCGACACAAGTCAACATTCAGTAAACACAGTACTGTATATGTGCGATCAGCAGAAAAGAGAATGACTGACGTGCAGCCAGGGCTGCCAAAGTTAGAATACCGTACAAACATTGAATAGAACTGAATATGAATTTAAGGGAGGGGGCACTACAACTCATCACTGTGATCTTATTAGATCTATTGCGCTGACCCTTAAGTTACGCGCATTCCTAAACCCACACTGGCTGTCTATACTAAGGTTTGCTGCGTACCCAGGTTCCTAAAAGGCAAATCCACTCGTCCCTAAGCCAGTCCTTCCCATGCGTCACCAGCCAGCGTTTGGGGAACACTATGTAATGATGACAGTATGGAGAAAAATTCCCCTCTAGTTAGGAACCAGTTCAATGCACTAAACTGAAGAAAGAAGCGCAGCAGGTGCAGAAACTTTAGTGCTCTTTGCTGGGAGACAAGAAGCAAAATGGGTGAAATGATCCCAAAAGCGGCCATCGGAAAACAACAACACTGGTTTAGATTATATGTTATATGAGTGTGCCGCAGGATTTTAAATTGCATCTTTAGTGTGCCACATGTTGAAAAAGGTTGAAAAACGCTTGTCTAAATGTTGCCCAGTCACTTCAATCAAACATCGGACAACTGGTTGCAAAAATGAGGCTTAAAAAATCCAGAAAATTATCACAAAGTTTATTTGGTGTGTTAATATTTTAAAGATCACACTTTTTTTAAACAGAAAAATGTTTATTTTAATTCCAAAAGGTTAATGATTTATTTATTTATTATTTTTTTTACTAAGAAAATATTGTTTCTGTATTACTGTGAACAATATGTACTGTATATATAGATTTATTGTTATGAAAGAGAGTCTCAGTTTCTTTCTAAAAAGAGCATTTATAATTTAATCCAGTGGCGTAACTTTTTATAGCTGCCCCCCAGCAAAAATGAGAATGCCTTAGCCTTGCTGAACGCACTTGCCTTAAGACAGGCCTTGCTGAACGCACTTGCCTTAAGATAGTGCCTTGCTGAACGCACTTGCCTTAAGATAGGCCTTGCTGAATGCACTTGCCTTAAGATAGTGCCTTGCTGAATGCACTTGCCTTAAGATAGGCCTTGCTGAACGCACTTGCCTTAAGATAGGCCTTGCTGGATGCATTTGCCTTAACACACTTGCCTTAAGATAGACCTTGCTGAACGCACTTGCCTTAAGATAGGCCTTGCTGAATGCACTTGCCATAAGATGGACCTTGCTGAATGCACTTGCCTTAAGATAGGCCTTGTTGAATCCATTTGCCTTAAGATAGGCCTTGTTGAACGCATTTGCCTTAAGATAGGCCTTGCTGGATGCATTTGCCTTAACACACTTGCCTTGAGATAGGCCTTGTTGAACGCACTTGCCTTAAGATAGGCCTTGCTGAACACACTTGCCTTAAGATGGACCTTGCTGAATGCACTTGCCTTAAGATAGGCCTTGTTGAATCCACTTGCCTTAAGATAGGCCTTGTTGAACGCACTTGCCTTAAGATAGGCCTTGCTGGATGCATTTGCCTTAACACACTTGCCTTAAGATAGACCTTGCTGAATGCACTTGCTTAAGATGGGCCTTGCTAAACGCAATTATTTTGAAGTTATTGCTCATGCATGCAAAGAGAATGAAGTAGTTGAAATAATAATTAGCCTATTAATATCGATAATATCAAGGGTGCAGAAAAGAATTAATTTTTAAAGAATGAAGAACTAGCATTAAGTCCTACATTATAAATAATATTATAATATTCCTTACTTTTGAAATATAATTATCAGGCTATCTCTACTTCAATGCATTTCTCACGTTTATTTTTAAACATAAGCACTTAGTATTTCAATTAGATAAATTGCTAATGTACGGTATGTAACCACTAGCAATGAAATTGCACAAAATATTAATTTATTGTTATGATTACTCTCACATTTCGTAATTACATGAATACAGATGAGTTTCAAAGAGACAACTGAAATCAAAGCAATCTAAGTCTTTCACAATTAACCAATTCTATTACAAAATCAATTATACCTCTATTCATATATTAACTTTACTTTTCATACAGGTCAATACTTTCTCTTACCTTGAGCAGTTTGTATTCCCGTGAATCCTGGAAGGCTGGATACAGTTCCTGGTAACGCTCCAAGGCATGCTGGGCATTCAGGACATCAACACACAAATGGCAGAGTGCTGCCCGGAAGAAGTACTCCTTGCAACTGTATTTCAGAAGAGAACTCTCCAAAGAGGAAGATGCCACCTTGCAATTGCAAAAATATAATGTTACTACAAACTCTCATTCTTATTAAAACAAAATTTATTCTTTTACCATGTAGGGTAGATGAGGGTAATTGTAAACAGGGGGTAATTGTAAACAAAAGCTGTGAGAAATACAAAACTGCCAATATAAAAATTTTAATTTGGAGGAATATTTAAATTAACATGTTGGCTAACCAATAAAACAGTTTGGCGCCAAATAGGAGTAACTGCTTAGTTGTGAACGAATGTTTTGTAAGAGTCTACAAAAAGAAATGAGAAACAATTTTGCTTCACCTTCATTTTTGGCATTGTAAGTAAACGTACAGTGCTATTTTTTTAAGAATATGTTGCTTTTATGAGTAATGTATAGTAGTTATCATTTATTAAAATGGTTTTGAGATCTCCCATAACCTCAGTTCATTAAATTATGACGTGTTTACATTTGCCCCACAGTTTTAATTGCTTGGGGGTAACTGTAAACATGTTTTACTATGGTTACATTTCGTACTTTTCAGTAATCAAAGAGACCCCCACCCACCTACACTGTAGAGGATTTAGAGAGGGTTGTCACAGATGTGAAAAATAGTAACTACAGTTATCGTGAAGCTCAGGAGAGGTACTGAGTTCCTATATCGTCATATATCATAGGTTAAAGGGACGAAATGTACCAGTGACCAAAACTGCTCTTTCTTCTGAAACAGAACAAGAAATGTTCAGTGTCTGATAGCTCGTGCGAAAATTGGTGTTTACAATTACCCCCCCTCTCAAAGGGGTAAATGTGAACAGGTGGGGTAAAGGTAAACTAGCAATTAAAAGATGAAAAAAAATCAACCTTATTATTTTAAATCCACTTTCTGGGAAAAGAAAGATCTAAAAATAACACAATGTTTCTTTGTCATGCTTACCATTACTGAGGGTTGCGTAATGTTGAAATATATTTGAAATCAGTGAAAAGTGTTTACAATTACCCTGGTCTACCCTAATAACATTGGTATAACACTATGATCCAAAGTATAATTGACTAATGCTATTATTCTTAGATAACTTCGTATATGATAATATAAGGATAAGGACAGCACGTGTAAAACACCTAGGTAATGGCAAGCATAAATGCTGACAGGGTTTCAGTTGACTGCAGTTTCATTCATTTTGCTTCTTTTTTTTTAGGAAAAAACTTGAATAAAAACATTTTTATTATTCTTATAAGTTCAAATGTCTTCAATTTTTCATAAAATTAAATAATACATCGCACACTCTGATTTCCTGAAGCTTTATATTACATAATATTAATATTACTATATGAACTGCCAGATGCGTAATTTCTACATCCATTACAGTGAAGGGATTAAAGAAACATTACATGAGATCTCTAATGTGTCACTGGGGTATTGCCTCATATTGGCATGTTGCTTTTTAGAAACAATTGAAGAGTTCGCGGGCAAAACAATGAATGTCACAGTTTTATTAAGGTTGATGTCATTATATAATTCAATGGATCACTACGAAATTTAATGTTGTTCTTATGAAAAATTTAAAACAGAATTTTTCACCACAATACAGTAATCTTTCCTTTATTTTCTATAGAAACAGCACTAGATCTTGGTTTTAGACTCAATTAGATCATTATCTAATACTATACAGAAATGTGACATTCATAGTTTTTCCCGCGAAATAAACTTTTCAATTGTAATCAAATCAGAATTCAATAGCTGATAACTGAGAGCTTTAAAGGTGTGTATCATATCCGTTTCAGGGAAGGAAATCCTATAATATTATTATCAGGAAACCATTTATCAACATAATCTTTTATTTACTCTCAAACCAACATCTGTTGGTATATGCATTTCCCCAGACTGGTTTATAAATTCCAGTATAGTTTATAAGATAGAAATCTTATAAACAAAACTTGAA
This sequence comes from Periplaneta americana, assembly GCA_025594305.2. Taxonomy (NCBI): domain Eukaryota; kingdom Metazoa; phylum Arthropoda; class Insecta; order Blattodea; family Blattidae; genus Periplaneta; species Periplaneta americana. The sequence goes on from JAJSOF020000011.1 coordinate 33,213,383, forward strand.
ATTTTTTTAGTGTTTAAATAAACACTGATCAACTAGACCTCTGGTAGATGAGGAGGAAACAAAATTAAGAGATTTTTCGAAGAACTATCACATGGACACAGACCACTGGGAAAACCAAAACTTTGATATTGAGACACCTTAGAAAAGGACACTAAGACGTTAAAAACTTGTGATTGGAAAAAGGTTTCACAGCTTATGATGATGATTTTTTTAAGTTGGTTATTTAACTACGCTGTATCAACTACTAGGTTATTTAGCGCCGATAAGATTTATTTATTTATTATTTATTCTGGTTTAGTTAAGGCCATCAGGCCTTCTATTTAAACTCGGGAATATCAAATCAATAGAAATAAATAAAAAAAAAGTACACTATACACAAAATAGAGCTTTAACAAGAAATAAAGAAAAGAAGAGAGAGAAAGAAAAGTCCTATAAACAAAGTAAAGCCACATTTTGAAATATACACAGGTTGCAGTCAACAAACTTTAAATGAGTGATTAACTGTATCAGAATTAATTGTATTTAATTAATTAACTAACATAACAAGAAACTTGCAATTTTAATCTAGATTAAAAAAGAAAAAGAAAAAAACACAAATCAATACTTCTATGGAATACCTAAAAGGATCAACTAAGAGTCAAAATTTTCCAATTTAATTTTGAATTGTGATAAGAGATGGAGTCCCTGGCATCATTAGATAACGAATTCCAGAGGCGATGGTATTTCTACAGTAAAGGAAGATGAGTCCTAAAGACATTCTATGATGAGGGATAGAAAGAAGTGCTTGACGTCGGTTTCGAAGAGTTTGAGATTGATGATCGCGAGATGGTATTTGGTAAGATGAGGCTGAGGATTCGCCATAGGTTACATTACGGTTAAGGAAAACCTCGAAAAAAACTTAACCAGATAATCAGCCCAAGCGGGGATCGAACCTGCACTCGAGTGCAACTTCAGAGCGGCAGGCAAGCCCTTAACCGACTGAGCCACACCGGTGGCTATGACCATGATGGTGGTGGTGGTGGTGGTGGTGGTGATGAACATTCTTTTATTATTCAGCAAGTTAATTTAACCTTTTCGAAAAACTTTCATTATATGACAACATTACAAAACCAACCCGACAGTACTAAGGGAAAATTATACAGTATTCAATCTTATCTTGTTTTGTTTATGAGGAAATTCCCACGAACACATTAACAAACCTACATATCGCACTCCCAGCAAAATAGTGTCATAACTCGAAAAATGTGATTTGTAAAGATATGCTATTTCCTAGTAAAATACTGCTGTAATAGTACATTATGCAACGAGCCTATAACAATAATAATAATAATAATAATAATAATAATAATAATAATAATAATAATAATAATAATGATTTATTTTAGCTGGCAGAGTTAAGGCCGTAAGGCCTTCTCTTCCACACAACCAGCATGGTAGTAATTAAGACGCGAGCATGTTTGTTTATGAAACGAGCGCAAGCTCGTTTCATAATTTTCATACGAGCGTCTTAATTACCATTATAGGCAAGTTTCATACGACTTTTTATGCTCCACCATATTTCTAACTTGAAATTATTCATAAGTATTCATGTTATGGTTATCTAAGTGAGGAGCGGAACTGACCTTCTAAATTGTGAGATGTGCGCAGATGCGAAAGTATTGATTTTTTCCGAGGAACGGATGTCATTGACCTTGATATAATCTAGAGAATAACATGAACATTAGTCTTGATATAACCTGGAAATTGATTTAGAATTGAAAAATGGGATGACAAATTGAATTTATTTGAATATTATTTACAATTAACGCTAATTATTATAGTAACAGAACATAACCTTCTGCGACAGTATTGGATTTCCAGCCTCCGTGACTTTTCGCTAGTTGTCTTTCGATTGCATATCCGAGAATAATCGATACTTGCGCTTTTATAATGGTACAATGGTGATTTCTCATTGGCTGAATAACTGAACTATAATGAGGTGCATTAAAGAGCTACTACCACGTGTATAATTACAACATTTAGGCATGGTCGAGCATAAAAACATTTTAATAAATAAGTACCAAAACCTTTGATAATTTACTATTTTATTACCAGAATTTCGTACCTCCAACCAGTAAACCAGCGTTGGAAATTATTTATCAACAGTAATCTCACTAGACGTTTTGATTTATCTAGAGAAAATCAAAACTCGAGTGGGATTTAACTGACTATTACACGATTAGAAGAAAGTATATAAAGATTAGAAGTAACGAAGTACTCCAATACAATAAAATATTAATTGACTTACGAAAATACAACTGTCTTTAAAGGTATTATTGTACCATCTCAACATTACAAATATTATGCTAGACACATGCTAGATGGCAGGAGTGAGCAATGCCTTCTCGTCGAGAAGTTCTCGATCTATTATACACGATGGTAATGTTACTAGTCAAGAAGGCTTTGTTGATTCAGTTTCATTTTTATTAAAATGCAACATTCCACTTCAATTATCCGAATCCCAGTAATCAACGTCACTTGACAGATGATTTTCAATAAATCTTAATATTAAACAATCTCTGATACGTGACTAACCATAATATCATATAGCAGAAGCTATAACATAACCTAACTAATATACACAAGTGTTAGAAAAGTTTTAATTAACGACGATGACATAAAAAATAAACATGAATAATTTTAAAAGGAATAATTATTGAATGTACAATTTCCAAATTTGAATGTGGTTGGTGGTTCAATTGATGTTATATTGGACGTGTGCGTAATAGAAGTGGAACTCGTTGATTTAGGCCTACATGGTGTATTCAACTTATTCAGGATTTCCGAATGGTGCTCTTCATTTATTTGTAAATCGGATTTCAGAAGATGCATAGGTATGACCAGTGATTTTTATTAATTCTTGTTCTTGAATGCCAATGAGAGTCATATTTGAAACTGCTGTGCATCGACTGGAGTGGTTTGTAATTTTATATATATATTTTTTTTTTTGACGTCCAGACCAGCGCAGTTTCAAATGTTGGCAAACAAAGAAACAAATGCTAGGGACGCAATAAAATTAAACAAATGCTAGGGACGCGATAAAATTGTGCTAGGGACGATAAAATTGTGCGATAAGCAGCCATGAATGGTTGAAATACGTCCTTTCGTACGGTTTTATTGGTCAAAAGTAGTATGACGTAGTAAGAGTGTAATAGTCAAAGTAATATGTGACTTTCGACATATGACAGTATTTTACAAAGGGTGCAATATATCAGAAAACAATATCCATGATATGTTCAGATATTTTGATAGAACTACATGTGTAAGCCAGAATATAATTAGACAGAATAATTTATAACCATGAAATCCTGCAGCTAATAAAATAAATCTTTGTTATTGGCATTTGTGTTCATAGCTTTTGAAGACACTTCGACAGCAGATATGTCAATTAGTAGGACTCCATTTTCCATAACATATTAAGTCATTTCTTCACAAAATCTTTAATTGGTTGCACTTTATTTTATAATACACACTAAACTCGTAAAAAGAATAATCTCTTACCAAAAAGTGGCCATAATGCATAAAATTCGAGTTGAATTACCTGTTCATATATCTGTATTGCCTTGTCGTAGTTTTCAAGCTGTGCTGCGTACTGAGCAACTTTCAGCATGCATTTGTTTGCTGACGAATTACTTTCTTCTCCCTTGAAGTAGTCAGCAGCCTGTTCATAATGCTGTACAGCACGGTCCAGATCCACAGCTTCTGTCTCGTACAATTCTGCAATGGACTGATGATGTTTTGCTGCCATTGTGAACCTTCCCATGTCGGTGTATATCTCGATAGCCTTTAATAAGCTGCTCACAGCCTCTGCAGACAAATATTTCAAGAGGTATTAACAGATATGTCTTCAGACATAAATTAATCATAGTAAAATTCTATTTTCACACAAATACTTAATGATAGAGTGTGCAATATACTTTACAGGACACAATGTACTCAAAGTATTGTTTGAGGACTTTACGTCCTTCTGCGAGGATTAATATCACCATCGATGAGAATTGAATTTAGAAGCAGCGCAAGAAAAAAACAGGTTGGTATATCTATTCATTCAAAACTGACAAGGCATTAAGGAGAGTTGGTCATTAAAAGGATAAAAAAATTGCAAATATTTTTTATTTGCTTATATTAAAGAACAATTATTTATATTTATAATTTATTGAGGCCTATATTCCGAGAATATCTGTATTCAATAAATATAATATTCAAATCATGGTGCCATAATGGCCAGTAACATACATTTAACTTTAAATGCTGTTTACCAAAACCTACATTTTCCAAATTATTAGAACATTTTGTAAAAAAAAAAAAAAAAAAAACTATTTGAGCTAGAAATACGGAATTTTCATCTGCTAATTTACCAGATGTATAGTGTTACTCTACTAGTTTTAATCAATTATATTAAAATTATTTTGGCACTACATTTCAAATAATGCTGTACGCTAGTAAAAAGTTAAAAGAACTTCAGTTAATACACTTCAAGCTTTTCTTCAACATTGATGACATCTGTCTATCATTAATCAGAGCAGATAATCCGGGATGTAAACATGATGAGACAGTTAGATGTCGAACTCAAATCGTCGAGGATTCCCTCTGCCTTACAACTTTACCCGGAGACTTTACTAAAGCTACAATTCGAAATTTTCGAGAAGACTTGAGAGGTCGTGAATATGAATCATGGAAGACCCTTTCAGGACGGGGAAAAGGTGTTGAGATGTATCATTCTCCAACAGCCAACAGTTGGATTGCAAACGAGGAAAGGACTTTCGACTAGTGAATGGATTTTCCTGAAAATGACAGTAAATTTAGCAGCTGTTGGTTCCGCTTCCCACAGATCTTTCGATGGTTCCCAGTGCAGACATGGCTCCAAAAACTTTAGCACAAGTCTTGGGATTCTGTAATTTGCTCTTGAGGAACTCAGACATCTTGTAAGATCTAAAATTGCTACTGCATCAAGAAATAATTCTGGATAATAGAAAAGAAATTTCCTGTTATCTGAAAATTTTGTCAAAAAAGAAAAGTAGATATTTTAGCATACAATTTGACACTAAACAGGGCATCATTTGGACCCCACTTGCTAATTTTGAAGTAGAATGTCATCAGTCAGCCGAGGTCCACCTTGAGAAGAAGTCGATCTATGAGCCTACAGTCAAGTATTTCATTTCATTAAAAATATGCCTTAATTCACGTTGATGGTAGATGAATCTCAAAATATCAGGGACTAGTCCAGCACCTTTGAAGAATTTCGACAGCAGTTTCCTCTGCCAACATCTCTGAGGGATGACATTCTGATAATTGTGCTAAAAAATCTGCCAAATCCTTTAATCACATGGTGCCACATTAATAGCAAATGTAATTTTTCAACTTTTCTTCGTTTCCCTTCTTTAAAATTTAATATCTATGTTTACATATGTATAATTTTTTTTGAGGATATACTGAGTCCGTAAAGGCTACCCTCAATGGGGGGCAGTTTATTATTATTATTTTATTATTGACAGATGAATCATAAAAAATATCCACAAAATCGGGGGGTCATCTTATATGGCAAATACAAAAAGAGACCTTAAAATTCTACACTAAAATCAATACAAAATAAAACAAATCACATTCGTCACCTGAGGCAAAGAGCTCATCAAGTACATCCTGACTTTCATTGTTGACAGTATAGCCATACGGATCCCATTCTGAATTTGGCGAGACAGTTTCTACTTCAGTATTCCATAACAAATAGTCCTCTGTGCCATCCATAGTGTTAGAAATTCCACACTTTTTGAAGGATTTTCTCACTGTTTCTGCATTCACTTTTTCCTATGATGGTTGATAGTTTGAGGGTCGTCTTAAAGGACAAATATAAGCTAAAACCATAATGCTGTGCTCGAAATTTATACCTCGTCTTATCTGAAGGTCGTCTTATCTGTAGAAATATATGGTACTAAAAATTTCAAACATGCCAAATTTCGTAATATTTAAATGAAACCTATTCTTTCTGGCAAGAGTGACTTCTACTACTTCCAAGTCTACAGTATGTGAGTTAATTTTTTTAAATCTGAAATATGTTGTTGTTGTTGTTGTTGTTGTTTTCTAATGCCAGGCATTTGACAAAGTCTTTTGACCTCTTGCATTCCAATATTTTTCAAAGATATCATGGTCAGCCACTGAAGCACGGATTTTGAGGTGTTCCGAATCCATTTCTTGATTAGATGTCCACAATGGGCAGCTAGGGGACTGATATATTCCAATTCTATGCAGGTGCTTGCTCAAACATTCATGGCCTGTTGCCAATCTAAATGCAGCTACAGACGATTTGCGTGGTAAGTCGGGAATTAACTGTGGATTATAGGTGAAGACAAAATTGTTCAAATGTGTGTGCATGTACTGTAATCATAAATGAATACTTAACTATGTTATTCATTTCTTTTCAAAGAAGTAAAGCAATTTATAAAAAAAAGTTCAAGTACATATTTTAAAGAGCAGAAAGAAGATTTAGTAAGCAAGAAAGAAATTACGTAGTTGTATCAATACCTAAACTAAGACAAAATAAAATGTAGTTATAATTTTACAACTTTCACATGGCTTAATCAACTCCTCTTAAAGGAGAATAACAATGTTCATTTTGCAATGTAAGCCATACATTACTCCTGTATTGGTTCGATGATCGTTCACCTCTGCTGGGGGATGTGGACATGAGGCTTGGATATAGCTAGTCGATCTTGGCCCGTCATGGGCTGTCACGCAACAAATTATTATATTACTAAGTAGATTTATGTAATCAATGGAAGATATAATATTTATTTTCCGGCATTAAAGGAACAGGCAATACAATATGGATTAATAACTAACAATTCAAAGGCTAAACACTTAAAGTGCACTACTAAAACTGATAAAGCAAGTAACCTAAACACTGATAATGCAACCTTTGAAGAAGTAAAGTCCCTTACATATCTTGGTTCAATGATAAAATAGAAATGATGGTATACAACAAGAAATAAACGAGAATTGCAATCACAAACTAAGCTTATTATGTCAATAATTTTTACAATTACAGTTGCAAGTTGTTCACATATGATCTCATGAAGAAGGATTACTCTGACATTCCTAAATGTAGACTGTCAGAGACAATGAAAAATTACACGATCAATGTTAGAATATGCAATAAGATGCCTCGACAATTTTTTGATCTTGAAAGGAATGCCTTATGTAGAATAACTTGTCTCCAGTTGGCTGAATCAGAAGACATTTTGCAATATTAATGAATTTTTAGATTTGAGGATTGTTGTGTTCCAAACATCTGATTTTTTTTTTCGTCTACTAGTTATTGTTGACTACGTCACAAATCTATCATGACTATAGATATAATAAATAAATAAATAAATACTAACTAAATAAATAAGTACATGAATAAATAAATAAACAGAAAGGGAACTTATAACGTCATGAATATCATTGCCACTAAAATGTCCACTAAAAGACTGGTTTATATATATAAAATATATATATATATATATATATATATATATATATATATATATAAAACAGTTGCCAAAACAGTTAAGAGTTCAGTCTGGTTTGTGAGTATAAATAACTGTGACAATACAAGACTGCTTGACAATCGAGAGTTGACCACTCCTGGATGTCTTGAACATTCACTTGATTCACTCACAAGCAGTCTTTGCATCAATGACGTAGGCAATATTGTCATGTAGGTTTTCGGCTTTGCGGGTGCTGTTAGCCTTGCTTTCTCTGTCATTGTTCAACTCTATTACACAGTATTTAGAACAAAGCAAAGCTATGATAGGAGTGTGTTTTTCATTATTAACTAGCTTTGGAAAACAAATTGTGGAGAAATGTTCTGGTAAAATTTCCAACAAAATTGAAGTTGACTTGAATTGACTGACCATTCCCATATTCACCAGATCTATCACTCTCAAACTATCAGCTATTTCGGGGGAGGGAGGGGGGGGACACAAATAAACATACAGCAATAAGTAGACCTACTATGGCAGAATGGTTTACAGATCAAGACAAACAATTTTTTAAGGCTGCTTTATGACCACTGTGCTAAGTGTAGTGTTTTAATAGACGTTCATACAGTACTACCTGGTATTGTCGGACCATCGGATCTATGCCCCTTCAGCGCTGTCGTCGTTCTTGGAAAAGTTAACGTCTGTACTCACTCCATTCCACCCGATTTCCTCCCACCACGTCAAACAGCAGGCCACGAACCTTGCCAAATAGGGATGTTGCCAAACTTCCGTCAAATGGTGTCATAAATAACTGGTCTTCCATGCTACAATATCATTTCTTTCAATCAATATAAATCTTGCATTTCTACATTTTTTAAACCTAAATCCCATGTCTCGAATCACTTTCCGTAGCGTTTCTCTCCAACCTTGGAAATTATTGCTTCTCTCGCAACCTTCAGTAATTTCTTCAATGTCGGAACTTCTTTCTGCATGATATAAAATTCTTGTATCTTTCTTCTTAGAATATACATCAGTTCATATCATCTACAAGAATTAAAGGCTCCCTTGGTCTGTTCTTCCCTGGTGATTCTAGTTTTTCATCTCCTGTACAGACTCCCTCTCTCCTGATTTTCTTTATTAGGCGCTCTGACCTGCCTATATAAATTACATAACATATTGTATTATTAGTATTAGTTAAGTAAGTAATTTCAATACGTAGTCAATTGAAATAAAATAAGCCTCACCAGTGATCGCAGCTGCTCTTTTCGTTGCCTTAAAAATAGGAAAGAGATATTGACCTGTTTGTTTCTCTTTATCGCAAAATGCTATTACGTACTTGCTTTATAATATTTCTTTCGCCACTCCTTGCTACAGTGTTCATGTTGAATTGACAACACTGGACTGCAAGTGCAAATAAACTGTCCTGCAAGAAGGCTCAAAATTGTGAATAGTGGGGAAGAGAAAGGGAGAGAGATTGGAATGCATGGAGAGAAATGAATTACTAAGGCTGAGTAGGAATTAGGATTCAGTTCGCATATCTTACAGGGTCACAGGTCCGATGGTCCGACAATATAAGATGAACACTCGTTTTTTGGATTACACAGAAACCCAGTACTTCAGTTATGTGTAATATATAAGTTCACAACAAGGGGAAGCTAATCCCTTAACAATGACGTGCTCTTCACTATACCTGAGCTGACCTGGTGAAACCTGGGAACTTTCCAGGCTTCGAACAAATTTGCAAGGAAATATAAGGCAATTCTGCATGTAATAATTAAAAATCTACGAAACATAAGAATCTGAGAATATACAGCTGAGGTCACTTCATTTCCGCCTATCTTAATCAAAAAACAAAATTATGATGAAATCGTGAGTCAATTTCGAGTTTATCACCATTTTGTGTTTCTTACTCCAAATAAAAGTACAGTAGGCCTATATTAATTTACTTTACTAAAACTTACACTTAATATCCATCATTCCCATATAAATTGGCTTCTAGATACTGAATGTAAATTAAATTCGTTCAATAGTTTAGGAGACTATACACAAACAGACGGATAGTGATATCACAGTCTAGTATATACAGTCGCGAAGCTCAATACGTAGTAAATATGCAAACATTAGATAGTTGCTCACCACTAGGATCGCTAATATCGCCTCATTACAGGCAATGCAAAATAGTACCGTCACAGTCTATTGTTTCTAGCACCCTCAAAACTCAAGCTTCGTGACTGTATATAGTAGACTGTGGGGATATATACGACATTCCAAAAAAACAACTTCTCTGGTATCAAGAATACTGAAAACATATGTTTCCACTAAAATCTTTAAATCAATATTGCCTCTAAAGAAAAAGTAAAAATGAAGATTTTATTGCATTGATTCTTTCCTAATTTAATACAATATATTCTTTTGAAGAGTACTTCACACAGCAATGTGTTGAAATCACTAGGTGTTAGACTGGCAATCGATAACAGACCGCTAATTACAGCAAAGCTTTGATTATTGTTGTTAATTCATTCTACAGAATTGCGGTTATCGATGATAATCAAATCATTTAAACCCATGGAACAATTCGTTCCAAAAATAAACACTATTGCATTCAATGAATACAGATGATTAAATCCATTACATTTCTGACAAGTTTTTAACAGGAAAGCTTAATAAATGTTACAAAGTCAAGAAACACTGAATCTCTTGTTCTATTCGAACGTTATGTTGGAAAAGCTGAATAAATGCTGCAAAACCCTGTGAACACTGAATCCCTTGTTCTGTTCAGATAGTTTGTTTACCAACTTTGACACAGAAATTAATAACAGGCGCACTATTAGATGTCTATGCCACAAGGTCAGTGGACCTGCAGAATGCAGTAATAAAGTACCAGTACAGACACAAAAGCTCGTAATCAAACAAGAACAATTTACATTATGGTAATGCATTGTGCAATAAGCAGAATGAATACTGCCGCTTGTATCAACACATGCACGTCTTAAAATGTTATGTATGCACAAGACGTCAGATGTAATAATTAACCGAAATATGAGTAGTCTGGGAAGAAAACTGTCTGTCCAGATCTGGAGGTCCTGGGTTCGATTCCCGGGCTCGGCTCTTGGTGAATTTTCCTTGGAGAAGAAAAACTGCCTAGGTGTCTAGAGTCTGGAAATTTGTATGATTGTGAGTGTGCCTGGTTATATTAATTACCCAATCTTAAAAAAAAGATATATATATATATATATATATATATATGTGTGTGTGTGTGTGTATTAGGCCTATATACAGGGTGATTCAGACCACCCGAAAGTCATTTATTTCGGAAACTAATGTATTAAAATTTTCGAGAAAAAAAATATTTATCACTAAACCACATGTGAACTTTCACTTGAGCTTAATTTCATCAATCAGCTCTAACAGGAAGTAGGGTCAGTGGCGTATCACTTTAAAATTTCAAATGAGAGTATGGGTTTTCAAAACAAACAACTTTCATAGAAAACGTTTTTATTAATTCCTATTCTTTCAATGAGAAAACGTACAGAAAGGCAATGGGTGATTCAGACCACACGTAAGTCATTTATTTCGGAATCTAGTGCATTAATTCCTGTTAGAGCTGATTCATGAAATCAAGCTCAAGTGAAAGTTCACATGTGGTTTAATCATAAATATTTTTGTCTCGAAAATTTTAATGCACTAGATTCCGAAATAAATGACTTACGTGTGGTCCGAATCACCCATTGCCTTTTCGTACGTTTTCTCATTGAAAGAATAGGAATTAATAAAAACGTTTCCTATGAAAGTTGTTTGTTTTGAAGACCTCTATCAAATGGTACCCTATTTGACCCATACTTCCATTTGAAAATTTAAAGTGATACGCCACTGACCCTACTTCCTGTTAGAGCTGATTGATGAAATTAAGCTCAAGTGAAAGTTCACATGTGGTTTAGTGATAAATATTTTTTTCTCGAAAATTTTAATGCATTAGTTTCCGAAATAAATGACTTACGGGTGGTCTGAATCACCCTGTATACTGGGTGTTTCAGACCATCCGTATCAGGCTTTTATCTCGAAAACTATATGATACTGGTTGTTCAAAAAAAAATTTTGATGACCAAAACCTATGTAAAGAATCGATTGGTGATTGTACAATTTCCTGTAACAAACCGGAAATAGGGCTACCTGTGGTCAACTTCGAAATTTCAAATGAGAACATAGGTCATTGAAGGTCCCATTGTAAACTACTTTTAAAAAGAAACAACTTTTACTGAAACTTTTTTTTCTGACTTTTTATTGTTTACTCACAAAGCAACAAAAATGGTATCTTCTGAGAAAGATGTACGTTGTTTATGTATTTATGTACGTACTATACGTACTATACGGGTAGTAGGTACATGACAAATTGTAAACACTGCAGGTCTTGAAACCAAGTCACTTTCCACTGTCTTTTATTTTCATAGCAACAGTGAATTTAGTTTATTCGTCCATATCACGTCGTCTCCCTGTGGGTTTGCTATTTGGAAAATGCCATCCACGAATGAAGAAACTTCGAGAATGCCAATTAAGTAATTACTTCACTTTCAGCATTTCCCACTTCCAGTCTTCAATTGTAATTTTAAAACGAATCTTTAAACTGTAAAGTTTATGTGTTCAGAATCATTGAGGTATTCATTACCACACTATTGAGCACTCAAGTAACGAGAATGGCAAAATAAACTGAAATATGACGCAATACTTTCATTGTTCAACATGGTGCAATGTTGTCGGGTTTTTGCACAACGCCACAGAAGTACAAAGTGGCCATACAGTCTAGACACAAAGCCAAACACATCTATTCCTTTTCCTTCGCTTTTTTTCCACCTTCTCACTTTTTTTACCTTCTTTCCTTTCTCATATTTTTTCCTTCCTTTTTCCAACTCATTTTCTTCTATCTTTCCCCTACATTTCCTCACCTTCTTACATGTCTTTTTCCCCTTCTTTCCTCATCTTCAATTCCTTTCCCCCTTTCCTTTCTCATCTTCTTCTGTTCTGTTTTCCCCTTTTTCACTTCATCTTCTTCTTTTCATCTCCATCCCCCTTTCCTCATCTTCTCTTCCGTTTTTCCTTCTTTTCATCTTCACACTTTCTTTCCCCTTTTCTTCCTCGTCTCTTTCTCTTTCTCTTCCTTCTACCCTCCTTTCCCACCACATCGTTATCTTTTTCCTTCCTTTTCTCCCGTCTTCTCTTTTCATAATCTTTCTCTTTAATCTTTCTCCTCCTTTCCCCTATGTCTTTGCAATTATGTGACATCAATCAAAATCTCAATTTATTACTGTAGTGTTACATCAGTTGTCAATAACGTCAATTTTATTTCCAAGATAACATACAGTAAACTATTAGTTTGGAAAAACCGCCAAAGTGAACGTCCTGGCCAGAACCATACTGTTCAACAAAGAATACATCTATCTCATCTGTTGAACTATGTTGAACCATGATCAAGTTAAAGTTTCGCTCTTAAAATCACTTTCCTGGACTGTTTCCGTAAATCAAGTTTAGTAATCTGATTGAAGGGTTTTTCTTGGGTGTCATATTTCCCATTATATTCCAGGAAGTTCTATCTCTCACATTCAAAGATAATAGGAGAGACTGTTACTTCCTTCTCAATACGTTAAGCTTCACTCTGGGTCTTTGAAGATACCCGCCCATTAAAGAGATATTTCATATCTAATTTTGAGACACACCCATGACAAAGCTTTAAGTCAATTAAAGAAAACTTGTGGCAGATAATGAAAATAAGGGTTTATCCAAAACACTTAAAAAAACTGAAATGCATACACTACAGAAAAAAGACTGAAATATGTAAGTATAGTATAATATTTCACTATCTTTAGCACACACAGTATTTAATATTGGAAATTAATAGAAGATAAATGTATTAATATACCCTGCAGATTTTCAAAACGAACAGCTAATGTTGTAGCCTATGTAACAAAAAAGTTTAATACTATATTGTAGAAAGTCCATAGTTTTCTGACAAAAAAAAAATCCCCCCCTCCCAGAATGTTTAACACCCTCTCATTCAGTAAATATAGCGAATAGATAGTGATTTTTGTCCATATCGATAAAAAATCTAATAAAGAATAATTTATCCCTCTGCTGTATTTCAATAGTGTGGACGAGTTTCATGTAAATTTAATTTAAAAACCTCTAATCTGAAGCCAATGACCGAAGCAACCAGCTTGCAATATTGTATCCAGAAAGGGTTATGGGAGATAGTTTGCTAAGGCAGACAGACCTGAGTTCGTTGACCTCTTACTTCTGTATTAAGAGAAGAAAGAGGGACGTGTTAGTGGTGAAACCAGTGAATAGGGATTATAAAGAATGGACACTGAGCGAATTTTCCTGTGTTTTGTTTCTCTGTGCGCCAGCGGTTAGTTCCACTTTCAAGTGCTAGAGGTAGTGTAATCGAGCATACGCTAAGATATTAATTGAAAATAGAATGAGACACAGGATCCAAACATCGCCTACCTTATTGCATAATCCAGTAACGCTTTGCTTCAAATAAATTCAAGTTAACAGCTTTTCCTTATTTCTCAGTGACAAACTAGTTGTAATAATAATATTTTATATTTCAGATATAATACATTATATTATAAAATAATATAATACATTATAAAATTAAGTATTGAATTCGTTTAATATTTGTATAATAATATAATATAGGTATATGGTTTTACTTCTCGTAAGAGTTTTGTTTTTCCATTTTCAGCGCTATCAAATCATTACATATTTTAATTGTTGTTGGTGTCAACGTCTCAAGTCTCATTATAAATGAACTCTAGAGTCTAGACATTGCAGTTAATGAAGGATTTATTATTTTATGGATCCAATTTATTTTATTTGAGTACATAATGTACCTAGATGTATTAATTATATGTGTTATATTTCCGCTGTGTCGACTGCTAGCTGGTGTGATGTCAGTGCCAACTCTAGGGAGAAAGCAGAATCTGACGCTTTAGCTGGCTTGAAGGTCATTGAAATCAGTCCGGCTGCATCAAAGGTACCAACGCGAAGTGTCCATTCTTTATAATCCCTATTCGCTGGTGAAACTTCCAACTCAATTTTCTAATTAACCATGAATTTAATCACGAAATGTAATACAGGATTTCATTTAAGTGTACCCTATCATCCCTTTCAATCTCTGTATTTCTATTACAATTTTATCCTCCTTTTCCCAGCCCAGCTGTAGGGTAGCAATAATCATTAGTTCTCAGCTTTGTGTTTGAGGTTGGGAAGGAAATGGAGAGGGCATGTTCTTTATAACTCGTAAGGGATGAAATGTGTTATACGTGTTACTTTACATTATTCAATAGACTATCAGACAATGAGTTGATATTTGCTTAGTTATAATTGGAAATGCATTTACTGAAATGATAAATATAAATGAAACAAAAATTAAACGGTGTATCATCTGTATTTTTTTTTTTTTACCAGTTTAAATGCAATGTACATGGCATGATGACAATGACCTTCAACAACCCAGGTGGAGACGTTTGTTCAGAGCAATATAATTCTCAGCTTGTTGTAGGATGCAACATTGCAAGTTCTCATAATTCATGTATTTTAAAATGCACGTATTTCTGGAACTATTCAAAATATATCAAAATGATATTTGACTTTTTGTTGCTCTTTACTCAAGAAATCATCCACCACAATTATTGACATTACTTACGGTATACTCTTTGTGTGTATATATATATATATATATAATCATACATCATATCAATTGCGTATAATAAAGATACACATTCATTTTCAGACAAATGCCTCATGTCAACAGACCAACTCTTATTTTTAAGAATCTTCAGGAATTCCATGTCATCATAAAATGAATGTGATCTTCCAATTCTCAAACAGTAGGTACTGCAATATGTTAAGAAACTTGATACTATCGAGTCATTACAAACATTCTTTTAAAATTCGTTATAAACTGAATATAATCTTCATCTTACGATGTTTGGATGACGTATATACGTCCGTTGATGTGACATATTAATGAATTAAATACTATTATAGTCACAATCATGCCATGGTATGAAAGAAAAATTTCACAACCTCGAGCGGGAATCGAACCTGCGACTTCCTGTTCTCCGGTCAGGCGCTCTACCACTGAGCTATCGAGTTCGTCTCACGCCAAAGGCTTGGAATTATCCTTTCATACTGGCGACTCTGTTATAGAGTACTGTCCATAGCGTCTGATCTTAGTCAGCACTGCTTATGGGTGGAAAGAAACTTTACAAATGTAATCTTCATCTTACGATGTTTGGATGACGTATATACGTCCGTTGATGTGACATATTAATGAATTAAATACTATTATAGTCACAATCATGCCATGGTACGAAAGAAAAATTTCACAACCTCGAGAGGGAATCGAACCTGCGACTTCCTGTTCTCCGGTCAGGCACTCTACCACTGAGCTATCGAGTTCGTCTCACGCCAAAGGCTTGGAATTATCCTTTCATACTGGCGACTCTGTTATAGAGTACTGTCCATAGCGTCTGATCTTAGTCAGCACTGCTTATGGGTGGAAAGAAACTTTACAAATGTAATCTTCATCTTACGATGTTTGGATGACGTATATACGTCCGTTGATGTGACATATTAATGAATTAAATACTATTATAGTCACAATCATGCCATGGCCTTTGGCGTGAGACGAACTCGATAGCTCAGTGGTAGAGCACCTGACCGGAGAACAGGAAGTCGCAGGTTAGATTCCCGCTCGAGGTTGTGAAATTTTTCTTTCATACCATGGCATGATTGTGACTATAATAGTATTTAATTCATTAAACTGAATATATATCTGAATTTATACCTAAACACGTGCTGAACTATTAATTTAATAATACACAATGTGTCCGCAGAAACATTCTGAGGTTATAAACTGCTATAATTCTGTCACTATGTATTTTACGAAATTCATATCGGTGTCATTAGAAAGAGCAGCTCAAAGAATTTCAGGAAATGCGAAATTGATAACTGTTTACTGAAACAATAGAAGGCAGCACAAGAAGAAAGAAAAAAACGCTGTTTCCGCTATTTCGCTTGTCATTAAGGCATTCTTTAAATTTTGTATAACTGATAACTGCGCCCGACGGAATGCTGTAGCTCAAGTGTATAGAATTAATAAATATTATTATTATTACTTCCATATACGGACTTACAGAGAGTAATACAATCGTGCTTTTTGTTATTAGATGAACTTAACATTGAAACATATGATTAGCTGTGTCTTTTAATATCGCAATAGTCAAACTGTTCACATGTTTTATGATAATAATATCAAAAGGAGTCACAGGAAAAGACTTTATTTGGTGTTGTGGACTTCATCTACGGTAATTTAATTGAACCTAGACAACTGGCACACAGTATGTTCTGACCCTGTTTATATGAGACATGCTGGAATGATCTTAGACAACACTGTCATGATTTTTCTTACATCCCTAATAAATAACATGTTATGTATTTAATTATTTGTTTGCTTGAAGTCTATTAATCACTTCACCTTGTAATAAGCTCAGTCATAACAATATATATGTAAAAACCACACCACAATAATTCTCATTATGTTTACTTTATAACTATAATTTCAGTAAATAGATTTACATCTATATCAGCCCTGCACAAGGCATGCGCTCTCCGAGCCGGCTCACAGCTCATGAGCGGAATGCAGATATTAGCTGCGCTCTGTATAAGAGTGGATTGGAAGAAGGGGTGATCTCGTACAAAATATACACAAAAGGAAGTACTATTACGAGTGTTTATGAAATGAATTCCCGTTCAGTGTTTGCAAAACTATCTTGGACTATTATTAATTAATAAAGAAATATTTATTTTACAGAAATAATATAAATTCTATAGTTACTTAAATGTACAATATCATTTTGTTATAATTTTATTTATCAGTACATGAAAACGAAGTTTCATGCTGTTGGCAGTTGAAAGGAACAGTAGCCTACTGATCGTAATGAAACATCAGTTACAGATGTTCGATGTCTGCCTTTATTTAAGTTGATTATAGAAAACAGTTGCTTATAAATATAAATGTTGAGCCAAACATAGCAATCATTTTCACAGCTAGCCTGTGTAGTCGTGGATATTATTGCTAATGTTTAGTCTTGTAAAACTCAACCAGGCTAGAAGTATTATTCAAATGATCTTTAGCCCTTAAGTCACATTGAAGATCAATAAGTTCGAGCTGTAAATCGTTAAAAGTTAAATATTATGTTTTATTTAACGACGCTCGCAACTGCCGAGGTTATATCAGCGTCGCCCGTGTGCCAGAATTTTGTCCCACAGGAGTTCTTTTACATGCCAGTAAATCTACTGGCATGAGCCTGTCGCATTTAAGCACACTTAAATGCAATCGACCTGGCCAGGAATCGAACCCGCAATCTCGGGTATAGAAGGCCAGTGCTATACCAACTGCGCCAACCAGGCCGACCTGTAAATTGTATGACCTATTTCAGCTGATTTTGAAGGAATTTATTATGATAACTTTAAACTTCTTTCCAATTAAGACAAGATCTTGGAACCTAGAATTAAATTCATATTGAATTTCAATTAATATTTGCACATAATCGTTTAACATAGCTTCATCACGAGCAGTTTCTATCATTGGAAAGTGAGCCATATTACCTTCCGAAACTGACTTACGACTTATGTCTGGACTCGTAATGATGCATTATGTTATGTTTCTTTCTACCTTTCAAAATGTTGTGGTAGATAAGGCACTGAGTATTTACTCTGGCAGCTATGAAAAAAATAAGCATTTTCCCATGCAACATTGAAAGAATTTGCCTAATGATCACTTTTCCTTCTTTTAGATTCCTCCATACCATACTGTAGCAGTAGGTAAGCAACGTGAAACAGTTACTGAAAATACACACTGCACTCCACTACACAGCTGAGTGGTCATTTCCCTCTCCTCTACCTATAGCAAGTCTATGTCATTCTGACGTGTCTTCCTCTCTGTTTCAGCGAGCGGTAAACACAGCTCTCCCGCTCCAAACGAGTGCTGTTTGTGCAGGTATGATCTATATAATCAGCACTAACTAGGTTATCAACTCCTTACCTGATAGTCTGCTGTATAGAATAAAAGAACACGTATAACATACATTAACAAAAGACGTGAACAGTATATCCTACTTGTACTGTGGTCTGTGAACTCAAACGTTGAAATGTGATTTTCAAATGAAAATACGACCGCTCATATTTGCCACATGTAGAGGAATTATTGAAGGCAGATGCCATTAGATGTCTATTTAATGTAAGAAATCCTCTAATATGATCTGTAGCATACCCAAATACTCTCTAACAATAACACTGGAAAGCTTTCCTGTTTAGCATTGCAAGTGGCAGCAAAAAGTGACTGTGCTGCCATCCAGTGGCTTGAAATGTTGATACGCTCCTTCCAACATGCTAGGTTACGTGAGGAAAAGAATCTCCACATGTGTGCATTTGATGTCAATAAGAAAACGCAAAGCAATAGTATAATTTGGAGTCGTTTTGTTCACAACATTTTAAATTAATAACAAGTTAATTAATAACCGACTGGTTCACATGAAAATTAAGCTTTTCTGTCCTCTATAGCAGCCATTTCACCTCAACAATGAACAAATTTGTTTATATGCGCTATTATGAGGCAATGTTACAACTAGGAAAACAATGTTGCCACAACTAAACTTCTTGAGTTTCTCTTTTCATTGGTGCTTTTTTCATGCACCTCAGATTCATATAACGTAAATTACATGTGTTCGAAACTGGAAAAGTCTTTTGTAGGAGCCCTGTATATACCATACCAGTAAGTATTTTTCAGCCCTGATTTATTTTTACTCTGTCATCATTTTAGGATTTTCATCTAAATTAGGATAATTAACAACTACTATTTATTGCTTTAATATCTGTTATTTATTTGCAATGAATAGCCAATGTTATTATACTGCGTCAATAATTTTGATGTTCACTTGTTAATACAGTAATAACTGCCCTGTGAAATAGTAAAATAAAAAATTCTGTTTTAATCCCAGACAATTCCGAATACATTTTCCCTTGCGTCATTCTTGGAAATGAAAATGTTTGCAATCTTACTGTTGTCACTCTCATCCAGTACTTGTCCGTAGATGTGACACACTGTTACATAGTTGAGCCTTTTTTGGGTCAGAGGTTGACTGCAAGTATGTCTCGAGTCTGCATAGTGCAATGAAGCTTCTTTCAGCTTCACAGCTGAATAATGGACATATCAGTAAAAGCCATACAATATTTTCTACATTTCTAAATAGACATCTAACCTCTTTCATCATTGATTTCAAAGCTTCTTTAGCATCATTTAAGCAGGTACCCTAATCTTGTTCTTTCATTGGAACAAATGTATTTCCAATTTTAATTATAACATGTCCGGAGCTTCTAGGTGTTTGATTTCAATTTCCTGATTCATACACACAGAAAAGCCCTCATAACGAAGTGGAAGTGGGGTGGTCATGTAGCAAGGCAGCAACAAGGCAGATGGGCGCGAGAAACCACCATGTGGGACCTCTACATAGGAAGGAGAACACAAGGCAGGCCAAGAAGAAGATGGGCAGATACATTCAAGCAGCAGCTGGGAGGGAACTGGTCAACCATCGCCCGCAACAGGAACGAGTGGAGACAAATAGTGAACAAACTCATATAGAACTAAATTTTGACAAACTCTAGTGTATCTCACATAGTGAATGTGAATGTAAATATTGTTCACGTGAAATAGCTCATCATGTGAACCACACCATCCGAGCTTCCCCCCACTGTGTCCCATGAAGGGCTAGGGCCTCCCTAGCCCTTCATGGGACACAGTGGCTTCATTCATTCATTCATTCATGACTATTTCAGGATAAGATGTTATCACATCAAAATTTTCCCTTTTTATCATGACATTTTTCAGCAGAACTTGTTTCTTTCCACCACGGCCATTGAAAATTCGATTTTGAAGTTCTACCACAGCTGTGTCTATCACTTCACAGTATTCTTGTTGGTAATATTCTTCATATGATTGATATCCATATGACTCGAGCTTTTCCATCAAATTTGCTTTCCCATTGCAATCTTTTGAAATAGACTGAAACTTTTCATTAGCCTAAGTCAGTTTAAACCATCAATAATGGTTTCAACAGATTTAATAAGACCTACCATAGTATTTTTCTTCCCCTGTTAAGACTTGTTCCCAAGAGTTGAAGAACATCAATTACCTGTTCCCCCATCAATAAACCAAGACACTGAATTGAATTTAACCGAGGGGGGCACTATGGCTCAGCACTGCAACTTCTTGAGATCTATTGCGCTAACTCCCTGGTGACGCATTCCCAAACCCACACTAAGATTCTCTGTGTACCCAAGATTTCGAGCAGGCAACCCCACTCGTCCCTAGGCCAGCACCCTCCATGCATTGCCAGCAGGCATTCAGGGGATGCTACAAAATGATAACGAAATGAAGAAATGGTGACAGAATGGTGTAAATGCCTAATTTGGGGAAAAACAGGAGAACCCTGGGAAAAACCCCAACTGCGACCTTGTCCACCACAAGCGTCACTATGGATTTTATCAATGAAAAAATTCCAGATATAACCGGGAATCGAACCCGGGCCGCCTGCATGACAGTCTGAAGGTCTGATCATTCAGCCACTGCAGAGGGTAACCAAGATATGTTAAGTTACTCCATTTCCAAACACAATTTTGAGTTCACTTTGAAAAATTCCAAGAAGTCAAGTAATAAATTAAAAAAGAATGGTATTCAACCATATGACTTATTGCATAAAGATAATTCTCAGGATTGAATACTATTCTTTCTGAATTCAAACAAAATGATTAGACCACTGCCTCCTTTATAATCTACTTCTGATAGTTTACTGAATGTTTCAAAGATCAAATAATATTTTTTTGAGAATGTTCTCTATTTGTGACTTTCGGTAGATCCATTTCGTGGCACAGGCTGGTTTGATCCTGGCAATATTTTCAATTGATCCCTGAGTTGCTTCCTCATGAATGTGGGTGAATACAGATTTAACTTCAGTGTTGGAAAATAAGATTCCCAACTTGATTGGCCCATTCCATAGAATTTTTACTGTTCTAGATTAATTACAACTCTTCTTCATGACCAAGTTACAGCAATGAGCACCACAATGCACATAAGCCAAAGATTGTTTGTCAATTATGATGTACTGAATAACTTTATTGAACACTCTCATGTTTTCAATCCCATCACAAGCCTGTTGTCCAAGATTTGCCAATGGCAGTTGTAGTCTAATGAGAACATCTCAAATGAATGATGCTATGGCTTCACCAGTGGTTAAAGTAGTTTGGTAAAATCCTATAAAATAACATTGGGACGAACTACATTCTTCAAATCACCTTGCCTCGAATTAAAAATTCCATTTTTTTTTTTACTGAGTAAATTAGTTTCCTTCGGAACTACGTATGTTTCGGAAAATGACTGGGAGGGGGGGGGGGGTCCCCCTTGTCCCCACCTGCCATGACGCCCATGACTGAGATCATAATTGTGAAAAACGTTCTGAATTCTAAAGAAGATAGTAAGTTGAAATTATTAAATCAAAATATTTCGATGAACTTTAAATAAGTGATAGAATTCATTACGTATATTCTTGGTACAAATGCAAATGTTGAAAGACTGTTCTCCTGCATGAACTCACTATAGACTGATGAGAAAAACAAGTTGCATATAAAGACAATAAAATCAATGCTTATTGTGAAATCATTTTTCAGCGCAGATTGTGCTGCATTTCATGACTTAATGCTTCAGAACAAACAATTGTTACAAGAAATCATTTCTTCAGATAAATAGTAAAAGTGAGTCTGATTTATAACAGTGTAAGTATTCTCAGGTGAACCTATTTTGTAAGGAGCACTTCAATTTACAATCAATTTTTTTCAATTTATTGTTTAAGTAGGCCTAAGTTACTTTAAATGAGTTTTCTACATCACGCGATACTGAAGGTTTTTTTACGAAAAAAAGTGGAAAAATCGTCTAATTTTTAAAGAGAAGCTAGTTTGGAATGTGAAGAATTCATATAGGTAGGATTAAACGTCGGCTGACCTGAAAACAAAATAGCAGAAATTGGAAAGAACTGATCAGTATACGTAACCTAAAAGTGATTGCTGAACACGTGAAATAAAATGGCAGAACATCTCAAAATAAATGCGAAATGAATATTTCACTTCACATAGTATACCCTATACAAGGATATAAAATGTCTAAACTAACCTCACCTAACCTGTGACACAGTCGTATATGCAAGACATACTACGAAAAGACTAAATAACCTAACCTAATCTGTCACAGATTCTCGCACTGTAGAACTAAGAAAAATGCAAGTTGGAGATTTCAGTGTCGCGTGCGACAGAAAAGTCCCTTAGGATAATAGTAGTACCACAGTCTAGTATATACAGTCACGAAACTTGAGTTGTGAGGGTGCTAAGAACAATAGACTGTGCTGGTACTATTTCGCATTGTCTGTAATGAGGTGATATTAGCGATCCTAGTAGTTAGCAACTATCTATGGATGCATATTTACTACGTACTGAGCTTCGTGACTGTATATACTAGAATGGGGTAGTATTAGGCCTACATAATAAGAATAATTCAAATTGAATAACACAATTTTTAATAACGAGTTATGATGCATAAAATTCGTTGTCAAGAAATAGTCATTACGTAAATAACTTACTTTTCTAAAATTCTAATCACAAAAAAAAATGCGTAGGTATTCAGCATAGCAGTTAGGGGATGTGAAGTTATCTTTACGTATATAACAAACGGAATGGGACATGGTTAATGTACGGTACGTACTCCCGACATATGTTGTCATACAGGCCAGTTGCCTACGTAGGAAAACAGAGTTAGTCTTTGTGAATCATAATATGTAGAATATTTTCACACTTTTATACATAATACAAAACATAAAATTAAGCAAATATAGTTGTTATAATTGAATTATTAGCCCTTACCATTTGGGTCTGACTTCTTGAAGCAATTTGCAGCATCTACAAAATTAGTTGCTGCATCATGTTTGCTGCCTGCTTTTGCATGAAGAGAGGCTGCTTCACAGAAGGCATTTCCTGCTGCTCCCCACTTTTTTGCCATTTTGAACATATTTGCTGCTCGTTGATAACATTCCACGGCTTCTTCTACTTTTGAAGACCCCCTGAAAAGCAACGTAGGCTATAACAATAGGTCTACTTGGTATACCTACAGCACTTGAACAACGAAACGTGTTGTGCAGTAACTTATAATTTTCATCATAGTTCATGTTGTCTGCAATTATATTTATGTGACAGAACTCTATTAAAAATTAGATTTCAAATTTATTGTCAATTTATAGTTCATAAACTAATTCGAGACTATGCAAATCCGGAGTGTAAGTTGTAGTTGTCATTCGAACAAAATTTCTTGAAACGAGTGTTATAATTACCCAAATAATGATCCAAAGAAGCCTTTCGATGAACTTAATTTCTTCTCCGCCTCTGCCATCAACTGCATTGCTTTTTGCTCGTTATCTGCCATTTTTCACGATAAAATTTCTTGTAAAATTCAGTTTTGCAATTTTCTGCCACTTGCTTATTGACGAAATGTATCGTATTTCTACCACTAGAGGCCACTGATAATCAGACTAAAAGCGCAAGTTCTACGATGACGTTTAGTCACGTGTGGCATGTTTTGTCACATGTTAGAAAGGAGGGCTTTTAATTTTTAAATACTTGAAACAAATCTGTTTATTGTATTAAGCAATTTGTTGTTCATTGCAGTGTTTATCTGTAAACTTAGACGTTTCTCGGCAATTATATATTAGCGTATTATCTCTAAATATTTATCCTAGATATGTAATTGGACAGTACGACAAACTTTTTATAAACCTAGTAGACTGTGCGATGTCACACGTAAATTTGCGAAGTGCGTAATTTAAGTATGAGTATATTATACTAGGTACGGTACGAGGCACGCGCTGCATACCATTAAATTATATAATAAAGTATTTCAGTCAGATATTTCGGTAGTCACTAAATGCAGTGGTCTTTTTATGCCGCTGGAATGTATCGGAACTCGAATATGTGAAATACTACTCGATTTCTAATTCATTAAAGAACTAGAAAGAGCCTATATGCTTCTTATGATAGTTACGGAATTGACCATACTGCTAGTTCGAGAATAGTACCGGAAGAATTCGTAAAGGGCCTAATATGATTACTTGATTAGTTTCCTTTCCCTCATTAATTTCCGAGATTTCATTTTTACCTTCTCAACACGTACCTACGCAGTGAAATGAAAAGGTGATTTGTTTCGAGCGCGCTGAAAGAAAGAGAATACTAATAAGAGAACTGTTGAGCTTAAGTTGAAATTTCCCTCTAATTGTGCACTTTTTCAAGTATTCACAGCAGTTTGACAAAAATAACAAAACAGCTGCCCATACAAATAAAAGCTAATACCTTACTATAATAATACCGGACAGCTAGCAGTTCTGCGCGCGAACGACGCTGGTGCTGCTACCTAGGTGGAGATATTCGCGAATAAAGCTGTAATCAACTGCAATGTATATTGTTGCTGGGCTAGTTAATAGTTTTATTAATTAGTGCTGTGTTAAAATGTCAGGGTGTATATGTGCTGTTTATAATTGCTACAATTACAGCATTACAAATTGCCCCAAATCTTACTTTAGATTTCCGAGAGTTTCTTTATTAGGCCTAATGCCTTTGTCTCTGTGTTGATAGAACAATAAAAATTAGCTTTTTTATTTAGGCCTAATAAATGAAGTTAAGTTAAAATATATTGGAAATTTTAAGGTTTTAACAAATTACATAAGTTTTATTGTTGTCCACATGCATTTAACTTATTATTACAAGCAACAGATTACTACCATTTTTATCTTTGCAGTTGTTAGTAATGGGTATATAAAGCGCTATTTTAAATTCATTCTATATGTCAGAATTAATTTTGTCTCACTAAAGCAATGAAAAAATACGCAACAATTAATTACGGAAAATAATATGAAGCATGCAATATTTCTCATAATATGCAGCTTTGATATAAAATAATGTTACATTAAATACGGTACTATTCAATTAATATTTGTATTTGTGGACGTAATTCCACGCCACTCCGCTAGATGTCAAGTCCGCGATATTTCGCACTCATGTCAATGCTGCTAGTATACAGCTATCCGGTATTATTATAGTAAGGTACAGCAGTATTTGATAAAAGGACATGCTCTTAGAAGAAAAAATGAAAATATAGCAAAGGTGGCCTTAGACTGGCATCCTCAAAGAGAAACGAGAAATAGAGGGAGGCCAAAAATTACTTTGCGAAATAATGTAAGAAAAGCTAAACAACAAGGCTGGACTGAAATCAAAGCTTTGGCAGAGAACAGACTTCGATGGCATGCTTTCATTAAGGCCATATGCTTCCCAGAGGAGTAACTAGAACCACCACGAGAACTATATTTTACATAATAAGAAAGTATTCTTACCTTATGTATTGAATGGACGCTTAACTAAAACCATTTGAACCAACATCCACAGATGTATACATAGACTCTTCAAAAAGAAACTGTAGGTCTAACTATTACGACACTTCATTTATATCTGAGGGCCACTGATGTAGCTCAGGAGGTAAGTGTGCTTGCCTGCTCATCTAGAGCTGCGCTCAGGTGTGGTTTCGATTCCCATTTCGGGCGATTACCTGATTCAGTATTTTTCCGAGGTTTTCTCCCCAACTGTAAGGCGAATGTCGGGTAATCGCATGGTAAATCCTCTACTTTATCTTGTAAAGTGTCCACACCTGTGGAGTAATGGTCAGCGCATCTGGCTGCGAAACCAGGTGGCCCGGATTCGAATCCCGGTCGGGGCAAGTTACCTGGTTGAGGTTTTTTCCGGGGTTTTGCCTCAACCCAATACGAGCAAATGCTGGGTAACTTTCGGTGCTGGACCCCGGACTCATTTCACCGGCATTATCACCTTCATATCATTCAGACGCTAAATAACCTAGATGTTGATACAGCGTCGTAAAATAACCCAATTAAAAAAAAAATCTTGTAAAGTACCATCTATTATCAATTTCATAAATGCTAAATAACCTAGTAGTTGGGGATAGTAGCCTATGTGCTCTGCATCAGTCACACAGCGAGCAATCCATTTTTTGCTTCAGTGATGCAGATACTCTTCCAGCTTATTCACAAGCTATCTGGAAACATTGTGTACAGTATTGTAGCTACAGTTATTAATACCTGAGTTTGTTAGCTGTGCCACAAGTAGAGTTCATATCGTTTACAATACTTCCAGTGTAAATCATAATCTGTTGATAAATTAAATTCCTAACTGTTTAGATGTTTCAATCGAAATGAGATAGCCAAGGCAGTAAAAAGTAAAATGTATATGTATATATGTGTGTGTATATGTGTGTGTCTATATATATATATATATATATATATATATATATATATATATATATGGATGGTAACCTCTGCTCCAAAATGAAACTGATAATAGATCATGAGGAGAGAGTTGAAAAATCTAAATAAGTTTTTTTCTCCAACATTCACCGTTTTAGAAGAAATCATTATGTTTCTATGAGACACTTGGCAACATTATGGCTACTACAATATATCTACCAAGCGCGGACTGCACTCCTTACCTTCCCCCCTCCCCTCTGCTGTACTCAGTGATGCGCAATAGTGCATTGCATTGCAAGATTTATTTTAATGATTTTTGCAATTATTCAACTTAAATTCATGGCTAAATGGTTTGATACGCAAAAATAGATTCAAGACATTAACTGTTCACATTGTTTTTACCTATCTGCTTGTATAGCAATCAACCATTTCTCTTGAGTCATTACTGCAATACAGCACTGCAAACATCCTGTATGTATATGTGTATATCTGTATATGTATATAAGTATGTATATATCTGTATGTGTGTGTGTGTATTTACTTCCAAACCTATCACTTTACTTGCTTCAAGTAAAATTTCCGTGTTTTCCCTAACCGTTTGTGAATTTTCTCCTAACGTATTCACGTCATCCGCATAGACAAGAAGCTGATGTAACCCGTTCAATTCCAAATCCTGTCTGTTATCCTGAACTTTCCTAATGGCATATTCTAGAGCAAAGTTAAAAAGTAAAGGTGATAGTGCATCTCCTTGCTTTAGCCCGCAGTGAATTGCAAAAGCAAGAGATAGAAACTGGCCTATACAGACTCTACTGTAAGTTTCAATGAGACACATTTTAATTAATCAAACAAATTAATTTCTTGGGAATACCAAATTCAATAAGATTATTATATAAAACTTCTCTTAACCGAATCATATGCCTTTTTGAAATCTATGAATAACTGGTGCACTGTACCCTTATACTTCCATTTTTTCTCCAATACCTGTCGAATACAAAAAAATCTGATCAATAGTCGATCTATTACGTCTAAAACCGCACTGATGATCCCCAATAATTTCATCTACGTACAGAATTAATCTTCTCAAAAGAATATTGGACAACATTTTGTACGACGTCAGCAAAAGTGATATTCCTCGAATATGGAATGGAATTTATCGTAAAAGGTAGATCTTAGAAAGGAGATCTTTCAGCGAGAATGTTAGCCACTTGTGATCGCATCATAAGGAAACCAAGCGAATTCGAAAGTCAATGGTATGACATTGCAATGTTTGCTATAAGCCAGTCAGATGTCATTTTTATATTCTTGTCTAAACCATGCAATTCAAAATGTTGTAATAGCTATGTAGAAAAAGTTTGACCCTCATAAAAATATACAACCTAGGTCCTCACATCCCTCTATGGAAATGTAAAAGAGAGCTGTCTAATTTATAAGTACATATAGCATTGTAGTGGAACAATGCTAGATATGGTTTCATTAACAAAACCTGTTCTTTGTAACACCTGCTACCACTTCCCAAAATCCATAATAAAACCATCGAAACTCCTTATATATAGTCTGCTTCAATATAGTGCTGTATTTATTGAATTCTTTGTTTCTGGCTCTTTTGTGTCCAATGTGAAGTTACCTTCCACAAGAAACAAACATTTATGAATAGGCTACGTATTCCAGCTACCTAAAGACTGAAGTTAAAGACACAGTGAGTATATAGTACGCGGAACACAGGTAATGCAACGGATAAGGATATAAACAAACGCATCTCGCTGCATGTTCGTGGAGTACAGTCAACTCCCGACATTCTGAAGCTATACTAGTAAAGACATGCTTGAGCCGTGGTGTTCATTTTCGTCGTGATCTTTGCAGTGAATAATAACGTGCATTCGTAAGTTATGGAACTTGAACATGTGGATGTCACTTGAAATGATTTTATATTGCAAGAAATTCTTTCATTAGCACATGACGTTATTACCAAAATATTAAAATATGGTGTTCACTTAAATCGGCTACAACTTGCCATTTAAAATTGGAATATATCAGTCTCCTAACTGTCCATTGTGCAACTCAAATCAAGAAATGAATTCAGAACATCTCAAAATCTGTGCGTCAGTGGCTAACCATGACAATATCTTTGAAAAATATTGGAGTGCAAGAGGTCAAATGACTTTATTGTCAAATGCCTGGCATTAGAAAACAACATCATCATGGTAGGCTACATAAATCAATGCTAAATTTTCAGATTTTGATGGTACTGATAGTTTTGGATTACGTTCAATACACTTTCCGTGTCTTTTGCTACTGCAGTGTCTTTCAGTGCACTGTTTTTGTCACTCTTACGTTTATTTTACACAATGTATATGTAATATTTGTCTATATTGACAGTGAAAATACTAGTTCAAATATCCTCAACTATGCCCTGCAATATTACATGCTTAAGCGTCTTACTCACGGCATTTTACCTCTGCAATGAACCTTCAATCAGCCACAAAGATGTAGTTATTTAAATAATACGACTGGTAAGAGCAGTGATCTATAAGACTACTCACTATGACTGCATCCTGATTTTGACTTTCTAGAGGAGGAGAACAGAGGATGCGTAACTATTTTATATACGAACGTACCTGTACCTGTGCTGTGACGTCATATATACTTCGAATCAGGCAACTTCATTCCGGTTTATAGGTAGCTGGAATACGGACCCTATTTATGACAATAAACTAAATATAGGCCATTGATATGAATGACTCCAGAAAAAAAAAATGTAACTATACCACAATAAAAAAAATTAACAAGTCCAGGACCAGTATGAATGTGAAATGTATGCAATGTTAATACATAAATAGTACAATTCTGGAAAAAAGATTTTGAGCTGTTTGAATGACCAAGACCAAATTGGAAGACACTACACATGCTTGGAAAAAAAAAAAAAAAAAATGTTATGTTTTATTTAACGACGCTCGCAACTGCAGAGGTTATATCAGCGTCGCCGGATGTGCTGGAATTTTGTCCCGCAGGAGTTCTTTTACATGCCAGTAAATCTACTGACATGAGCCTGTCGCATTTAAGCACACTTAAATGCCATCGAACTGGCCCGGGATCGAACCCGCAATCTTGGGCATAGAAGGCCAGCACTATACCAACTTGCCAACCAGGTCGACTACATGCTTGGATGTGGAAAGCCTCCATACATAACGTATCGCTAAGGGAGCTGTTGAAATTCCTTCAATCCAGAATGTTGTAACCCATTGAAAATTGATTTGTTGTAAATAAAAGATGTAAATTTACAGATCTTGCAATCAGAAGATTTTCTCCCCTGGCGGGTTCCAAACTGCAAACCTTTCAGCATGCATGCGCGAGACACTCAGAATCAAGACGAACTGTGGTTTCAAATCTACAGATCTAGGAATACCTGGCTAATGATGAGGAGGAGGAATTGGGTATCTCTAATCCGATTTCTCTTAGGGTCCCGAGTGTTTCCGAGAGCTCGTCGATTCCATGCTTTGCGGAATCATACTTACCAGTTTTAAAAGGGTAGGTGGCTTGTGTACAAGATATTGAGATCGTACACAGTAAGTCTACATTTCCTTTTTTTATTTAATTGAGTTTATCTTTATATTTATTTTTTTGTTTGAGGAAGACAAAGTGTATCTTCCGATTAACAATCTTTTTAAGGATAGGTCAAGCCTAATATGATCCCCAGGAGATGGGTAGTAATAAATCCACTCTTTTTAAACAGAACATCGGTACCAGGACTCTGAAGAACATATCAACTTCAACATTACATATAAAGAAAATGGCAATGGCCACAGACTCGACTGTCTGTTGTGTTACTTTATTTTTATAAAAGCACTGTGATATTTTCTCCATTTGCATTAGAGATTTAATTCAAACATTGTGTTGCTGCAATTTAGGTTATAGCATTAAAGAAAACATAAATACTGTAATTAACTTTTGAAATAGAAAAAAATGTACTGCGAAAATGTAATAAAATGTTCCAAGGTTGTATTATTAAAAATCTTGTAATGTTTAAAATAAAAATAATATCACGAGACAAAATGCTCAAGCAATCATAACATATTTTCAGTAACATGGTCTTTTTGACTGCATGCGCTTCCTCATGTATAAGGCATTGAAAAAAAAAGTAGACCACTGAGTGTAATAGGTACCTTATGGCTGCTACACTTAAGTATCTATAGTTGCGTCGCTGTTATTTCCAGCGTGACTCCTCCTCTTTCCTTATGCCTTAGGAAGTGAAGGCTCTGTAAAGTCTAGTTAGGTAGTATCGTTTGCCATTTTTGTTCTTTCGTTGCCAAGCTACCAGACGAGGAATCTGTTTGTCGCACCATTAAACATAATCATGTCGTAGCTCCTATGATAATAAATCAACGCACTGTAATTGAGCAAATAATTGAGCGGCAATTAACGTCCTCGTGTGCTTTCTGCGAACGCCAGCGAAAGATCCAAAATGGTGGGCGATTATATTATACTGTTTTTGCTGTAAGAAAAATCCTAATGTAAACACAAGCACATGGCTGTTATACCCGTGATTGGCTCACAGTCCAAACACTCACACGACGCAGGAAAATATAGTCCGTATTTGGAAACCATAATCTTGTATTATTTGGAAATAAAAAATTGAATTCTAGTTGTTAAATACAGTGAAACATATAACTTCACTCATATGTAAAACGCTATGTAAAAGAAAAGCTACTTTTATATTTTGTTATGTACTATGAACGCGGATAAATACCAACAGTAATACCGAGGTAGTCTGTTCTTGTAACAAGCTGGCGTCACTTGAGCTCGTAGTTGTTCACGTAAGCACGTGAAGGCTTCTGCATCCTCGGTGTGTGTGTGGTTATTAAACATAAGAGTGGAAACCCTCTGAAAAGTGGAGAAAAACGAATAGTCTTAAATGTATATAATAAATTATGTGAGTTTTAATTACAGTAATTATAAAGTAAATGATTCCTAAGCAAATGAACGCATAGTAGTGAGGTTAGGCCTACTTGACGAGCAACAGGAAATGTTTAACATGAAGCAGAATGTACAACAGTAGGCGGGAACATGTTCTGAGAATCTATGACGCCAAACAGCGGCCAATGAAGCCTCACTTCAGTCACGTGCTATTGTTTATATTAGGATTTTTCTTACAGTGAAAGGATTATAAGTATTCATCCAGCCTTAGGAAGTGAATAGTCATCAGCAGTAAATCACAAGACGCACAAGTTTAAATGTAGCTGGCCTGCAACATGATTGGCTGCCGGAAATAAGAGCGACGGGACTATAAAAAAGAAACATAAAATAGCGTAAGAAGTTTCTGTGACAGATGCATTGTTAGCATGTAAAAGTGAGAATAAGAATGTATCTAAAAATCTTAAATGAATTTTCTTTGTCAAAATTGCATGTCAAACAATTATCTTCTCCTATAAAAAGGAGAATATACTACACATATACTTAACTTCAAACACAATAAGTTATTCTGTTCCTTATACATTGAAGAGGATACTTCAATGGCTTCTGACTGAAAGTGAGAATAAATCCTGTAAGACTGAAATAAGACTGAAAAATAGGTTTGTTCAAATCAAAAATGTATTTCATCCTAAATATGCAATGTTTATAAACATGTATACTTTTATAGTTTTTTGTACTAATATTTAAAAGTCTCCTCTACTATGCTGCTACAATGCTGCCACCAACACCTTGCAAATCATTCATTATACATATCAAATGCACTTTTAATTTAACGTTATATTTATTCCAGCTTAGTATGTAAGTGTGCAACCACTTGTAAGAGTGACAGGTCAAGACAGTGTGCACAAATTTTAAAGTGTACTGTGGCAAATTTACATAAAATTTCGTCCGGTAAGTGTTCAACATTGTTAGAAATTTGATTTTACCAATAATATGGCTTCCTTTTAGGAAAACCAGAATAGCAGCAAGGAAACAAAATCTGTGCATAAATAGCCTGTATTCAATTTGTAATTCTGAGAGAAAATAACGTATGTAAAAAATAAAAAATTTACATGGCGGAATTTTATTTCATATTTCACACACACAAGAGGCACTAGTGGCAAAAGACTTATTAAAACTGCATTCATTTGTAGGAAGGTTCGCTTCAGCAACTTCTTCAAAGAATCACACATTACATACTATTGCAGGATTCAATTTACACCGCATTCTCTCTTGCATACTTCATCATTTACTTGTATCGCTTTTAGTTCTGGCAGATTCCACCAATGCAACAAGTTCTTCTAATTTATCCACATTCTTTCTCGTCACACCGACACTTTCAATCTGAAATTAAGAATTAACATTGGATGAAAGGTTGTAATGTTTCACAATTGACAACAGATATAGGAAAAAAAACTGCACAAAATCAATATACGAGGTGTGATTGGAAAGTTTTTAAGACAAGAGCTGCCACTACTTAAGAGGAGGGGGTAGGTTTGCCTGCAGGTCTGTAAGAGAAAGCTTGTTTTGTCCTTGAAACGTCCTGAAAAAATCACCATGATATCTCTGTTTAGTAGAGAGTGACAGCCTGGTGAGTGAACACGTGTTTTTGGTTCTCGGTGGATTTATTGTTTTTGCAAATGTATGAAAAAACGGAACGAGTTTGTAATGTTGTTGTTGTTTTCTAATGCCAGGCATTTGACAATAAAGTCATTTGACCTCTTGCACTCCAATATTTTTCAAAAATATTATCATGGTCAGCTACTGACGCACAGATTTTGAGATGTTCCGAATCCATTTCTTGGTTTGAGTTGCACAATGGGCAGTTAGGGGACTGATATATTCCAATTCTATGCAGGTGTTTGGCCAAACTATCATGGTCTGTTGCCAATCTAAATGCAGCTACAGACGATTTTCGTGGTAAATCGGGAATTAACTGTGGATTATGATGCAGAGAGTTCCATTTTTTCCTTTGAGATTGTATTATCAAATTTTGTTTGTTGAAGTCTAAGTATGTAGATTTAATAAATCTTTTCACAGAGTAATACGTAGATTTAGTAACAGGTCTGTAAATAGCAGTGCTGCCCTTCTTTGCTAATGCATCTGCATTCTCGTTTCCCATGATTCCACAATGGGATGGTATCCATTGGAATACAATTCTTTTATTGAGTGATATTAATTGAGAGAGCATTTTAGTTATTTCTGCTGTTTGAGATGAAGGTGTGTGTTTAGAGACTATTGATAGAATAGCTGCTTTGGAGTCTGACAATATAACTGCATATGAGTTTGTAATAAATTTTGTTTTAAAACCGGGAAATCAGCTTCAGAGACTTGAACTCTTAAAAACAGCTTTCGGGGATAAATGTCTGAGCCGGTCAAATGTTTTTATCTGGTTCAACAGATTCAAAAATGGCTCCTGGTCCAGCTGGCCTTCCACTTAAAGATCAAAGAAAACATTGCGAAAGTTCACAATTTAGTGTGCTCTGACCGTCGACTTACAATTAGAAAAACGGCTGATGAACTGAATTTAAGTTTCTATGCAGTTCAGTCAATTTTAACTGAAGATTTGAACATGCGCTGAGTGTCCACAAAAATTCATTCCAATGTCAGACGAGCAGAAACAACACTGACTTCAAGTGTTCCAAGAACTGATTAATGGGGCCGAAAATGACCCAGATTTGTTAAAGGGTAATTACAGGTGACGAATCATGGGTTTATGGGTATGACCCAGAAACAAAGATATAATCATCGAAGTAGAAGGGACCAGGTTCGCAGCGACCAAAAAAAGCGTGACAAAGTTGGTTCCATGTGAAGACAATGTTGCTGGTTTTTTTTCGATTCTACAAATATCGTGCATCACGAATATGCCCCTAGGGGGCAGGGGTATGAGTGCACTTAAGTTATCTGTGAGAAAATGTGGTTGAAAGTACTTAAGATTTTGTAAATTCCGTGAAATTTGTTATTTCAGTTTTAATATGTGAAGTGGTTAAAAAATGTATCCCTTTGCCACTAAAATGTTTAAATGTTTTAGCTTGCCCTGGATGCACTTACCTCATATTCTCAGAAATGTCACTTGTACCCCTTTGCTTCTGACCCCCTGATATTTAAATAATGACTCTACTTTTTCATGATTTACACAGCTATTTAAATAACAACTTTTTCACGATTCTCACTTTATAGATCTCTTGGATATGGAACAACAAGTTTTGATGGAGAAATCACTGCAATAAGTGAAAGTCTCAGGAATCTTCTATGCCACATCAATAAATTTAAGAATGCAGTTATATTGTCAGACTCCAAAGCAGCTATTCTATCAATAGTCTCTAAACACACACCTTCATCTCAAACAGCAGAAATAACTAAAATGCTCTCTCAATTAATATCACTCAATAAAAGAATTGTATTCCAATGGATACCATTCCATTGTGGAATCTTGGGAAACGAGAATGCGGATGCTTTAGCAAAGAAGGGCAGCACTGCTACTTACAGACCTGTTACTAAATCTACGTATTACTCTGTGAAAAGATTTATTAAATCTACATACTTAGACTTCAACAAACAAAATTTGATAACACAATCCCAAGGGAAAAAATGGAACTCTCTGCATCAAAATCCACAGTTAATTCCCGATTTACCATGATTCCCGATTTACCATGAAAATCGTCTGTAGCTGCATTTAGATTGGCAACAGGCCATGATTGTTTGGCCAAGCACCTGCATACAATTGGAATATATCAGTCCCCTAACTGCCCATTGTGCAACTCAAACCAAGAAATGGATTCGGAACACCTCAAAATCTGCGCTTCAGTGGCTGGCCATGATAATATCTTTGAAAAATATTGGAGTGCAAGAGGTCAAATGACTTTATTGTCAAACGCCTGGCATTAGAAAACAACAACAACAACATATTTAAAAACAGACTTTTTCACGAATTACAGTAGCTTTATTTACAGACTTTGATGTATTTTATTTGCAATTTTACCGTGTCCCTAGCTATTATACTTTAAGCACCGCGACATGTAAATCACTTGTTGACTCACTGCTGACTTGGTAATGGTTATGCAGCGACGAAATATTTACAAAATATAAATGAGATATGATATAATGCTTAAACAATAATAAAACAAATAATTTAAGGAGGCAATACGTCAAATACTGTTTAAATTAAAGTTAAAAGCACACCATGACTTTACAAGCACATTGCATTTTAACTTTTGGTATAAATCTAAACCTTAGTGACTTACCCCTTCACAATAACTGTACACATCGAGGAGAAGCTGGTGCCTAATCTTGTCGTCATCTCCAATGCCTTTGGCCTCACTACTTGCAGTGGCAGTAGAACGATCTCGGATCTTTTTTAGTCGACGTAAGCTTTCTTCTGTCTTCTGAACTGATGTAAGAACATCATCAACTGAACTAAAAAACCTATAAGTATGAGAGAAATAAAGTATAACAGTGAGTATTATATATAATACAGTACAGTCGATTTCCGACGGTAATTAATGCACGCACTTCCGCGAAATATCGAAAATCGCGAATTATCCGCAAAATTTTTTATTATTATTTAAAGTACAGTAAAAGTTATTCTGTCAGGTTTAATTACTAGAATACACTTCAAAATCACGTACAAAATATGAAACAGTGCAAACATTTTGAAACATTATAATATTATAAAGTGCTGCAGTGGGATAGAATCTTAGAAGAAGAAACACTAGTTTTACAATATACCATAAGGCATTTTAGTTTAACAAAAATAATGTTTTTTTTTTTCTTGGAGGGCTGTTCATTTTTTCCGATTTCAAATCGCAAATTTCTTAAGTATTTTATTTATTTTAGAGGTATTTTAGAGGAGTAGGGAGGAAGTGTAATTCGAGTAAAAACGTAAACGGCATAACTTCACCTTTCCCTCACAGAAGAATCGCGAATTACCCCCAAAACGAATAATAGGGAGTTGACGTACTTTTCCTAGCAATAGCCATCTAATTTGTAAAATTAGAAAAAGTATATCAGAATACTGGACAATTACCGTATTTACCGGCGTAGTGGATGCCCCCACACAATGGACACACTCCAATTTTTCGCGTTAAGATTAAAAAAAATTCCTCGCATAATAGACGTATCTCATTTTAAAAAACATCATTTTAATAATATCGAAAGTCGTAAGATTGGATGCACTGTTTATGTTTAAATTCAAGTTTTTAAATAACAATGCATGGTACCACTGCAATCGTTTTTGTTTTTTTTTTTTTTTCTATATGCGCAGAATACAGGTACTCTCCAATTAATAATGCAGTATTCTTAGGACATCTGCAGTGATGTTGAACCTGACAGTGAATGAGGTAAGGCTAGTGTTAATAATAACAATAAACTGTCTTGTATTATTGTCGCTGTATTCATTGTTACAAGTTATCTGTTTATACAACTGCTGCTAACTATCGATCGTCTTTTTTTTTTTACTTGGTTATTTAACGATGCTGTATCAACTACGAGGTTATTTAGCGTCGATGGAATTGGTGATAGCGATATGATATTTAGCGAGATGAGGCCGAGGATTCGCCATAGATTACCTAACATTTGCCTTACGGTTGGGGAAAACCTCGGAAAAAACCCAACTGGGAATCGAACCCGCGCCCGAGCGCAACTCTAGATCGGCAGGCAAGCCATGCCTCGATCGTCTTAAGTGCGATGCAATCAATATAAAAATTAGTCGTGGTCCATATATCGTTACATATTCTATCGATTATTTCAGCATTCGAGCTGGTGCACCTTTAATACGTGCTTTTTTTTTCACTAAAGCTTTTTCCTCCCATAAAGGACGCACCCTGGTTTTTTGTTATAAAAATCGAAAAAAGAAGTGCGTCTATTGCGCGGGTAAATACGGTAGTAATAATAATAATAATAATAATAATAATAATAATAATAATAATAATAATAATAATAATAATAATAATAATAATAATAATAATAATAATAATAATAAATAACTAATAATAATGCATACAGTTGGGCTTCATACTTAACCACTCAACTGAGCTAAAAATAGACCATGAGAACAGTAATAAATTTAAGAAATGGAAACAAACTACAGATGTACTTACTGTTGTGTTACTGCTGAGAACGTGAGCATCAACCACTGCGTCAGAAGTTCAGGATTAACGATAGACTTCTGGGTACTATGGAATGCCAACGGTAATGCCAGA
This sequence comes from Periplaneta americana, assembly GCA_025594305.2. Classification (NCBI taxonomy): domain Eukaryota; kingdom Metazoa; phylum Arthropoda; class Insecta; order Blattodea; family Blattidae; genus Periplaneta; species Periplaneta americana. Next base: position 33,251,486 of record JAJSOF020000011.1, read on the forward strand.
ACTAGTGCAACATATGAGCAAGGTTTAGAAGGCATCTCCCTGTTCGTTCTCCTGAATAATCTAGGTATGTCACTCACTTGTCGCAAGTGTGGCAAGCTTTGGCCACTGATTTCGCCAAGAATAAATTGCGTTATCAGAGGTAATCTTGTTAACAACTGTTGCTCTGATTCCTTCAGACTACCTGTTTCACACAAAGAAAGCGCAAACAGCTATTTAATTAAACAAAAGGATTAGAATTACAAGTCAACTGTATCAAATGAGCTAACATTTCAATTAACCTCTACTGACCGAATGTTTATGCGATTTATGTCACTTCTGATCTAACTTTTCAGCCTGTAAGAAGGGGGAAGAAGCATCGGATTTTAATAGTTGTGTGGTCTAAGTTTTGTCAGTTACGAATGGGCAAGATAATTAGCCTAAGATCGCACGTTCAAAACCTAGCTACTGCAGTCAATTGCAACCTGTGGTGAAGGATGGGGAGGGCCCATGTAAAATAAAGTGTATGACATGCATACAAGATGATGGAGTTTCATTTGACTGCAGAGAAAGCAGTTACTTTCTTATGGAAAAATAATTAAAAATTAATTACACTGAAATTAAAAAAAAAAATCGATATTTTAATCAATTTTAATAATCTCAATACCATATTATACAATTAACAAACAACAGTAGATTATGTACATGCATTACATGAGCAATACGAATATCATAAGGAGGAAAGTCAATAAGAAAAGCTGGAGTGTTGCTTTGGGACAGTACTGACCTACAGAGGATTAATTAAGTACTGATACACTTATACAGAGTGAACCGTAAGTAATGTAATTAATTTCAAAAGGATATTCTTTGAGATATTTCAAACAAAAAAGTTTAATACCATTTTCCTCGTTTTTGCTTTCTTATCGAGAAAAAAATTGTTTTATATGAAATATTTAATTGCTTGTTTTGGGAAAGCCATTGATTTAATTTCCTATATGCTCAGTCAATTTAAGAGAGTAGTATTTGTGACTAGTTGCAGGAAATGGGACCTAAAGTAGGATTTTTCATTCTTGTGTTTTTTGTGGTTTCAAAAAGAAGATGAAATTAAAATTTGATAACACAACCTCAAGGGAAAAAATGGAACTCTCTGCATCATAATCCACAGTTTCCCGATTTACCACGAAAAACGTCTGTAGCTGCATTTAGATTGGCAACAGGCCATGATTGTTTGGCCAAACACCTGCATAGAATTGGAATATATCAGTCCCCTAACTGCCCATTGTGCACCTCAAACCAAGAAATGGATTCGGAACACCTCAAAATCTGTGCTTCAGTGGCTGACCATGATAATATCTTTGAAAAATATTGGAGTGCAAGAGGTCAAATGACTTTATTGTCAAACGCCTGGCATTAGAAAACAACAACAAAGAGGATGAAATATTGAGCATTAAAAAAAAAAAAATCATGGCTCTAGGAGCTATAGTTTTTAATATATTACTTACTGAATATTGATATTACATTATGCACTTTTCGAGAAAAATGCAAATTAAAATTTTCATTTGTTTCCTTAGCAACTATAAGAAAGATTTAAGTATTTAAGAAGCACTGTGTAAAACTACGTCCTAGTTTAGTATGTAAAAAAAGCCTACAGGTAGCGCAAGATGTCAAAACATAGAAATGCAGTTTTTATATCACAAATTCGTTATTTTGTTCTCCTGTAAAATTTCCTTTCACGACTTTAGGTCCCTTTTCGTGTAACGGGTCACATTTTATGATAATGAATGATTGAAAGAATTTTAGTTTTGTCTTTTAAATGTGCAGAAATTTGACCCGAACAAATGCAACTTATCGTTCTGGAAAGGAATTTTAAAATGTAACATTTGTTCGGATCAAATTTCTTTTACATTTAAAGGACAAAACTAAAATTCTTTTAATCATTTATCATTATAATACACTGCTCTCTTAAATTACTTATTGATAAAGAAGACTTGTATTACTTTGGTACGAACTTCACTAGTCTGATGGTATAAATAATTTCATTTCTGATATGGAGACACCTCAAAGATGGAATTCACTACTCCCAATGATATGATGATAATGGCTAAACAGGATTGAATTTTCATGTGGTTGAAATATGAGGGGTATATTCTGAATAAAGCCCTCTCACTCAGAGAGAGGTTTGTTTATATTCTCTACATTTATGGAGTGGTATTTCCAGCTTCATCTCCCTTCTGAAGGAAGTCATACTAAGATATTTCATTGCGTTTAAAAATACATTGCTCTGACTGGGTTTAAACCTTGCTATATGTACTGAAATTGGAAAAGATATAGGCCCTATATAGTCTGAAGCTACCGCATTTATCTTTCCTAAGAAAAACTGTAAACATGGCATGATGAGTCTTTCCATTGTAAAAGATTCCGAACATAAACTATCCCCCCCATTCAGATATCTGGGAGGGGGATGCAGGGGGAAGGATACATTATGACGCAATCCAATTGATAGACTACGAGCATTTGAAATGTGAATATGGAGAAGAATGGACTGTGTGAAATGGACAGACAGAATAAGAAATAGGCTGTGATAGAAAGAATGAGTGAAGAAAGAATAATGCTAAAACTGATCAGCAAGAGAAAAAGAAATTGGTTGGGTCATTAGCTAAGAAGAAACTGGCTATTGAAGGATGCATTGAAAGAAATGGTGAATGAGAGAAAAGTTCGGGGTAGAAGAAGATATCAGATGATAAGAAAACATTAAGATACATGGATTCTATGTGGAGACTAAAAGGATAGCGGAAAATAGGAAAGATTGGAGAATGCTAGGTGTGTAATGGAAGGGCTGCCGTTGGGTAGAAGACTATTAATAAATTCAGACATTACACATGCATACCTGCAAAGACTCCAGATTTTTAAACCACTCTCATGATCTCCTGATTAATTATATTTTCTCCGGATTCTTTGTTTGTTTCTTGTTAAAAGAGTTCCTGCAATTGTAGACTGTGAAGAAAAAGATATGGACAAAGAACTGGATGTGCTACAGATGCAGTTTTGCTCCTTGCAGATAGAAGATAGTGGAGAAATTAGTTATTAGTAAGAAACAAAGAATGAATGTTCAGTGTCAGGAAGAATAAATTCTGGAGACGGCAGATTAAAGTATGATAAAATGTCAATGTGATGTTAGGTGTTGTCTCAATTCCACACAGCAGTGTAGAATGTGAAAGGATTTTTAGGCAAGTGAACCAAACAAGGACACATTTCAGATCCTCTCTTATTGATGCCACTCTGGAAAAACTACTAAACCTGTACAAAAGTGGAAGTGTTAAGAGCAAAACTTTTGATGTCCCATTCCTGAAGAGGGTTAAGTCTGCAACTTCAAAGTTGTTGGACCATTCTTCGTCACCTTAATAGTAAAGACTAGAAATACATTGTTCCAGTGTGTAGACAATTTAGGCTGGGTGCACACAGAATCAGACGTGGTGCGCCGCGACGCTACATTTTGTTTCATAGTACTTGTCTCCCATTGATTTCTTAAGATGTGGTGCACACAGAATCAGACACGGTGCAACGGTCGCGAGAAGACACGAGGAGACATGGAGAGACAACATCGAATGACTGCTAGAAGTTCGTCGCGAGGAGACTGTCTGATAGCTGCAGTGTACTGAGCATGCGTTAGTAGTGGCTATGATTGCACGCTTTACTATCTACAAATACTATATTGTTGTGTAGTGCACATTATTCATAATGGAGCTCAATGTCGATAAATTAGTTATTTTAGTACTGGAAATATACGTTCTGTAAAATCTTTGAAACAATATCACAACAATAATGTGGTTTCTAAAAAGATGTAAGAAATTGAAAATGAGATGAAAGCACCACGTGAATAATAATATTGATTGATAATAATAATTTGTAGTAGGCCTACTTCTCTGCTCTATACTATCACTCATTATTGATTTAATATTTTTTTTTTTTTATTGTGAGTCATGAAGTAGTCATAAACACAGAAAATGACGTTTGTACACTGCATTAGTGTATTTAATTTTAAGACTCTTTCAATCGTATAGATTTTTAGGCGTATTAAGCGTCCTTAGGAAATAATAACCAAATACATTAGAAATTTTCATATTGACAGTCCTCTTTCATTGACGCCATTTTCTAGCCTAGGCCAGTTTTCCAAATCCACACAGCCAGCAAATCAGTTGTCACGAGCAGACAGTTTTAAGCTGTCATGAGGCGTTGTAAAGCAAAATGTAGCATTGTGTTGCATCTGACTCTGTGTGCACCTGGCATTAGACTCCACAACACATGCTTTAAAAGAAGTAAGTCTCCAAATTTTCCAATTTCTGAAGTTGGCAGGTATGCATATGCTAGCCAAAGATATTTTACAGATTAGCTGTACAATAAAAAAAAGGAGACTATGTATTTTAACGAGCATAAAAATACACTCCGTAATACATTTTTATATCAATAGGAACTTAAAATATACTTATATATTATTTTAATGTACCGAAGTACATATGATATTTCCATGCACATATTCTGCGTCATCATACGATGAAAGAGTAATGGAACAGAGAAAATTTCTCTCCGGCGCCGGGATTTGAACCCGGGTTTTCAGCTCTATGTGCTGATGCTTTATTCACTAATCCACACCGGATACCACCCCAGCGTCAGACAAAATTGTCTCAGATTAAGTTCCAACTCTTGGGTTCCCTCTAGTGGCCGCCCTCTGCACTACGTCATAAATGTCTATGAATGTAGGACTCAAGTGCACACATGTGCTGAGGTGCACTCATTATGAGTGACTAGTTGGCCGGGATCCGACGGAATAAACACCGTCTTAAATCACGAAGTGATTTACGCATATCATATATATTATTTTAATGTACCGAAGTACATATGATATTCTGCGTCATCATACGAGGAATGAGTAATGGAACAGAGAAAAATTCTCTCTGGCGCCGGGATTTGAACCCTGATTTTCAGCTCTACGTGCTGATGCTTTATTCACTAATCCACACCGGATACCACCCCGGCGTCAGACAAAATTGTCTCAGATTAAGTTCCAACTCTTGGGTTCCCTCTAGTGGCTGCCCTCTGCACTACGTCATAAATGTCTATGAATGTAGGACTCAAGTCCACATGTGCTGAGGTGCACTCATTATGAGTGACTAGTTGGCTGGGATCCGACGGAATAAGCGCCGTCTTAAATCATGAAGTGATTTACGCATATCATATATATTATTTTAATGTACCGAAGTACATATGATATTTCCATGCAGATATTCTGCGTCATCATATGATGAAAGAGTAATGGAACGGAGAAAAATTCTCTCCGGCGCCGGGATTTGAACCCGGATTTTCAGCTCTACGTGCTGATGCTTTATCCACTAATCCACACCGGATACCACCCCGGCGTCAGACAAAATTGTCTCAGATTAAGTTCCAACTCTTGGGTTCCCTCTAGTGGCCGCCCTCTGCACTAAGTCATAGATGTTTATGAATGTAGGACTCAAGTCCACACATGTGCTGAGGTGCACTCGTTATGAGTGACTAGTTGGCCGGGATCCGACGGAATAAGCGCCATCTTAAATCATGAAGTGATTTACACATATCATATATATTATTTTAATGTACTGAAGTACATATGATATTTCCATGCAGATAATCTGCATCATCATACGATGAAAGAGTAATGGAACGGAGAAAAATTCTCTCCGTTCCATTACTCTTTCATCGTAAAATATACTTACTTTTGAGCAAGTCCTGACCTTGTTGTGACAAATTTCCCATTCTCGGCATAACGTGATCCAACAAATTAGGTAACCTTGCTACCAATTTCTCTACATCAGTATATAAATGAACAAGAAACTGAAGCTTCTGAGAGCCAGATGACTCACTTCCATTAACACTGACTGCTCCAGATCCAACGCTATCAGAAGGCCACTTCTGCAAAAGAAACACGTGTATACACAATGTTAACTAAGACAGCAAAAACGAATACAATTATTTACGAATAAAAATCATAGTGTCCTTACCTGTTCTAGAGCTTCACCAACCCAAGTATAATACCGAGCCAGAATCTGTAGATTCAGTTTCCAAAATCTGAAACAGATAGTGTCTGTTCCATAACTGGAGCTTATATTAATACAGAGTGATTATTTTCTTCATGTCCCACTGTCAACAGGCAAAAACAACCATAATCCCTAAAAGAAATGTCTGCACAAGCAGAGTACAATGAGCAGTGTTCAGTTGAATTCATAATCTATCTATAAAAGTCACTAACTGCGCTTTAGTTCAACTGTGTGTTCTTGTACTGTAAGCTTACTGTGTATGAAGAAGCCACTACACAGTGTATTATGAGCCTTATGTTGTTTATTTAGTGACACTATACTTTTTACTTTTTTAACTCTGCTCTAGAATATGCCATTAGGAAAGTCCAGGATAACAGAGAGGGTTTGGAATTGAATGGGTTACATCAGCTGCTTCTTTATGTGGATGATATGAATATGTTAGGAGAAAATTCACAAACTATTAGGGAAAAACACGGAAATTTTACTTAAAACAAAAAGATAAGTTTGAAAGTAAATCCCGAAAAGACAAAGTATAAGATTATGTCTCATGACCAGAACATAGTACAAAATGGAAGTATAAAAATTGGAAATTTATCCTTTGAAAAGACGGAAAAATTCAAGTACCTTGGAGCAACGATAACAAATATAAATGACACTCAAGAAGAAATTAAATGCAAAATAAATATGGGAAATACATTCTATTATTCTGGTAAGAAGCTGAAAGTTTGAACTTACAAAACAGTTGTATTACCAGTTGTTCTGTATGGCTGTGAAACTTGGACTCTCACTTTGAGAGAGGAACAGAGCTTAAGGGTGTTTGAGAATAAAGTTCTTAGGAAAATGTCTGGGGCTAAGAGGGATGAAGTTACAGGAGAATAGAGAAAGTTGCACAACGCAGAACTGCACACATTGTATTCTTAACCTGACATAATTAGGAACACTAAATCCAGACGTTTGAAATGGGCAGGGCATGTAGCACGTATAGGTGAATCCAGAAATGCATATAGAGTGTTAGTTGGGAGACCAGACTGAAAAAGACCTTTGGGGAGGCCGAGTCGTAGATGGGAGGATAATATTAAAATGGATTTGAGGGAGCTGGGATATGATGATAGAGACTGGATTAATCTTGCACAGGATAGGGACCGATGTCAGAGCGGCAATGAACCTACAGGTTCCTTAAAACCATTTGTATGTAAGTAACAGATGTCTTAGACATCAAGAATGAAGTTACAATTTCACTTCCAGTGCTTATTGAAAAGAGAAACGTAAATAATAATAATTACCTGTGTGTTAACTGTTCCAGGAATACTCCATTAGCCCAGCATCGCATAAGACAGTCCCAAGCAGTGGTGGTTATTCGCAACTGGAAGTCAGTTGGCGCTGGTCCCCCTGAAAGGACTTGGGGATTGCCTTCACTCATTGCATTCTCAAGTGTGCCAGCAATCTCCTGGAATCTATGGAGAAATCGTTAAATTTAGTAAATCTTAAGTTTTGACAATAATGTTGTTGTTGTTTTCTAATGCCAGGCGTTTGACAATAAAGTCATTTGGCCTCTTGCACTCCAATATTTTTCAAAGATATTGTCATGGTCAGCCACTGAAGCATAGATTTTGAGGTGTTCTGAATCCATTTCTTGATTTGAGTTGCACAATGGACAGTTAGGGGACTGATATATTCCAACTCTACGCAGATGCTTGGCCAAACAGTCATGGCCTGTTGCCAATCTAAATGCAACTACAGACGATTTGAATGGTAAATTGGGAATCAACTGTGGATTATGATGCAGAGAGTTCCATTTTTTTTCCTTCAGATTGTGTTAATCAAATTTTGTTTGTTGAATTCTAAGTATGTAGATTTAATAAATCTTTTCACAGAGTAATACGTAGATTTAGTAACAGGTCTGCAAGTAGCAGTGCTACCCTTCTTTGCTAAAGCATCCGCATTCTCATTTCCCAGGATTCCACAATGGGATGGTATCCATTGGAATACAATTCTTTTATTAAGTGTTATTAATTGAGAGAGCATTTTAGTTATTTCTGCTGTTTGAGATGAAGAGACGATAGAATAGCTGCTTTGGAGTCTGACAATATAAACTCAAAATATTTTAATTGGTCAGCATTAAGGTTTGCTCCTTGAATAATGAAGATATCTACATTATTATCTGAAAGTATATTGGCTATTTTAGTCTTCTTAGCTGATGTTATACCGCCAGCATTCCATTGTAAGATGTTTAGTTGATTCTGTACCATTAAAGTAGTCCCCACCCGGAGATCCGATTGGGGGACTATTTTACCTCCGGATAATTTTACCTTAATGGTACTCATTTCATATTGGAGTGGTTAAATGGCAAGTTGTAGCCGATTTAAGTGAACACCATATTTTAACATTTTGGTGGCTACTTCATCCACACACAACCCCCAAAATGTCTGGAGGACCACACCTGCTGTTGGTCGACGGGTCCACTGGACCTAGTTGGGAGTCTTGTTGTTCACCAGCTTTCCTTCCTTAAGCCATTGGAGGACGATTTTAGTGCCGTAACAGGTTAGCACTAGGAACAGAAAAGTAGAAAGAGGAGGAAGGAAAGTGAAATGAACCCCTAGGCCTAATACTGTCGGGGTCGAAGAAAGTAAGAGTTCAGTCAGAGGACTGGATAGGAAAGGGTAAAGAGAGAATTAAGAGAAGTCTAAATGTAAAGACGTTTATAAAAATGTGTTATTTCTAAATGTGTTTAAAGATAATGGGATAAAATTGATCATGTAATATAATTATTTCTGGGAAATCTAAGCGCAAAGAAACAAAATGGTTGAGGACTTTCACATTCATAATATGCCCAGGATTCGTTCCTTAAGGGGGAAGGTACACCATTGACCTACAAAAATTTAGTGAAATTCATTTTTTTATAGTTAAGCTACTATAAAAGCTAAAGAACAAAACTTTTCATGCTTAATATAAATACATTACACTCTATAAAACATTATTCAGAATATTAAAATAGCTAATAATCACTTCCCTACCCATGTGAACTCTTTCGCTTCATTCTCACTAAGAGAGAGTTTTCTGTAACATAGAATCCAGTGTAAAATGCCCGTAAGTCTAACAGATAAAATAACCTTGAATAATTTATTTGGCAGGGTTTGGCATCAGAGAAGACATGACTAGCAGGAAACCTTCTCTTTTTAAGATATGAAACTGACAAAGAAGCATATACGACGAACAGGCTCTCTTTCTCTCTCCATCCCATCCCTCTCTTTCTCTCTCCCTCTTAAAACTGTTATGTGCAAATGTGCATCAATGTATTATTATTAGATTTTAATAAAAACAGTTAATTGTAAAGTTGTTAATTTATATGACACTGAATATAATTTCAAGACCATAAAGGTTTCATGAAAATATTTAATTGAATTATCAGAAACCTTACCTAATCTGAAAATACACAGGAAGATTCCATCGTTGAAGAAAAGCAATATACTGTGGATGAGCATGTAGTCTCTTCACACCAACCTGAGTGCCACAATACCTCTCCAACTTCTCCAGAAACTCTAGTGTTTCACAGTATCTCTGAAACAAGAAAAACGAAAATCTTGCTGCACTTTAACAAACGTCCATTTAACTTTCTAAAGTAATATTTCAAACTTACTGCTCTTGAATTCAGTTTGGAAGATAGTCATTTTTATATAGGAAGTATATGATGATGATGATGATGATGATGATAATTACTAGGGGGTGGATGTTGATGAAAAGTCGTCATCTTATTTTTCACATTAGGACGATGCCTATTAATATAGAAATCATTTCTATGTTAATATCAACGTAAAAAAGTAATTGCATATGTTGCATTTTTTGACGTTTTTGAACTAATAGGTCATTTTTATATTTTTCGGCATTTTTAATACTATGAAGAACTTTTAGATCATTTGGAATGCATTTTACTTTCTTCTTTACCGATACATCTGTTAAATCATTTTCTAAGCAAATAGGTCAGAAGTAATTACCCACTGAATAAGTGAATAACAGTGAAGTTTGAGTTTTATAGTTTGGAACAAGCTCTAAAGTCCATCCCTCATTTCACTGAAGGCTTCACTTCACACAACGGAAGTAATATGAAATGCTTGACAGCAGCTTAGTTTAAGTGAGGGCTTCGACTGCTACTGTTCTTTTGTAGGTACGAGGGTGTCTTTAGAATTTATGTTTGGCAGGAGGGAAACTTTCACCATGTCCTGGACAGGACGATGTGTCCTCAACATGGTCCTAGTAGACAGATTTTTAACACAAAGATTGCAAGAATGCACGCTGCATCCACAATTTGTTTTGTCATTCACATTCCCTCATCTGGAAGATATGGTAGCAAAAGTGATGTGCAGAAAGAGGAGGAGGCAAAGAATGAAGGCACTGACATGGACCACTTCTGATTGGAACACATTGTAAACCCTCATTAAAATCTATAGTTTGCCCTTAAAACCTTAATTTTGTTGCATGTTCTTTTCCTTTATCATAGCCAAATTCCAGGAAGTTGCCTCCTCTCTCCGAGATTTGCAGGGCAGTCATTGAAACAAGGTGACTAATTTTTAAGAAGTTGTGGTGCAAGTACGGTGAATAATATTTAAATGTCATTTTCTTTTAATTTTATGTCATTTTTCCATTAGTTTAAGGGCATTTTAATGATCATTTTCAGTAGATTTTTAGGTTATCAACATCCGCCCCCTAATAATTACTAAAGGAAATTAAAAAATATACATATATCACAATCATTTTCATTTCAGGCTAGAAAAAGTTTTCAGTGTTCACACAATACATTATAATTACGTCCTTTTTATACAGAAATCAATAACTACTTTACATTAATTTTAAATTTCATTATTTACAACTACTTTATATTAATTTTAAATTTCATTATTTACTTTTGTCAAGTAGAATAAAATACTGACATTTAACGGAATAAATCTATGACATATATAATACAGTGTACCTGATTTAAAAGTTTACTGCTAATGGTACTTTCAACTGTGCTAACAGCTTCTGTCATGCAGTCGACAAGGTAGTCGAAAAAAGAATATCTTGGGCAGTAACTTACCATTATCAGTAATTGTTATTACCAAAAAATTACAGCTTTATTTAAAAACATTCTACAAGAAATGTTATATCATATAGGTTTCCTAGGTCAAAATATATACCACTCTCGTCTTGTACACTTCCGTTCTCTCTGAATTTTCTAAGAAGATCATGCATTGTAAGATGACTAAGAATCCAGAAAGCTGAAAAATACTCTACTAACCTTTTGTGCACTTATCAGGCAGAATTTGTGAGAAGTGAGAAACACACAGTCGCTGTTGTACAGTAAATTGAGAAACTTCCATTCCGAACATGTCATCACAAAAAAAATTCTTGGTTATATAGACAAAATGTAATTTCCGTCCGTAGAGGGTGGGCGAGTCAAATTATCTTATGCTTGTTCTGAGTTATTTCACTGTTATTTCAAGCCCTGACCTTATACAGCGTACACAACCTGAGGCATTTTTGGGAAATTTGTAACACAGGTATGCGAGTGTTGCTTAGATATAAGAAAATAAAATGAGCACATTATATAATACGGTGGCCGGGTAGCTCAGTTGGTAGAGCAGCTGGCTATGGACTGGAAGGTCCGGGGTTCGATCCCAGATGGTGACAGGATTTTTTCTCGTTGCCAAACTTTCAGAACAGCCCCGAGGTTCACTCAGCCTCCTATAAAATTGAGTACTGGGTCTTTCCTGGGGGTAAAAGACGGTCAGAGCTTGGTGCCGACCACACCACCTCATTCTAGTGCCGAGGTCATGGAAAGCATGGAGCTCTACCTCCATGCCCCCCAAGTGCCTTCATGGCATGTTACGGGGATACCTTTTTACCTTTACATTATATAATACAAGACGTTCATGTTTATGACTATTTCCAATATTAATTGTTTAACTTTTATGATATTTATTAGTAAAACATGCACTATGTATAAATAACATGATTTGAAAAATTTTGAAAATTTTTGCGAATTTTGAGAAATTTTTTAAATTTTGAAAATTTTTGCGAATTTTGAGGCTTTTTTAACATTTTTCAAATTTTTGAAAATTTTGCGAATTTTAGAACATTTTTTAATGATCATGTACTGATTTTCATAAGTATTAGTGTGCATTTATTTCTACTCCAATCAGATGTTTATTAACATGAGTACCAACTGAAGACAGTAAAGACCACGATCTTAGGTTTATTCCTGAAAATGGGAAAATACAAGTAACAAGGAAACTACAAAATTTAAGAACTTCATACGTTGAAAACAGCCCCATTCAGCTTTCCTACTGGGCATATACTGAAATGTTAAGTTTTCAACTCCTGCAAATGATTTCAACCCTCACGTCTCAATTTACTCATTTACATAATTGTGCTGCAAAACTGCTACCAATGGTTTGATTCAAAGTAAGTTTACGAACAAATGTTTTTGCCCATGAAGATATGAAAAAGTCCTCAAAGATCAGTCTCATAGATCGAAATCTAATTGTTCTTTGAGAATATAAAGTTCAGTATCAGTGACTATAAACATTCACAATACTGTGAATATAAAAAGGAATAAACATTACGTCAGATGTACCGAAGTCGTAAGAGTATGTAGTTTTTTAAATAAATGTGTTCCACTTTGTTTCTCCTTACTAATTTGAAAGTTGTAGTGAATATAAACAATTGTATTATCGTCATTACTTCTTTCATACACACTGTTATTATTTCATTCTGGCCATCCACAAAGTTAGTAAGGAATGAGTTTTATTTTTTAAAACATTGATTGTTTAACATCACAATTAAAATTAAACAAAGCCTACACACATAGCTATGAAAAATAATTGGTTTCTTCGTTTCAATGCATTAATCTATTAATCTTTATTTGAGGAAAAGGAAGTTGCTACCCTATCCCATTATCTCCTGGCTTAGTTGCCTGATGTGTGATGTCTTATTGGCGTCACTTATGAGGTTCAAACCTATCTTCAGACAGTTGACTCAACAACAATCTTTTTTTCTACTTGTAAACTAGATCAGAGAACAACACAACAGCTTGTAGAATCCACCACTGATATCGCTGTTACCTAGAGGAGAACCAATGTGCATAAGTGCGCATTCACTAAATATGGCGGGCCTATTAGCTGAAGGGGACTGATCTAAAACGTATCTTCAATACTGGTAAAAAAATTCTTAAAGTTTCCTATGTTGTTACATGCATAATAATTTGATCATTTACTGAAACAGACAAACCACAGTTTAGTATATACAGTTGCGAAGCTTGGGATGATTTTTTGCATTTCTCGCAATAGTTGCTAGCCGCTTGGAGCGCTGTGAGTACTAGGAACAATAGACTGTGTCACTGCCATCGTGATCTAATACAGGCTGTAAGGCAGACCATGTAACTCGCTTAACCCGATCACGAAGGGCGGCATTTCAACCATATAAATTAGTTGGAATGCATAAAGAGTAACATATATTTCTCTAAAATTTAGTGTAATTGCATTAATAAAATTTGAAACAATGATTATGAGACACTTCAGACATAAATCACTTGCGAGTTAAGATGAAATATTATTTTTGGTGTGAAAATTACGTTGTTCGTATGTGTAATACTTGCCTTTATTTCGATTAAATATTGCGAAATTCTTGTACATTCATTTATGCACGATTCAATAATTTTCAGTTGCACTGCACGGATATTTAGATATGTTGAAATTATAGGTTATGTTTACTGTCCCAGTTGCCCCTTTCTGTCTAATTTTAGTGGTCTCCAATGCCCTGCCATTCATATGGAAATGTTATAGGTTATGTTTACTATATCTTATATTCCTAAATTCGCAATTATACATTATAATTAAGCATAATGTCATGTATGATACTCCGCACATTCAATTTCTCTGTATTTTAATACTACAATTGAGTATTGAATTATTGTATTTATCTACTACGAAGTAACACAATCGTACGTACACTAATTTCATAGGAGTGGTATGGTAAATGTTTTGTCTAAAACTAAGGAAGGTAGATGTGCTAAATTTAAATCACAATATAAATTCTTTTTGATTAAACCTCAAAATAGCTTCCATTCTAAACTTAGACATTTTTAGCGTGGGCTTTCGGTGGATTATCAGCGTTTTTCGTATTTATAAACCAGTGTCAGCGATAGGATATGATTTGAATTCTGTACTAGTAACCATGGATAGCCGGGGCTAGCTTAGTACGCTCGTAGCACGTGCTGCGAAATGTCTATGAATACCACCCAAAATGTTGATGCGAAAGATTATGTTAACATGTAAATTCTCTTCACATTAAAATAACGCAGTTTTGTAATTATTTCTGCAACATATTATGCAACAAGAAGTAAAGGGAACTTATGGACACATTACACTAAATAAAACTTATTTATGATATGCGATAAAGTTATAATATAATAATTCACTGAGCTCCATACACTGAAATAGAAAACCCAAACATATATTACGGCCTGGTCTAAATCGAAAAGGCATTGACTGTGCCGTATTTCGCATTGTTGTGAAAATTTATGTAAACTGTGAAATGTTCGTTATCAGTTGTAATAACTTGTAAATGGCTAAAATACAAGTATTTGAATAATAATATTGGACAAGGAGATGTCTGTAGCACTATAAATTCTAAGAAAAAGAAGTCAGAGTTATCCTTCTTCCAAAAGATCCCGGAAGGTGAGTTTATAATATATACTTTATGAAAATAATATATAAACCTTATGTATTACGTATTTCAATAGTGGAAGGAAGGTGTTAATTTTTCAAAAGAACACGATATCAAAAGTACAATACATTTTATCGTCTGCTAGGGAAAGAGTCTGTGATGAGGCGATAGTAGCGATCCTGGTGGCTAGCAACTATCTATGGAGGAATATTTCAACTGTCTATGTTTGCATATTTAGTAAGTATTGAGCTTCGCAACTGTATATACTAAACTGTGAATAAACTAAGATATTCTGAAGATTAAAACGTTAAGAAGAAATAAATGATTAAATGACATACTTGGTAGAACATTTCTGGATTCCCTGGGGCGTATATTGATGGTAAATGTAATTCTAAACGTTGCTCTACTTCAGGCCAAAAGCTATTAACAAGGAAGTCAAATCCTCTGACCGCAGGCATACTAAAAGAGAAAGTTCAAACATTTGGTATAAAATCAATTATTAATAATTCAAACTACAATAACAATTAAATAAATAAAGAAATATATTTCATGTATATGGTGACAACATGTCTAGGAACAAAAGAAAGCTATAAGAATAATGGCCGGTGTGCATAAAAGGACCTCATGTAAAAATATTTTCCGAAACTTAGAAATCTTGACTTTACCTTGTGAATACATTCTTTCCCTAATGATGCTGTATATTAAGAACCAAGACAAATTCAGTACTAATCAAGACATTCATCATTTTAATACAAGACATAAATCAGATCTTCATCTACCCTCTGTTAGTCTAAGCTGTTTTAAAAAAGGAGTTCGCTATTCATGTATAACAGTCTTCAATGCACTGCCTAATTATCTTAAAGATTTGAAGAACAACGAGAAAAGGTTCAGAAAAGAATTAACCAAATTTCTACATACTCATACCTTCTACACAATTGATGAATTGTTTATGCTTGTGAATTGAATTATTCTACTTAAATGACATGTACAATTTTATATAGCTCAACTAAAATATGTTTTTATATTGACAATCTGTTTACTATGTATTGTATTTTTGTTTAGCATAACTGATGAATTGTATGTACTGTAAATTGAATAGTATACTGTATAGGTCAACTGATGAATTGTTTAAGCTTATAAATTGAATTAATCTACTTCATATGAATTGTATAGCTTAACGAAAATAAGTTTGTAAATTGAACTAATTTGATTGTATATGTTTGTATAGTTTTGCTGATGAATTGTATATGTTCTTAAAATGATTACTAGTCTGTGTAGCTCTACTGATGAATTGTATATAGACCTACTGTAAATTGAATGGTAATATGTATAGCTCAACTGATGAATTGTTTATGATTATAAATTGAATTAATCTACTTGATATTAATTGCACAAATTTGTATAGCTTAATGAAAGTATGCTACTTTGTATTGTATATATTTGTATAGTTTTTGCCGATGAATTGTATATGCTTTAAATTGAATAGTAATCTATATAGCTCTACTGATAAATTGTTTGTGTTTATAATTTGAAATAGTTTGCATGATATGTATTATCAATTTCTGTATATCACAACTGGTTGAATTGTTTATGCCTTAAATTTAATTAAATTGTTTTGTATTATAATATAGCTCAACTTATGAATGATCGTTTGCGTTTGTAAATTTAATAATCTGATTGGCTATGTATTGTATACTTTTAGTAGAGCCATCAATGTAGCTCAGTCGGCAGACTCGCTGGGCTGCTGATCCGGAGCTGCGTTCGAGCTTGGGTTGAATCCCCTTTGGACTTTGGTTTCTTCGGAGGTTTTCCCCAGCCGTGGGACTGAAGCCGGATGGTCTATGGCGAGTCCCTGGCATCAACCCCTTTGATTTGATTACCCCCTTTGATTTGATTACCTGGTTGGGTTTTTCCGAGGTTCCCCCCACCGAAAAGGCAAATGCCGGGTAATATCTTGGCAAATCCTCGGACCTCATCTCATCTCATCTCACTACATCTCGCCAAAATGTAAAAAAAAATTGTACAAAATTGTAAAAATTGTAGAAAATTACTAAATTGTAAAACTATAAAAATTTGTAAAAATTGTAATTGTAATATTGTAAAATGTTGACATGTTCCACATCTTAAAGCTTCATTGCTCGTGTAAGATCTATGGAATAAAATAAATGAATGAATGAATGAATGAAAAGGAAAGAGTTGAGTTCAAAGCTAGAGAGCGCACATGCTTAGAAAAATGTATCACTGTTATGCAATGTTGTGTGTTATCTTGAGAATGAAAAGGAAACAAAATGAAAGAGCCTTTCAAATGAATATGCAGAGTTAAGATGGTTTGGATCTGTACATTGGGAGAAGAAAGACTGCCAGAATAGTATGGTAGGCCAGAGTGGATGGAAAGAGACCGAAGGGGAAACCCACACAGACTTGGGTTTTGGGATGAATGAATAGGAATGGTTTTCAAAGAAAGAAGAATGGATATCAATAGATCAAAAATATTAACTGCAGACCGAGATAAATGGGAAGTTGTTTATGAACTTTTTCACTCAAAATGGCCTAAGATATTGTATAGGGGAAGGTGTTGTACCTTGGGTCAGTTGTACCCTGGGTCATTCATCATTTCTCTGCCATTTGTGTTTTGAAAAATGAAGTATTACAATCAAGTTACATATTTGTACACAAGAGTCCTCTCACAAAGCTTTGGTGATCTTCAGATACAGTGGTTTGCTTTCTTTATGAAGAAATTTGTTTTTGATCTCAGAAAGTATTTTGTTTGTAGTGTGTTCTTTATTTTTTTTTACGGGACTGTGTTATAATTCAAGACATTTCCAATAGTAAGGTAAGATCTTTGTTTCGTTCTTGTTCGAATGGTATATTAGGTTATTGTTAGAATATAACCTAACTTTTGAAACATGATGTTCAGTTCACAATGAGCAGTAGTTGTACCTCGGTCCACTTGAAGCGTTGTACCTTGGGTCGACCCAAGGTACAACATTGAACTGATGACGAGAGCAGAAGTGTACAAATCATTATAAATTATTAGTTAATTTAATATAGTTTATTGCTCAATATGTTGGAAATATTATATCGTCATACTTTTATTTTTATAGAACCATGCCAAGAAGCAAGAATGGAAAAAAGCAGGAAAAAGTAGATGTAGAAGCACGTCGCATGGCTATAAAAGATGTGTTAACAAATGGAACTAAAGTGCGAACTGCTGCCAAAAATTATGGTATTTCGAAAATTACGTTGTCTAGGCACTTAAAAAATATGCAGGATTCTAATGAAAATGAGTTTGTGTACAGAGCTAACAGTGATGTGAAGAAAGTGTTTACTTTGCCACAAGGGATTGAATTAGTAGAGTATTTGAAACAGGCAGCAAGGCTACATTACGGTCTAAATATAAATGAAGTTCTGAAACTTGCATATCAGTATAGATATGAAAATAATTTTGGCTATACCAGAGAACTGGAAAATCGAGAAAAAAGCTGGTGACATGTGGCTTAGTCATGAGGCTACCACCTCCCTACCAACAAGGTTAATCTAAGAGACAAACTTCCCAACTACAATTCGCAGTTGATTTCAGTAGTTATGATGTTAAGTAGATCGATTTTGTGTTTGTTATTTGCTTAAAATGCATTATTGCATGAACATGTTGCAAAGAAATTGTATCTTTAATTTGTTTCCTATTATATTCCAGAAGTTTCGTGATTTTTAGATAATATGTGCACTTTGCATTCATATTTATGTTTATCCACAATTTGTATTCTTGTTTCTTTTCTTGTAGGCTAAATTTATAATGTGACCCAAGGTACAACATGGGGTGACCCAAGGTACAACCTCATGTTGTACCTTGATCCATTATACTTGTATACATTTAATTGAATATAAAAATTATCAAAGTAATTAAATTCGTAAATAAAGATTACCAATGATATCTCAAAGAGTAGCTTCATCTTATTTTATAATTTGGACAACCTAATAATCATAATATGGTAAAAATAGAAATTAAATGTAAAAATGACCCAAGGTACAACACCTTCCCCTACTAAATTTTTCACCTTTCCTTGTGAAACACCCTGTGTATGTATAAACCTATTCATTTCCTCATACTGTATATATATCCGCCCTAGTAATGACTTAAAGAACTGCTGAGAGCTAGTGTACGCCCCCTGCTTGCTGTAGCTGGTCTATTTTTAGCTTGTGCCCAGTAAGTCATTCTGTGTATTACATGAGATTATATGTTTGTATTAAGTATATTGCCTACAATGGTTTACTGTTGTGTTGTTATGTTGAAGTAAACAAGGAAAAGTGTAGAATATATTATTTCAACAACTTCCTTACGACAATCACTTCAAAGAGAAATGGCTAAAAGTTATTTCTCACCAAAATAGGCATTTCACTCTTTATACCAATACTGTATTTGCAGTGTATCTTTTGTTGTTTTAAAATTACATTAGGATACAAAACAGTTGAAATTGGAATGATAGCCTAGTAATAATATTCACATATTTACAAGATAGACTATATTATCAAGTCAAAACAACGAAAAGACCGTGTCAATCATTCCTCACAATTAATGTATCTGTTCAACAAAATCCACCACACATCTATACTAATAGTAAATCTGTAGCCAAAATTTTTCTGGTAATTTTCGATTTTCCAAAAATAATTGGTGTGAATATGTATAATTAACCATCCTGAAACCGAAAATCGCTTTTCTGAAATTTTTGTTTATATGTCTGTCTGTCTGTCTGGATGTTTGTTACCTTTTCACGCGATAATGGCTGAACCGATTTATATGAAAATTGGAATATACATTAAGTTCGTTGTAACTTAGATTTTAGGCTATATGGCATTCAAAACACTTTATTTAAAAGGAGGGTTATAAGGGGGCCTGAATTAAATAAATCGAAATATCTCGCTTATTATTAATTTTCATGAAAAATGTTACATAACAAAAGTTTCTTTATTCTCTACACAAAATTTTGATAGGACTGATATTTAATGAGATAAATGAGTTTTAAAATTACAATAACAATGCCATCTAAGGCGCTGTACTGAAATAAAAACAAATGACTTCGTCTATAAGGGGCCTTGGACAACAACATCGAAAGCTATTAAACATAGCCTACAGAGAATGTTTCTGTGTTTGAAGTAATATCGGAAGCTAATTAATTGTTTAATTATTATTTCACCATTGGAAAGTGTAGTTTCTCTAGATGGACATAATTATTCTACAATGTTATTACAGTAACTTCTGAAACATATAGCAAGTAATATAAAGTATACCACATTAAAACTAAATGATATGTTAATCTTCATTAAACTATGGTTGCATGTAATAAAAATAATTAAGAAACATGTTAAAGAAATTGTCATTGCACCAAATGATTGCTCTCTGGACCAAAATGACTGCATTTTAATTATTTAAATACAATTTAAATTAAGTAACATATTAAGCGATTCATCCTTCTATCAAACACGAATATTCCCTGGATCAAACGTCCTATTTTAATTATGTAATTACTTTATATTTATTTCTAACAGGTGCAGCTAGTATTAAAATAAAATCACCACTATAGAATTGGTTTATAACTTCTAAATGATTGTCAACAAATACTAACAAATAATGCAAGTATATCTGCATCATTCTTACTGAATGTTAATAGTTTTAAAGATGCATTTTATAGTAAATTTTTCCACAAGATGTTTTAGCATCGTTTTTAACTTGTTTGTTTTTACATCGACCTTGTTAACTTATTTTATTTATTATAGCTGTAATCACTTCACAAATTGCAAATATGTCATGTTAAACACGCCCAGCACACATGCAATTATTTTTGTGTTATTTATGTACTTCACTGTTAATTGACCTCAAGCTTTATTTATAAGACCTGAAGATGCTCACTGGTGAGCGAAAAGGTTTGTCGTAAAATTGAACTAAAATAAATTTATGAAATTAGATAAGCCTTAGACGGAAATACCATTATTTAAAGATTATTAACCTGCTTATCGGTACCATCTATCTATAAAAATGATTTGAAATGTTTAATGTAATGACTAAGGAGCGGATTCCTATGTAATTAAATATTCTTTTTGCGTGTGATGAAACACAATTAACAAAGTTAAAAATTCCGAACATGAAGTTTTACGTTTAAAACCCGAATTTTATTTCACATAAAAACACATATTTTCACAAAAAAATTATGTAAATACATATTTTCAAGAAATCTATTATAAACACATAAATCTTGGAGTTCTTTTACTTAAATAATTTTTTACAAGAATTTGTAAATATTTTAAAACTAAATCAATTATGTCACTCAGAAGTACGTTATCTTTTTAAGAATTCTTGGTTGCTTCGAGTTTCTAAGCGCTGTGTGGTGTATCCGTGATTCATTTTCGTAATAGTATCGCCTCAAGTTCTGAGAACTGCTAGGCAGCATATCAATGTTATTATTAGAGAATAAATTAACATGGACAAGGAAGAGAGATCTTGCAACACATAATTAGGAATGTTTATTGTTGCTGAAGATGATTTCATTCCACGCTTTGTTTGTGAAGCACAACAGATAAGAGCTCGAGTATGAACATTATTTAATTTAAACAAATCTCTCGCCTCTCGCTCATGTCTATCAAGTAAGGCAATACATCTTGTTGTGATTTCCTGTTATCGGGCTTCGTCAATCGATATCCTTCAAGATATACTGAAAGATGGTTGTTTAAAAAACGATTTGGCTTTCCTATTAGCAAATTTAAGCTTTTTGTGTGACACCATTAAAAAACTCGAAACATCCAAAAACCTGTTGTCTGAAACAGGGAAGTGCGTGCCGTGGAAATTAAACTAGACTCGCTTCCAGGTTCAGAAGCAAAATTACTAAGGGACAAATTCCAGAATGTGTTTGGGGAAAACAGTGGATATAAAAAAAAATGTGTAAAGTAGCTCAAGTATTGGAGGATGTGTCTGTAGGTTAAATTGACGGTGTTTGTGTTTCTGACATTCCTCTCTCTAAATATGCACGTCTGACGTCCTGTGATGTGGAAAGATCGTTTCCACAGTATAAGTCGTTGTTCAGAGATAATCGGCATGCATTTGTGATGGAGAATTTGGAGATGACCTTTGTTGTCCACTGCAATTTTCGGCCAACTACTAGCACTCAAGTGTGGTTGATGAGTACCTAGTAACATTTTTTTTTTCAAGCTAAGTAAGGTATTTTTGTCATATTTAAAATATATATATATATATTTTTTATTTTTAGCAAATATTTTCGTACTTTTTAGCACATAAAAAATAAATATATTTAAATTTTTAGCACATAAAAATCCGCTCCCTAGTAATGACATATTCATTAGTTTTGTACATCCCTAAGTGGAAGAGAAGTCATGTTCAGATAGTTATCCATTGATATATAAACTCAGCAGCTACGTCCAAACTATTGTGGAAGGAGTGAATTGGATCATCTATATCTCCTCTCTCTTATGCCCATGCCTCGTCTAGAATGTACATAAATTTACAAAATCTTCATTAATATGCCAAAAAATATGATAAATGTAAGAACCATTCATTTGAGAAGAGTATAGTTACAAGAGTACAAAAATTATTGAATATATTATTCTAATAGATCCAAAACTGTCTTACCTCACTCCCCTGGCTGTAAGCTTCAGCAGCTGGTCCATGTGTGTATCAATGAACGAGAGGATTCTCGAATACACACCCTGCAGACCTCTAGGATCTGATTGCAGTGAACTTTCACTAACAACGTCGTGTAAAGCAGGTGATACAACTTCTCTTCTGAACAGTGCTTCCACATCTGCTGTTTTGTCCAGTGTGATGTATATTCTCAAACACCGAGCCATTCCTTCACTGTCTCTTTCTCGTAAACTTCCGAGGAACATTCCATCAAGACTTGATGTTAGAAGGTCACGAATCTTTTCTGCACGCTAAAAATTAGACAGTATTATTTATTTAGTAATAATTCGTCACCTGAATGCAAGAACTAGGTAACTCGAAATTT
The DNA here is from genome assembly GCA_025594305.2 of Periplaneta americana. NCBI lineage: Eukaryota > Metazoa > Arthropoda > Insecta > Blattodea > Blattidae > Periplaneta > Periplaneta americana. The sequence goes on from JAJSOF020000011.1 coordinate 33,274,245, forward strand.
GCGATTTTTACTGGGTGTTCATTTCAAAGTGTGTCATGACATCACTGCTGAGAGTCAGCGATTTGAAGCGAGTTTCAGCTTTTATGTCAGAGAAGTTGCCTATTAATCAAGGCGTTCAATCTGAACTTGAGAACATGTATGGTATAACTTGAACATTGTAGCAACAGATGGCGGTCTATACGGTCTGTGTTGTTATGATTTATTTAACGATGCTCGCAACTGCAGAGGTTATATCAGTGTCGCCGGATGTGCCAGAATTTTGTCCTGCAGGAGTTCTTTTACATGCCAGTAACTCTACTGACATGGCTGACTTTCTTGCCAAAAAAGGATCCAATTTAATTCAGAATACAAATACAAGCCTACCTTTTACATCCATCAAAAGACTAATTAAAAATAAATATAAAATCAAGCAAAACCAAGCACTATGTACCAAAGCCAAAGATAAAAAATGGAGCATTTTAATAAAAAAAAACAGAAATTATTCCAGAAATCCCACGTAAATCTGCAGTAGCAAAATTCAGACTGCTTACAGAACACGATTATTTGGCCAAACACTTGAATAATATAGGAATTTACACAAATCCAAATTGCCCTCTATGCAACAAAGAAGAAGAAATGACTGAAGATCATCTCATAACCTGTGAAGTTCTACCTGATGGATCCACCACAGAGAAATATTGGAGAGCAAGAATGCTAATGGCTTCGTTGCCAAAGCCCGGCATTAGATGATAACAACAACAACTCTACTGACATGAACCTGTCGCATTTAAGCACACTTAAATGCCATCGACCTGGCCTGGGATCGAACCCGCAACCTTGGGCATAGAAGGCCAGCACAGTCTGTGTGCTACCATGACCTCTTTCGAACTGTGTTTTGCCTGGGCAAGTCGTACGCAGGGTATTTGTTATCATTGGTTGCGTACGGCAACATTCCACAATACAAATCAAATGCTCCGTGTCCATGTTGACCGTCGAAGTTAATATCAACAAATACTGTATGTAACAGCAAATATTGCCGTCTTGTTAGTGTTGCCAACTGTTACCAGATATCACACGATCTTATCTACTAAATGACTTATTTACTTACCGTACTTTATGTTGGAAGGTTATTGTAAATAATTCAATAATTTATAACATATTTTCGCAAGCAAACTATACGAGAAAGGGATCAACATGTCAAGTATTTTGTCTAGCAATACGAAATTCATTGGTTTGACTAAACAAGATCTAACCTAAAAATGTACCAGTATTTTGTTTAACCACATGAAATTATTAGTATAAACTCCGAAAACTTACCTGACTATAGTCTTCAATTATAACCACAACGCAACACATAAAATAACTATTATGTATTAATATTAATACTGATTTTAATTAATTATTAGTATGTTCAAATTTCTCTAGCTTCCAGTAACGGCTCAGAAATCTTGTACAATTTTAATTTCATGGAACTCCAGTCTCGAGAAATATTATCGATATTTGTCTCAGCTGCCAACATTCCAGTTACAAAATCACTACCATTTGTAGTAATTGTCAGTATCGAAATTCGAAACGAAGTTGGCAAAAGAAAATTCAACCTACAAACTAGAATATCACCACAACCCACTAGCATATGTAGTAATGGGGGGAAAAGTGGTTAGGTTTCACCCTTAGGGTATAAAGTAAGCTGACCCGGACCATAGATACTGTGCGGCAAATGGATAAGCCACATTGGAAACAGGTCATTGCTGTAAGTTTGTTGTCATCAGTTTGTGATTAAATTACAGGTCTACCAATTGGGACTAGAGGCACATTCCCACGAGAGTCTTTAGAAGTCTTCCAGAAATTAAAAGTTCCTGACAGCACCCTGAAGATGATAGCCTCCACTGCATCAATTTCCATAATTTATATTCGTTATAAAATGTAATCTGTGTTGTAAACTGTCTGTTGTATTTTCAAAAAATTTTTCAATGATAGCTTACCTAGGGTTTCTATTGTTAAAAAAAATAATTATATTAAATATAATTAGGCCTATATATTCATTTCACATCAATAAATTCAAGAATACAGCTATATTGTCAGACTCCATCTATCAATAATCTCTAAACACACACCTTCATCTCAAACAGCAGAAATAACTAAAGTGCTCTCTCCATTAATATCACTCAATAAAAGAACTGTATTCCAATGGATACCATCCCATTGTGGAATCCTGGGAAACGAGAATGCAGATGCACTAGCAAAGAAGGGCAGCACTGCTACTTACAGACCTGTTACTAAATCTACATATTACTCTGTGAAAATATTTATTAAATCTACATACTTAGACTTCAACAAACAAAATTTGATAACACAATCTCAAGGGAAAAAATGGAATTCTCTGCATCATAATCCACAGTTAATTCCCGATTTACCACGAAAATCGTCTGTAGCTGCATTTAGATTGGCAACAGGCCATGATTGTTTGGCCAAACACCTACATAGAATTGGAATATATCAGTCCCCTAACTGCCCATTGTGCAACTCAAACCAAGAAATGGATTCGGAACACCTCAAAATCTGTGCTTCAGTGGCTGACCATGATAATATCTTTGAAAAATATTGGAGTGCAAGAGGTCAAATGACTTTATTGTCAAATGCCTGGCATTAGAAAACAACATTATATTCATTTAGAATTGATTAGGAGGTCGATTATTAAACCCTGGCTGGGACGGCTATAAAGTATCTAGTAGTATTGTTACTGGTTTATTTTACGACACTTTATCAACTGTGATGGTTATCTAGCATCTTGAGTGAAATGAAGGTGATAATGCCAGCGAAATAAGTTCAGGGTTCAACACCGAAAGTTACCCAGCATTTGCTCTCAATCGGTTGAAGAAAAACTCTAGAAAAAATCTTAATCATATAGCTTGTCCCAACCAGTTTGAATCTCGGCCCGCTCGTTTCACGGTCAGACATCCTAACCATTACTGCACAGTGGTACTAAGGCTGTCTTTCAAAGCTCAAGTCCAAACTACACACTAGTGACTAGCAACTAGGTGACTTGTAAACTACACAAGAGAGCTTTGGAAATGTATGCTTGAAACATGGCCTTTTTCATAGACTATTTTTCTAAAAATCATGACATTACAGTGCAGCACTGAATTAAGAAGGCAATTACGAGTTGTGTGGAAAAGATAAGGGCGTAATACATTATAATAATGTTTAAAACACTGTACAGAAGGTACCAACAATGTCAGTGTTCAAAGTTAACGTGTTATTCTACAGGGTGGGGCATGGGAACCAAGTGTTTTTGGAATGGCTTGTACTCAGTCATTATGAAAGGGAGAGATGTGCGGCATGTGACATTCCATTCCGTGGCTCATAGCATTTCACCTGCAGTCGGCATCATGGAGCAGTGGACGCATGTTTGCGTATGATTGTTTTGTTAGAAATGGAGAGTCGGTGAGCTCGATACGGCGTGAGTTTTGCTACAGGTTCAATATTCTGTTCCCGTGTGTGACACAATCTTATGTGGGTTAAAAAATCTTAAAAAAAAAAGGCGCAATACTAAAGAATAAATCGACTGGCCCCCAACACAGAGTCCGTACTCCAGAAAATTTTCAGTCAGATAAGCGATAATGCGCAGCCCAGGCCGCTCTGCTTGAAGACAATCAGCTGCTCTTGGAATCAGCAATCATAGGGTAAGACGGATTTTGCATGGCGATTTACATTTACACCCAAACAAGATGGGTGGTTTCAGCAACATGGGGCCACGGCGCATATCTTCAGAGCGTCAATGGCAGTTCTTTGCCTCCTGTTTTCCAATCGTCTCATTTCGAGATTTGGTGATGTTCCATGGCTCCCTCGGTCCCCTGACTTGTCCACGTGATTTTTTTCTATGTGGGTACCTACGAGGATAAGCCTCGAATATTAGATGAATTAAAGGACACAGTACGTCAACACATCACTCAAATCAACAGAGATCTCCTGGAAAGAATAGAGGTGAATTTTCGTCAGTGCCTTAAACAATGCATCAACACAGACGGACATCACATGCCAGATGTAATTTTCCGCTCATAATTGAAATGGTATGTGATCACAAACGTTATTCTACCAATAAAATGTGTTGAAAACAAAAACTAACTGTTTTATGATTATTTTAAAAACACTTGGTTCCTATGCCCCACCCTATACATTATATTTATATTATTTCACTTCCAAAGCATTTTCAGATTTCATAACCCCAATTGCTGATGAGGTATCCATGTTTGTTTAGTGAACAAGTAACAATCAAGCAAGCATTTTCGTTTACTAGCTACTACGGACTTGATTGCTATGCACTATGTAGCTTTGGATCATAACTTCTGACGTCACATCCGGCTATTTAGTCAACAATCTAGTTTACTTCAGCTGAAAATGTAGCTTTGAGACACGGCCTAAGTATAATGCCTCACACAGTACACTTCATTACTTCAATGCTTACAATGAAATTACTCTGTATGAATCACATTATACTAAACGACTTTCACAGTACAAAAAGCCATATAGACCTAGTTTCCTTACCTGTTTGTGACTCTCTGTTAAATCTTTCTCGCATTTGGAAATGCAGAACTGAAGCTGGTTGAATTCAGATGCTGCTCGTTCCACAAGACCTGGATCCAGTTGAAGTCTCTCTGCATTTTTCTCGTTGTCACTCTCATCTAAATGCAGCAAAGTACTCCACTTGCTTAAAGAACTTTGGACACGAGCTAAACTCTGTAGACTTCGTTTCCTAGCACGAATCTGCCGACGCTGATCAAGGCGAAATGAAAGATCCTCCATTGCCTCATCCAAGTTCAATTTTACTTGCTAAGGGAGAGAAAAAAGTAGTTACTTTTAAATTATTTTGGTTTGTGTTTGGTACGCCTTAATATATTCAGCAATATTCTAAAATGAAAACTGAGAACTCTCGTCTTTTATTTTCTAAAATGTTTTTCCCTCATATTACAATAGCTTACAGTTTTCTATGCTCAACTCTATACGAGACTCTTAATCCCCAGCCAGTTCCGTCTGTTTTGTTTAAAATTACAAAACTCTGTTAATATAAAAATGAAGTATGCAACAATTTTAAACTTCCAACATACCAGCACTTCTTCTTTCAGCTGACCAAGTGGCACTTGGATTCCATTTATTGCTTTATCTAGACCAATTAAGTTACTTGACAAATTGACAAAATCTGCATAATCTTTGTTAATTAACTCTATCATTGCAGAACGAAGAACTTTCAAGTAAATTCCCAAATCATCTCGAAGTGTTTCAAGATTTGCTTTCTTTCGATGATTCTGAAGAAACTGATCCACGGAGAAAGATTTCTGGAAGGGAAAATACCATTTACATTCTTGCATTCACACGTACAAATAGACCTATTAGGCCTAATGAAAATTATTTTAGCATACGAAAGAAATAACATCAACAATAATAATAATAATAATAATAATAATAATAATAATAATAATGATGATGATGATGATGTTTCGTAATAACGTGAAACTGACTTCTTGTACTGTAGTACGGTACTTCCTATATTATGTGTAAAGAAAATTCCTCTTCATTTTTTGGAATTAAACTTTATGTTATTTGAAAGAAAATGCGTTGATTCATACATTGTAGCCTACTAGTCTTTATTAAACACAAATAAGTACGTTTTCAGCCATTTTTTTATTTGTTCTGGAGTTCAGGCTCGGAACCTCGTAGAGTGAGGGTGATTACACAATATCAATGGAATGCAAATAATGGTGAGGGGAAAAGAAAAAAACCCGAGAAAATCCCGGTAATTTCCTAGAATGTGTCGCTGCACATAGGCCAGTCTAATACTAAACCTAAACTTGGTTTATACTAAAACCCTAAACTAACTTAACCTAACCTTTCCTGAATCTATGACGGATTAGGATAGGTTAGTTTAGGTTTAGTGTTAGACTTATCTATGTGCTGCAACACATTCTGAGACATTACCAAAAATCCTTCGAGCTTGCTCTGTCAACAAATTTCTTCATGACCCAAACAGAGATTGAAAGCGGATCGCCATGGTGGAAGGCAGAAAAGCTGTAAAACATTGCCATAATTTACTCACTGAATACTGAATACGTGCAAGCACTGCACACAACAAATCACTTAATCACTGACATAACCCATCAAGTGAAAGGGGCACTGTTCCTGGTGAAACGAGCGTTGAGGGACTTCTGGATAAATTCTTTCGTCTATAGGAAACGACAGAATTTGTGATGAATGGGCACACAGCTCTCCCAGTGTTCACATCGTCTTCCTTACACATATTCAGCATTCACCGTCATTCAATCACTTGTGAAAAGTGAAACTATTGTTTTCTTGCGACCAATGAGTGAAGATGAAGACGACGATGATGGAGTAGATTATAGATTTTCATGGGAGCACTATCAATGAACACTATTTTGCAAGTTCACTGCTACCATTTTCTCTTAATAGGTAGGCCTATAGGCACAAGATTACCGGCATTTCTTTTCCTTCAGTATTATGAATACATTTAAACTCCCACAAATTATATGTAAAACGACTACAGTACAAATCCAATCAATAAGTAGAACAGAGGAAATAAAACAGTACTGTGACAGAAATTGTAATTTGTCTCTATAATAGGCTACAAAAATAAATTGTATATATAGTAACGCTTATAAACCTTATCTATATTTTCATATTACATTAAGACATTAATTTAGAATTGAATGTCAGCATTTATGCGTTTTTATATATACTCAATTAACTTAATTCAAATTAAGTAAATATATAACCTCAAAATCACGGCACGCCCACTTACAAAAATCAATCAAAATCAAAGTTAAATTATACTTCATTCAAATTAATATTACCTTGATAAATTCATTTTTATCAAAGCATAAATCGTTAGGTCCGACCGGCAGTGGAAATGTTTCGTTATCCTTAGACATCGCTTATTTCACTTTGACAACATTACGCACACACAAACCCTGGCCTCCTTGATCAACTGCACCGATGACAACCATAGATAAAGACGTCAGCAAAAACGGTCCACGTCACACTCTTCGTTGCCAATTCATTTTTCCCCAGGGAAAAATGATGGGGAAAAATGAATTTCCCTTCACGATTCTAGTTCCTAAATCCAGTGCATAAATTAAAATTTGCAGACTGAAAATATTTTGGCTATGTAAGTTAACATGGCGCGAGAATTCTTGGTATTTGTACCGTGTTACAGATGCAGATACAATCAATGTTTCGGAATTACACATAGGATTCATCACAGGTCTTTGGCTAGGGCAGGTCATTGGCATGCTGGGTAAAAGTAAATTTTGGCGCACTCCATTCCTTTAACTTTATCTCCTCTATTATTTAGGAAACAAGTTAACTATAATTATACTATTCCGTCAAACAACAAGCTCGGTTTATAATAATAAAATTAATACCCTAGTATGTATTTTAAATGGGTATATCTTAAATACAAGCTAAATTACATTTTCAGAAATGAGTACCTACCATACCAACCGGTACAATTTTTTTTTACAGTAAAACAATTTAAATTATGTCGCTGAGAATAATAAATAAACCAAATTCTCAATCTGTAAACTCGATTAGATCGTAAGTTTGAATATAATTTTCACAATGAGCAAGGGAACAAAATTTCTGTATCGAAGAGGAAAGTACAGTCAGGTGCAGAAATAAAAAAAAAATAAATAAATGGAGCGGCAAGTACAACTGTTTAACAATCCTTTCAAGTTCCCATGCAATGAGGCACAAATAGAACTACAGTAGAGCATCGATTATCCGAAAATTGGATAACCGATCATTTACGAAAACAAATTGTACTGGTATCATAGGAGCAGTATGAAACAAAGAAACACTGTTATTAAACACGAAACTGTAGATGTATATATATATATATTTTTTTTTATATCATACGTCTTACAAACAAAACAGAGAACTGACTAGCCTAGTCTGACAGTTCAAAATGGCCATTAAAGTACGCCTACAGTTTAGGAAAAGAAGTCCATTTTTTTTTTGCTTCAGAGCTGAGACTTTTTTTTTTTTTTTTGCAGTTAAATCTCGCGAACAGATATGAACTTCTACAGATATGAATTTGCTGACTGGATTGCTTTCAGTTGATCGGTATTCGGATAATCAATGCTCTACTGTATTTATTTTGCCGACTTCTTCACTTTTAATATTTTGTGAAAGATTGGGTTGGGAATTATTTAAGTCTTTTCCTGGTGACAAATTTTCCAGGTTAAGCCTTTTTGCATCCGAGTTAATGGCAGCCTTTAGTTCTACATATATTTGCGAGCAAATGTCTTCCAAAATGAGTTAGTAGATTAAATGTCAGTATCGCAATAGGCTACATAATAACCTAGTGTATAGATTGTAACTTAGTTACCAGTATTTAAATTTCAATACACAGAAAATAATATAATTTGAGTTAATGAAGAAAATATGAATTTAAATTTTATTTATTTTACAATTTACAGTTGTAGAAGATATTGTTTCGTTTTCTTAAACCAAGAACCTTCTACAGTCACCACTGCAACACAGCAGACATTGGAGATGTTTGTAAACATCAAGTATGTATGGAGCAAAGAATGGAAAGGGTAAAATCAACTTCTCCTCTTCTGCTTGATGTTGAACATGCCTAATATAGAGTGACATCATAGTTAATTATATTAAATTTATACAACATTTCACTTTTACATGTTTCAATCAATTTTTGAAGTCAAAAAATACAAGAGTATCTTAACAATAGAAAATACTATCTGAACAAAATTTACAATAAAATATTATTATACAGAATGCATAGCCTCAATTAAAATACTTCATGGTTCTTCACTATCATCTTCTGTCTTCATTTCTTCAATTAGTTTCTTTCTTTCTTCAGCCTGTCTCATTCTTCGCAGTACTAAACTCTCAAAATCTGAATCCGACTGCTGTGGTAAGTTCTGAAAAAAAAAAAAATCGTTTCAGTTTTCGAGCAATAGATATGTAAAGCTGGGGGCAAAGGTATAATACATTGTGTAAAATTTCTCACTGTGTGATTCATTATTTATTATTATTTGTATCTGTCTCTACAAATACGAAATGTTCAAAATAATAAATAAAAGTTGTTGTTGTTGTTTTCTAATGCCAGGCATTTGAAAATAAAGTCATTTGACCTCTTGCACTCTAATATTTTTCAAAGATATTATCATGGCCAGCCACTGAAGCACAGATTTTGAGATGTTCCGAATCCATTTCTTGGTTTGAGTTGCACAATGGGCAGTTAGGGGACTGATATATTCCAATTCTATGCAGGTGTTTAGCCAAACAATCATGCCCTGTTGCCAATCTAAATACACCTACAGACGATTTTCGTGGTAAATCGGGAATTAACTGTGGATTATGATGCAGAGAGTTCCATTTTTTCCCTTGAGATTGTGTTATCAAATTTTGTTTGTTGAAGTCTAAGTATGTAGATTTAATAAATCTTTTCACAGAGTAATACGCAGATTTAATAACAGGTCTGTAAGTAACAGTGCTGCCCTTCTTTACTAAAGCATCTGCATTCTCGTTTCCCAGGATTCCACAATGGGATGATATCCATTGGAATACAATTCTTTTATTGAGTGATATTAATTGAGAGAGCATTTTAGTTATTTCTGCTGTTCGAGATGAAGGTGTGTGTTTAAAGACTATTGATAGAATAGCTGCTTTGGAGTCTGACAATATAACTGCATTCTTAAATTTACTGATGTGGCATAGAAGATTCCTGAGACTTTCACTTATTGCAATGATTTCTCCATCAAAACTTGTTGTTCCATAGCCAAGAGATCTATAAAGTGAGAAGAGACAGCACGTAACACCTGCACCAGCATCTTGATCTCTGGAGACCAAGGATCCGTCAGTGTATAAATGAAGCCAGTTTTGTGTTATGTTTCAGTTTCAAATATTTTTTATAAATAATTAGGGAACTGGGTGCAAGAAGAGTGTTAATGTACAAAATTACTTTCGAGAAAAATGGTTAAACGGCAAGTTGCAGCCAATTTAAGTCAACACCATATTTTAAGTTTTGGTGGCTATTTCATGCACACATAACCCCCTGAATGTCTGGAGGATCACACCTGCTGTTGGTCGATGGATCCACTGGACCTAGTTGGAAGATCTTGTTGATCACTAGTTTTCCCTCCTTAAATCACTGAAGGACGATTTTAGTGCCATAACAGGTCAGCACTATATCAGTCCCCTAACTGCCCATTGTGCAACTCAAACCACGAAATGGATTCGCAACACCTCAAAATCTGTGCTTCAGTGGCTGACCATGACAATATTTTTGAAAAATACTGAGTGCAAGAGGTCAAATGACTTTATTGTCAAACACATGGCATTAGAAAACAACAACGACAACTTTCGAGAAAAATTAGATGGACATTTTGAAACTGTTAGGAACAAAATCGTGACATTCTTATGCTAAGGGGTTATACAGTCTGATTCATTTGGGTATGGATAATATTAATTCATTATTATAAAGCAATTATGATAGTAGGAAAAATTTCTTGATGGTTGTATTATGATTAAAAGATAGGAGTTTTCATACATGACAATCAACAGTGCATAATCTGAAATGACAAATGAAAATCGTAGATGATTAAAATGGCTACTACAAATCAACAGCATGCACAATGTTTTGTATGCTAAATTTGAGAGTGTTAAAAGAGTTCAAAGGGAATTTCGACGTGAATATGGTGTGCGTAATGTACCTAAATACGATTCCATAATGTTGTGGTACCGACCATTTGTAGAAACAGGCTCTGTGTTAAAAAACCATGCAAGGAGGTCGCAGGCAAAACCCAGTACGAGAAGCAGCTATCTCTTGCCTTGGTTGCCAAACTCCCCAGATTTAACCCCTCCTGACTTCTTCGTGTAGAGTTTTGTTAAAGACATTGAGTGCTATTCATAGACATTTCGCTAGCCCGCGCTAAACTAGTCCCGGCTATCGACTGATTACTTGTACAGGATTCATATCATATCATATCGCTAACACTGGTTTATGAATATGAAAAATGTTAGTTCACTGATGATCCACCGTAAGCCCGTGCTAAGAATGTCTATGAATATGGCCCATCGTATGTTCACAGAAACCCAGGAACAATGATGATTTGAGAGAAAAAAATACTCAAGCTTTTCAACAAATCACCCTTCGTATGTTACAATGGACATGGGCTGAATGGCATCACTGTTATGAGTTGTGCAGGGTGGGCAATCAGGATCATGTTGAGCTCTGAGGAATCTCCCATCTTTCAGTGTTGTATGCACTAAGTTTCAACAAATAAAGTTCAGTGGTAAATGTTGTACGGTGTTTTTATTTTATCCATACCCAAACGGATCACCCTGTATATTAATATAGATTTTATAATGCATAATATTTAAGCACAGCTATCTCTGCAATAATAGCATTAACAGACCGACACTCTTATTCCACCCACCTCCTCAATTCATCATTACTGAAAAACTCAAGTCTATTACACGAGTAAATACAGTAAATTAAATTTTTTCAAAGTAAAAGGTAAGGAAGCCACTTACTTACTTACTGACTTTTAAGGAACACGGAGGTTCATTGCCGCCCACACATAAGCCTGCCATTGATCCGTATCCTGAGCAAGATTAATCCAGTCTCTACCATCATATCCCACCTCCCTCAAATCCATTTTAGTATTATCGTCCCATCTACGTCTCGGCCTCCCCAAAGGTCTTTTTCCCGCCGGCCTCCCATTTCTGGATTCGCGCCCATACGTGCTACATGCCCTGCCCATCTCAAACGTCTGGATTTAATGTTCCTAATTATGTCAGGTGAAGAATACAATGCGTGCAGCTCTGCATTGTGTAACTTTCTCCATTCTCCTGTAACTTCATCCCTCTTAGCCCCAAATATTTTCCTAAGAACCTTATTCTCAAACACCCTTAATCTCTGTTCCTCTCTCAAAGTGAAAGTCCAAGTTTCTGTATGGTTATACAGAACAACAGGTAATATAACTGTTTTATAAATTCTAACTTTCAGATTTTTTGACAGCAGACTAGATGACAAAAGCTTCTCAACCAAATAATAACAGGCATTTCCCATATTTATTTTGCATTTAATTTCCTCCCGAGTGTCATTTATATTTGTTACTGTTGCTCCCAAGATATTTGAATTTTTCCATCTCCTCGAAAGACAAATCTCCAATTTTTATAGTTCCATTTCGTACAATATTCTGGTCACGAGACATAATCATATACTTAGCCTTTCGGGATTTACCTCCAACCCTATTGCTTTACTTGCTTCAAGTAGAATTTCCGTGTTTTCCCTAATCGTTTGTGGATTTTCTGCTAACACGTCATCCGCATTGACAAGAAGCTGATGTAACCCGTTCAATTCCAAACCCTCTCTGAAGTAAGCCACGTACATACCAAAATATTTGGATTGAATGAGAACGAAGGAAAAGCAGATGCTGAGACGTTCTTTGTACTTTCATCCACTGAAGGGAAGATGCCATGCTGACTTCCAGTTTTGGTCCCATCATTCTCGCCCTCCAGATCTGCCAGCCTTGGTCCTTTGCCAGTATGTGAAGGCTTTTTCTGTCCTTCAGATTCGAGATTTTCTACTCTTAAAGGGTTTTTAGCCAAGCCTCGTTCTAATCTTCGTGCCATCAACTACAAATAAATATTTCAATGCATTCTTATACAAATAGCACAAAACATCATGATTCCTCAAATTCATTACTTTCATCATGTACTTACAGAAGCTTCGTTTGTTTTGAATTCTACAAGAGCACTTCCTTTTCTTTTTGCAGATACAATTAATACTGATATTTCACCATACTGCAACAAATGAAACAAAAATATTGTACTTGATGTCTACTGTAATAGATGAAGGCACTGACATGTATGGGCTATTCCATAATATGAAATCGATCAGTAAAAAATCTCGCATTTTGTTTATACTCTAATTTTTTCCCTACTTATATAAGGTGCTGAGGGGAGTGCATTTTCAAAAATATACTATCGAAAGTCAAACGGTTTTCGTATTATTGAGCGACAAATTTAGCGTATTTTATAAAAAAAAGCCTCTTTCAGCGCTCAGAACTCTGGAACCATTTACTGCAGAACATTGAACGAGAGCTTATTTTGAAGCTGACATTTGGTAGGTTATGTTAAGAAGGAATACTTATTTTTATTGTACATAGAGAGACATATAATCTGATTTTACTTGCTTTTAGGCTTTTTGGCCATTTGTAAAAATGTAAAAAAATATTGAGAAAAATCCTTGCATTATTGAGAGGAATTCGGCATTGTTTGCTTAATGGTACGGCAATAAGTTTCGAGGGTATTAAATAGATTATTTTCACACACCTAGACTTGAACGGCGCAGTACCGCACGCACTGGCCGAGAGCTGAAGATAAGCGAGCGTTGGGCGTCATTTTACTTCTGTGTTTATGAAAACCTGTGATAAAAGCTAGCACAGCCATGACTGCTAGACAACACATCACAGGTTTGTCTCCTGGCCTTGGTTGTCTCTGCTAGCTCCTGTCTCACAGTCAGCTGGTTAGTTCACGCGCATACTATTTATTTTCTTTATTTGATATTTTCAATACTTTCTTATCAACATACTACCAGTAAAAAATATGTGTTTATTTGTACTTTCAATGTGGAATCTAACTATATATTTTTAAAATATTTTTTCCTAGCCAAAGACGTCTTAATGAGGAAAAATCTAATTTCTCCATTTCCATAAAAAGTAAGAAAATCTGTTTATATGTCAATATAAACTTTAATTTCTCAGCATCAAAATAAACCATGATTTTGATCATTGGGTGAAAGAGTTTCGGAGCTGCAACAGCTTAAAGTTGCTAATTTTATGAAAATACGATAAATTTAAATATTTTTAATTTAAACACTATGAAGTTCTGATGCCTCAAACTTTGCACAAAGCATTGTATCACAGTTCTCTACGTACAAAAAAAGTTTCATTATATTTAGAAATTGTAAGGTCAATTTTCTCTATATGTCGGTCGATTTGAGATGGAATAGCTTGTACATAAATTACATACAAATGAAAGCAAACTTAAAAAATTGTCTCGAATGATGAACCTAATGGATTCAGGGGCATCTGAAGGCCTGTAGAAGCATTTGTCAACTTATATGAGATTCTCTACTGAGCATTGAGAACTGTGTAGTAGAGAACAATGATGTAATGTTGAATCAACGTGTATGATCACGTTACTTAGTTCATTGATAAGCTCATCAATAACTTCACATTTTCATAAAGTCTTTCTTAAATTCAGCAATATTTCACCACTGCTTATAGGAAACTGTTTTTAAATTAATTGATGCCCATCAAAGTTTATGCCTGATGAATCTCACAGCTTGAATAAACTGATACAAAGCTTGTGTATGATTGCTCAGTAGATAACAGAAGAGTGTTAGTTTTCCTTGCTGTGTGTACCTAAAAAATATTATGTTCATTGTATACTTTGTATTTTACTATTTTATTATTATTGTTATTATTTCATATTTGCGACGGTCGGTCGTCGTTGGGGTCGCCATGTCTGCGACGGTCGTCTGTCGTCGTCGTTGCTGGTGCCCACGACGCCTTTCCTTGCCCTCGGCTGCCAGCTCAGTCGTATATGGAAAGTATCTCGAGGAGGCACGTCGATGTCAATAATTAACTATGTACACAGATTAATTTGGGCGCCAGCCTCCTCGAGATTACTCCGGTAGAGGATGAGGTCCCAGGTCAGCTGCAAAACAGTCGGGACATGGGGTTTTGGGAGACGTGCTCATAGGTTGAAATGATGTAGGCGCACACCAGAAGTTGTTGGTAAGAACTATGAAAACGTTTATTATTATTATTAAGTGTTGGTTTCAGGTTAGCAGAAATGCGCGTCCAAGTGTATAATATCTCGCTCTCACTTCCCGCAAGTTGATATACTAATTTCTGAGTTCACGTAATTATATCTTTTGTACTATAAAACACCAGTAATATAACGGACAGTTGATAACGTGATGAGAGGAAAGAATTCAGACTTATAATAATAATGCAACACACGACTTCTTACTACACCCACTAAAAAATTCTAAGTCCGTAAATTGTTATACTTCCGAGTTAGGTTTGCCGAGAATATGTGGAGTGCAACTTCTCCGTACGTGTTCTATATGCCTTCTGTCTATCTGCCAAATCTATCCCCTACTTTCAACCACCAAACATAGAATTTCGCCCTCCTATCTATATATCACGTGTCTCTATTAAGAATCCTGATTGGCCATGATTACACTTACGTCACTTAAGACGCGTTCTTCAAAAATTGTTCGTTAACTAGAACATCCCCTTACTTCCGGGGTTCTGACAATTCTCTGACATATACCAGATCATCTCTTTTGGAACCTGGCTTGGCGTCATCTTACTGACCACCCGCAGGCAAAGTCCATACATTCCCTCATCAGTCAACTCCACGCCTGGACACATGTTTCCTGTCCGCCTAGCTTCCTTTCGGCCTTCCTGTCCACCTGTTACTTCCGTCTCAGATTTTGAAACTAACTTACACGTCCGCGCATCCTATCCATATAAGAATATTAACACGAAATACTAATCTAATGAAAATCTCCTCATCCTATACGAGGAACCGTCTCATATTTTTACACAGTACTTTGTATGTCTAATTTATTTTGACTTACTGTTTGCATTTTATTACGCCTTTTCCTTTCTTTCTATATGTTATATTATGTCCCATTCCTACTGACTTGTTGTTCACATTGTATAATGATTATCTACTTCAGTTTTTTTTTTGTGTGTGTGTGTGTGTGCTGTACTTTGTAAATTTGTAGTCTTTTTGTATCGCAGTTTTACTCCTGGTTGAATGTTAGAGAAGGCTGTATGGTCTTACTCTGCCAGGTTAAATTATTATTATTATTATTAATGAGGTTAAAATAAAATAAAATAAAATAAAGAAAAATAAAGTAACCATTTATTAATGGAGAAAAATTCGCTCCAATGCTGAGGATCAAACCCAGGTCTCCCAGTTCTACACACCGGGTGCTCTAACCACTGAGCTACGTCGAAGTTCAACCCACTGTACCTGAATCTTTCTCCTTTGGTTCTTTTCCCTTAGTGGTCTTACTACGTGTTCGACTTATATTACACTGATATATGAAGAGTTTGCGGGAAAAACGATGAATGTCACAGTTTTCTTAAGGTTGATGTCATTATCTAATTCAATGGATCACTACCAAATTTAATGTTGTTCTTATGAAAAATGGTAAAAAGGAGAATTATCACCACGAATACAGCAATCCTTTCCTTTATTTTCTATAGAAACAGGACTACATCTTGGAGTTATAGACTCAATTAGATCATTATATAATCCTTAATAGAAATGTGACATTGATCGTTTTTCCCGCAAGCTCTCCATATATTTTAGGTCAACAGTCATCACACAAGGAGCGCACTCAATTGAGTAACTTGACAGCTGGGACTTCTATAGTATGTGCAGATTCTTTTTAGACATGTTCCATAGTTTAGCTGTGAAGCGATGTATAAATACACTACAATGTAAATAAATACAATACAATACAATGCACTCGCTTTTACATATTTTCATTAGTGACCTTTAGCAACTATTGGAAATTAGCAGCTCAAGATACCTATCTCAATAAATGAATTGAAGGAAATGGCTAGAGGATACTATACTTTACCTTAGAAAATATATTTTGCAATAATTCTTCATTATATCCTCCATTACTCGGGTCATCCTTTGCTGCATCCCATCGTACTTTCAGTCTACACTGACAACCACTTTCTTTACGTTTGGGTTTCAAATTCTCCAGTAAAATCTGCTGCTGAACATACTCCTGCTCTTCTTTAACCTGCTTTGAGCCTTCCTTTCTCAATCTCTCTATTTCTGCCTGTAAAAGAATGT
Source organism: Periplaneta americana (assembly GCA_025594305.2). NCBI lineage: Eukaryota > Metazoa > Arthropoda > Insecta > Blattodea > Blattidae > Periplaneta > Periplaneta americana. The sequence continues at coordinate 33,291,165 of JAJSOF020000011.1, forward strand.
ATATTTTGTCAGAATTATAAGAATGATTGAATTTAAATATGGAATTTGTTCCCAAACCAAAATGCATTTCATTGCAATTTAAATTCAACATATAAAATCTACGCAAAAATAATAACAGATTAAATATATACACGACCAGCCTCATGGACTAGTGGTCAGAGCTTATGACTACAGTTCATGAGGTTCTGCATTCGATTCTCGGTTAGAACACAGGAATTTTTCCTTAAAGGGGAATGTTCCTGTGTTTATCCATGGTCTGGAAATTAGGTTAGGCTTAAGTTTAAGACCTCTCCTGGCACTTCATATCATCAGGGCAGCGTAACTCCGCCTTCCAGGTGCTCCAATCTCAGAGGTGGGTTACAAATAAGCCATTGCCAAGAGAGAAGATCAGAAATGTCAAATGACAAACTAGTGGCACCGGATTAAAAAAAAAATACAATCACGGAAACATTACTTATTGAAGAACAAAATGGTTTTAGATAACATAGGTCCTGCACAGACGGAGTTTTTACATTAGCACAGATCACGAATTCAACATACCAACACACAAGGCATTTACTGATTATCAAAAGGTCTTTCCTACAGCGCATAGGACACAACTATGGGAAGTTTTGGTTTCAATTGGAATACACCAATACTTATTTTATGCAATTGAAAGTATGTATGAAAAGACAAAAATCAAAACGAATAACATAATAAGTAAAAAAAGTAGAATAATAAACCAAGGTGTAAAGTAGGGTTGTCCAATGTCCCCGACTTTATTTAATATTTACACAAATAGTAACAACATTACGATTTGGGAAACTGGACTACACACTTCATGATTGATAATACATTACTAAATGCAGATGACCAGATTATTCTAGCCAACTCTGAAGACAACTTACAAAGAGCAGTAAATAGGCCTATATTATTTAAGGTAGCAAAAAATTATGTTGTGGAAGTTTGTATAAGCAAAACCAAAATAATGGATTTTGAAGAGAAAAAAAACTACGGAAAGATCTAAAATTGTTATTAATAACTAGACCACGGAACTTTATGCACTAAAAAACCTGAATACATGAAACTATGCAGTAAAAACTGTTAAAATATGCGCTAAAAATTGAAATATACGCAATAAAGAATATAATTTGGAGGTTAAATAATACGATATAAATTAAAATAACATAAACCCAATTAGTAGAAAAACAATATTTGTCTTCAGAAACCATTTGTTCAATAGGGCTAAATCTTTTCTTGCTACTTTTTTCTTTTGTCATGTCGACGGTTAAACTTTCTTCACTTGATTGTGTAGTAAAGCTTGTTGAAATGAAAATTTACACGCCAACTGACTTCACTGTCGCAGGTGTTTAAATACTTTTTTCGTTCTACGAGATCAGAGTAAAAGGTGGTAAAAATCTGACGCGTATTTTCATCCTGGCTCTTGAAACATTACACTACACGGCTAGTATGTACAGTGAGCTAGCCTCATGTTAAACTGGAAAACCACCCAATTTAAACACTAAGGAGAAGTATCCATTTTTGCCGCAGAAATTTCATGTAACAGTAATTAATTAGGTTTTATTTCTCACATAACTGAAGCCCTAACAACATTTTTAAAGTTTTGACCAAATGTGAACCACATTTTATACGTTCATGCTTTAAGGCAATGAGCTGTGTACATGATGGGACAATATATCTGACAAAATACAGTGTAATTTGTCATAAATCCGTTCTTAGTATGGACAACTTTTTTCAATAATCCTTCACTTACATATCAGGTATGTCCAATTTGCATTCAGGATGCTGGAGCTGGTGAGAGACCACCTTTTACCTGAAGCTTTTCTTCATCTGTTCTGGTGTCAAAACTGCGATACTTCTTCGCAGCTTCCTCAGCTAGTCTTTCCCTTCTTTCTAGATCTTCCTTTAGCCTCTGACGCTTGGAATCAAGTTCACGATGCCGCAACTTCGCTGCTTTCTTCGCATTTATAACTTTGTCATAAGCTGCCTAGGAAATAAAAACCAAATGAGTATCAGGAAAATAAACAAACGGGTTGATCATTAAGTAAGGTTTCCTCAATAATAACTCCTTGAATGCTAGGGGAAATTAATTTTTTCTGTGCATATCTCTCATGATCCAATATTACTTCACCTTCATTAACAGAAAATATAAACAAATCAATTTCTTAATAATTAAACAGTGTATGTTCCATACAAATTATTTCTTAATATCGTTTTTTTTAGTTGGTTATTTAACGACGCTGTATCAACTACTAGGTTATTTAGCGTCGATGAGATTGGTGATAGAGAGGTGATATTTGGCGAGATGAGGCCGAGAATTCGTCATAGATTACCTTGCATTCACATTACGGTTGGGGAAAACCTCGGAAAAAACCCAACCAGGTAATCAACCCAAGTGGGGATCGAACCTGCGCTCGAACGCAACTTCAGACTGGCAGGCAAGCGCCTTAACCGACTGAGTCACGCCAATAGCTCTTAATATCGTTAGAGAATACTTGATTATAGATTTCACTATCTCTGTCTCTAGTGATTTCTCTCACCACTGAACAAAAAAATTTGTTGTGATACCTCTAGCACTAAAGAGGAGACCTGTAACTGCACATTATAATCCATGTATAGGACCTAGAGCTTGATATGAGGTTTTTTTTTTTCGAACATCTATAAAATTTGAAATGGAAAAACACAACTCATAAGTTACCGAGCTAATGTCATCACTGCATTCATTGAAAAATTTATGCCATGACATGGCTAGGGTGTAACACAGAGTACAAAGTATACTTACACGAGCTGATTCATCTGTCAGAATCTCCAATGCTTTGGAGAGCTGATGAAATAGTTCCACTGCCTTCGGATTGTCTGGATTCTTGTCTGGATGGCATGATAATGCTTTCTTCCTATATGCTTTCTTTACCTACAATAAAGAACACATTTCATTTTTCTAACTGCACCCTGATAATCTAGTGACACACTCCAAACTCCAATTCTAATACAATACCTATACCTACCAGCTACCTCACTAACTTAAAAAGTTAAAATCAATAAAGTGATAATTAAAATATTAAATTAGGGCCTAGTGTTCTAACTGTGAAAGATTTTTCTGGTCAGTACTACTAAAATTCACAGCATAGACATCCTGAAATTAAAATTTCATGTACATCTACGCCAATTTTCAACAAGTAAGCAGAGAAAAGTCAGAAAACAACTGTCGGTAGTCTATGCCTTTTTGGGTGGGAGATGTGGATCTTAGTTGTTTCATTTTTTTTAGATTATTAAATAATGTTATCAATGTATTCAAATGCCATAAGGCTGATATGCCAGTTACTTACAATGAGCTTTGTCATAAGAGTTATGTTTATTTATACTTGAAAAGAGTGAACAGAGGTTCCCATGGATACTAAATGAGCAAAAGCTTTTGTTTATCTTCTTATAATAATTACATATTTTAAAACCAAACTGAAATTTCAGACTTTGTTTTACCTTTCTGGTTCAACTACTGTCATATTAATAGAACAGTTAAATTATCAGACGTGACCACACATTGTACTATTACCTGAAGAAGTTTGAGGTTATATTTTGACCGTATTGTTTAGCTCATAAAACTAACCATGAAAGAAAATGTTTATATTTGTTACATACCTCCTGTGTAGTACACGTTGAAAGGAGCCCAAGTAGCTCGTATAAATCGACGTCTTTAATATCAATATTACTCATTTTTCTGTACTTCTTTTCCTACTCGAAAACGTATCTACCACAACTTCTGTTTGATGAGTTCAATGTTGCCAACTCGATTATTAAAAACTCGCTATGAAACAGTGCAGAAACCGCTAAATTGATGTATTGTCGTAAAAAATTAGATTATTTTGCCGCTGTGAGTGTTAAAAGAACCCGCCAAATCCTTATATCAGCAATACAAGTACCGTAATTGTTTACCCGATAACCTTTGGCGGGTTCTTTTAACATTCACAGCGACAAAATAATCTCATTTTTTACTACAATACAGCAATTTAGCGGCTTCTGCACTGTTTCATAGAGGGTTTTTAATAATCGAGTTGGCAACATTGGACTCATCAACAAAAGTTGTCGTAGATACCCTAGGCTAGCACTAAAAACGCCAGATCTAGCGATAAAACCGCTGTCTTGGCCAAACTGTTAACAACTGCGTTTGAACAGTTTTGCCAACATGAAAATAGAAATTGGCTAAATGAGATCAAAATAGCTACAGTTGAAACATAACCAAATTATTAAACTTTGGATTTGGTTCTGTACAATGGCGCCAAATTATATGGGCTCACCCAGAGCTCACTCAATTTGTCTTCTTCTTCTTCTTCTTCTTCTTCTTATTATTATTGTTATTATTATTATTATTATTATTATTATTATTTATGATACATGATGGATTTATTTTTTGAAATAACTAAAGAACAGTTTTTTAAACAAGTAAGGATGCATTGTTGATGTGCGCTTTATTCGTCTCACTAATCGCTAGTCAGGTACCGCATAATGATACCGTATTGCTGAAAATTTGACATCAGATGTCTCTGACAAATTTATAGGAAGAAATGCAGTCAGAAGAAACACATTTGCAAGATGTCATGGTACATACTTTTCATTCGATAGATATATAATCCGATCTCGCACAACAGTTTCGGTACGAACTTCTTACCTCTGATAATTAGATACGGTTTGTAAAAATTACTTTCCACATGTCACATTTACCGTTAATAAAAAATATTATACAATAACTAAACAAGCGAAGTAGGTACAATTAATGACGTAGCCGAGATTTCCCGAATACAATTTTAGTGCGTTACCACCACAGAACAAGAATATGAAGTGCACACCGCATGTTACGACAGGAAAGCAGAGAACAACTGATGCGATCCTGGTGGCCTGGCAACAAAACAACGGCTTCCTACCGGAAACTCCTATCTCAGCTTCACCCCCCCCCCTTGTTACCGCTGAATCACCTCGCTCGTTAATTCATTAGAATGTACTAATAAACTTACGATCTAATTCTGGATGTATCATTAAATAATAGTTATTTACGATATGAGTATCGTAACATTTCATATTACTGATTGGAAACTTGTCAAGCGAGGCCGCAGGCAGAGTTTGATAACCAGTCGAGTATTGTAATATGAAGTTACGATAAGTAGGCTTTATGGTAGAAAGTTTTATCCACTTTGATAACAAATTACTTTTGAAATAAATAATTTTGAACATGTATTTGTGGAGATGAGGCTGTATTATTTCTTTCTGCGAGAAGCGAATCGTTTATATTTGTTTTATTAGTTTTGAGCACGATAGGTTTTGATTTATAAAGGAAGAACAGCAATACTAGGAGAAATAAACAATCATTTTAAAATGAGTTCAAACGAGGATTCAGATTTTGAAAATGCTGCAAATTCTGCAATTCAATGTTTAATACCATCGAAATTCCGCGTAAGATATGAAATGGAATATAATAATTTTAAGATAGGTGTTCCAAGAAAAATGTAGAAAGTGTGTCGGAGAAAGTAATGCTGGCATACTTTAGTGAGTATCATTACCTAACTAGTTGCGTAATGAATGCGTTTACAACATTTTTGTTAGTGATGTGAAGACCACATTACATAATCAAAGTGGATAAGAAATAAAACGTGTGGGTTTTATGTTTGCCACATGGAGGCGTACAACAAAGATTTCCAATTGTAAATGATGGAGGAATTGATGGAAATTTTTAATAAAGTAAACATGAAGATATAAGAATTTTAACCAGAGCAAGAATTTTCAGAACGTCATTTTCAAGAAAGAAATGAAAGTGAGTTTTTAATAGGTTTAGACTCCATAAGGATACTGCAGACATGGTGTAAAATCAAACAGAAGACAGAATTAAATCAACTACAGACAGAAACCATTCTCTTTGTACAGCTGACAAATTTTGTACAGCCTTAATGTAGCCTTTAAGTATCAGAAAATTTTCAAATAAATGTTGGGGACTATTACAGCATACATCAAAGAATCGAAGAGCTCAGTGCAATAAGTGGGTTATAAACCAAAAGGTAACTTTCTAGGAGAGCAAAGACAAGTTTCTATTCACTTTATTTTTTGGAACAGCATATTACACGAACTTCAGTTTCTAATATTACAAATGGGTTTATGAGAGAACCAATTACAGATTCTGATTCTATAAGGCGGGAATAGTAAGAAAGTTTGAAAATCCGAAAATGCCACATTTGGTCGATAACCCACTTATTGTTTTGAGGTCTTCAATTGTAAGTTAAGTGGTACATGGATTTTCTAAAACAATAGCAGGATTATCACTAAGGTATATTAAAATGCAATTTAAAAGAAAAGAGATGAACATTGTGAAGCAAGTTTTTTATGTAAAAAAAAACAATATTTTCTCTGTGTATTGGAGCAGTTGACTGTATAATGTCCTTCCTTTCTTTTACTAATACTTTATTAATTTGCATTCCTTTCTCCTGCCATTTTTAAGCCCTTCTGCTTGCTTTTTCCATTTTATTAAATTATATTTTATTTCAAACTAGCCATCAAATGCCTACGACCTAAGAAATCAAACATTATTTAATTTGTAAGATATTAAATAAAATATTGATCTTAAATACAAAATAAGATAAAAAATATTTATTAACAACAATTAATATATAATTTCAGTAAGGAACAATTAATCTGAAACACAGTTAACAACTGATTGATTTAAACTCAGAACATCAAGGCCCAGGTTTAAACAATAGTTAAAATTAATCTGCCTTCAAGAGAGAGTTGACAATATGGAGAAGGGCTTAACCTATGGATTAAACAAAGACGTAGTTATATAAAATTGAAAGTAGTTTAAACTACAGGGACATCATTTTAATTTTACTAACATTTCTAATATTAACCTGGCTATACTTTTGGATCAACGATTAAGAACCGGAAACACCGTTTGCTACCCCCTTCCACGAATGGAGTTCGATGATACTGGCATAATATACAAACAAATCACTTTATTAGGCATAGGAGGGAAGAAAAGTAGTTCATCCATTTACATAAACTATGAAATATCACGCTTTTGAATTTGATAATTTTCATTAGGTTTTTGTTTAACCAAAATACAGTACAGTATTAACAATGAGTGTTTTTACTCACGAACTGAGCTTTCCATGCGGACGTATTCATTATGCAGTGTATATTATACTGTCTACAACATATTAGCGTACACTATAGAGAATGAAGTTAAATTGAAAAATAATCATAATATGGATATTTAAACACATTTTTGAAAATGGTGGTAGTTCATTTCGATACAGGCTTCAGTTCTAATGTGCATATTATCGCACTATAGGCTACTGTACGTAATTCCAATTACCAGGTTTGTACTTCGTATCAGTAACTCATGTTGAAATAATTGTGTACCTACTCTATAAGAGAGACCTTACGTACTGTAAATTCAATCTTCACTTCTGCCCGATCCGAAAAGATAAAATTACTCAGACATGCTATCTACTGTCCGTCCAAGTGATTACGTCGCAGCGTCGTAGAAAGGGAGGAAATCACGTGACAGTTACTTACTTAACGAGGCCCTTTTATTTAAGTTATTTTAAACAATTGTATGGGTATAATATTACGTAACGTCCAATTCCTAACAGAAATTAATGTTCCCAGAAAAGAGCTAAGACAGCCCATCCACTAGCATTTACAGAGAGGCGAATAGAAGCAGGTGGGCGAAACCGGGATGCAACGTAGGCAAATGGAAAATGATACAATATTGAAAGCTCTTTCGTCACTGGAAAACGCGAACATATTTTTGGAACGTACTGTTTACTATGACCGTAAGGCTACTATGACTGTATATGCGGTCTTGGTTCTGTGTGGAGGACGGTTGGAAGTTTACTAGTAGAGGGGTGGGAGTGAAGTACATTCAAAAACTCAGTTGCAATAAAAATTGAAGTAAAAATAAAATGATGTCCCTGTACTATTGACAATACGGCCCTAAGGTTAAAAGCTTAACACAAGTACATACGAACATCTATAGTTATAGTACTCGTAATATGGGGAGGAGCTCCCAAAGTTCGTGAAAGTTGTCCACATGTATCATGAGTCCTGGTACCACAACCGCATGCCAAATGTCTGTTACGCTTGATAACAGTTTTCCAGTTGTTTTGTTTGTCTTTTGTTTCGTTACCAACCTGCAAAACTTCGACTTTCATTACCAAGGATATGTATGATAAGAACTTTCTTGTGTTAAATATTTTAACATACCTTGTTAACATGTTTCGACCTATTTTCGGTCATCTTCGGAACTGGTCGTTGTTGGTCTTGGCGAGGCGCTAAGACCTGTGTGGGTGCGTTCGTAGTGTAGAGTCAAAGAGTGTATGTGTTTTGAAATTGAGTTGTGTGTTGAGAATATCGTTGGGGTGTGTTTTCGTGTGTCTGTATATTTCATATTGTTCTAGTGTGTTGATCATTTCACAGGCAGATCATTTCAAACACGTTACAAAGAACACATCACAACCATAACAAAATTACAAAACACCTCCACATATGCAGAACACATCACAAATGCCAACCACACCTATAGAGACATCAACACAGACATGGAAATACTGCACATCCAACCAAAAAGCCAGAAACTCAACACACTAGAGCAATATGAAATATACAGACACACGAAAACACACCCCCAACGATATTCTCAACACACAACTCAATTTCAAAACACATACACTCTTTGACTCTACACTACGAACGCACCCACACAGGAAACAAGAGGCGCCAAGACCAACAACGACCAGTTCCGAAGATGACCGAAAATCGGTCGAAACATGTTAACAAGGTACGTTAAAATATTTAACACAAGATAGTTCTTATCATACATATTCCGAAGTGATACAGTGTTAAAAGTTGTGTAATCAAGATGTATAATTTCATTACCAAGCAAAATGTTTGTATTTTGTTTCGTTAACATCTTAAGTGCAATTAGTAAAATACTAGCGGCAAATTACATGCGTTTTTTTCATGGTATTCTTACACTTTATATTTATTTTTAAAAGTGTAAAGTGACTATCGTGCCATCTTGTACGCCTATATGGTCATGGGAAGGAAATGGTGGAAGGCAAGGGATTAATTACAGTTTTAACTGACAATCAATAATTTTATTACTTGCACAACATGATGACTTTTATACATAGATTATCTACATATAGGAGCTACGTCTTCCTATCACATACTCGTGATAAAGCCACCACCCACAGGGCAGCCGATTCAACATGTCTGCAGCTTCAACAACAATATTACGCTGTAATGATTTTACCAATTACTTTCTTTCACACGTGAAATTTAAAAATACAAATTCGTCAATAGCACCGAAGAATATTTAAAAATGGAATAAAGAACTTTTACTGAAAATTGTTTTCACTTTAAATCATTAAAAAAGAAAGAAACAAAAGCCACATTAAATTCTTAAAAAAAAAGAGAGTTGTCATATAAATGCGAAGGTAGCTCACAACACATAGAATAAAAATATTTTTAATATAGATCATTGGCTTCATTATAATACTGAATAGTGACACAAACATCAACAATGAAACTCACACATAGTTTTGTGCCGTGCCGTATCGGCGAAAGGAACAACAATAACAAGAAAATGAAACACCCACTCTCACACGCGTACTCTTATATACACACGCACACACTCAAAGACAGTCTGATCGACCGGTTATGTAAGTTAAGGTACGTACCCTACATACAAGACTCGTTCCAGTTGTTTTTACTTCACAGTGACCGGTTTATAAAAGTCACTTTAAATTCTGGCAATGTACTGCTACCGTTTAATAACAAGAACGTTATGTAAGTTATGAAACAGTCGACTGATACAATGCGTCATTTTGAATATATAATGACGGTGTAAGAATATTTGTTTCCATAATGGTCATATCTAAATTTAGAAGGTGACTTGTTTTCTGCTTGAAAATTATGTCTCGTATAAACAACTCAGATTTTATATTTACGAACAGAAATACGAAGTCGTAACAAAAGTTATAATAGACACTGTAATTAATTAAGTTTAAATACAATTATAAATTACGTGATTGTGGATTATCCAGAATAATAATTATGCATGATTTAATTCGCAAAACTGAAATTTTTGAAAACAAAATGTAACTACTGTAAAAAAATTCTCTGAAAGGCATTACATAATAAAATCAGCATAATATAGGCTATGACGTTATACAGGGCTTTCGTTTCAAAATTTCCCAATCTAAATAAATATTTATTTGAATTAAATTTAATTAAAATACCTCAATTTACAGTAGATATTGAAGTTGAACCAGTCTTAATGGCATTTTAGGTTTCATCCCTCTTCCCATCTTATCCTACCCCCCTCCCCCCACTTGGAAATTTCAAATTACACTCCTATATTTTGATATTTAGATTCGAAAGAATATTCAATTGTTTATATTTCTCATTCCTTTCACATCTTTTGTTTTCTATCGTCGCCTGGCAACCTGGATTGTTCTTATTGTCAGTTGGTTGTAGGATGAAAACAGTTTATTTTGGGTAATTTCCTAAATTAATTAAATTTACTGAATTATAAATGTTATAATTATCGTTCTCCACTTTTAATCAAACAGTAATACAGCCTATTTCGGAACTCCTCTTCATAGCATTGCCATAACATCAAAACCATTGCCTAAATAACGTAAATCCAACCTCAGCTTTTATTATCCTCTATCCTATTTTAAATTTGTAAAGATTAGGTTTATAATTCACAGTGACGTAAGCAGAATTTTTTCAAGTGGTGGTTCATTATTATAATTATTCATAATTTACATTATCGGTATTTTAAACGCATTATTATTATTATTATTATTATTATTATTATTATTATTATTATTAAAATATGAACTATCAAATGCACAAAACGTTAAACGAGCGTTTCACAATAAAGTCAGAACTCAAACTAACGAACGGGTGAATGCCGCTCTTAAAATGAGTTTAAAATCGACAATGCACAATATTTAACATCTGCACTACAGAACTGTCAACCTTTTCAATATGTTTCACAAGTTAAATTTCATATTGTGTAAGCTTCATTTTATTACAAGATCGGTACTAGGCGGTAGATCTCTCTATAATAAAGATAGCATTGTTATAATTCGAATGTGCCGCAGCACCAAGCACAGGGATTGTAATGAAGGAGGGGTAGAAGGACTATGCATTATGACGATGTAGGTTTTGTTACTCTGACAGTAAAAAATTAAAGAAGAGGAAATGATTATGGATAAAAACATATTCAAATCTAAATATGATTTTTTTTTAAGTTCTAGGAGGAGTTCAAACCTGGTAACACCCCCTCCCCACTTGCGTACTCCCCTGATAACACACAACCATTTATTTTACTTAATATAATTTGTAATCAACAATAGTCTTTGTAGTTTTATTATCTTCAACTCTAATAAACAATAACAAAAATCCAGGTTGCCAGGCGACGATAGAAAACAAAAGACGTGAGAACAAATGAATGAGATGTGTAAACAATTGAATACTTTTTCAAATTTGAGTACAATGTTATTTATATACGTCCAGGGATAATACGTTGCTTAAAATTACACCACAAAACGAAATTCATTTGACATATTCACAGAAAGGCTCTCCCATGGAACTTTGATTTGAGTTTGCATGTGTGCAAGAATCCTACCGTCAGCCTTGCGAACTAATGATCACTTTTTTATTCATAATATGGCCGCATTCGGCAGAAAACATGAGTAATCACAAGGTCATTTGTCACATGATAATGAGTGATTTAAATTAGTTTTTCTGGATTCACTTTTGAATATATTGAAGGCATGTTTAATACTAAGATTTATTGAAAATCATCTGTCAAGTAACGTTGATAATTGGGATCCGGATAACTGAAGTGGAATGCAACTGTTTTAACAAAAATGAAACTGAATCAACAAAGCCTTCTTGACTAGTAACCGTCACAGAATTCAATGAAGATTCCATAGTTGGCACAACTGATAACAAGAAAACAGCTAATCATAACACACTATTGCCATCTAGCGTAATATTTATACTGTTGAGATGATACAATAATACATTTGAAGACAGTTGTATTTTCGTAAGTCAATTAATATTTTATTGTATTGGAATATTTCGTTACTTCTAATCTTTATATATTTTCTTCTAATCGTGTAATAGCCAATTAAATCCCACTCGAGCTTTGATTTTCTCTAGATAAATCTGCTCGTGTTCCACTAGCAGATATATCGATAAAATCAAAACCTCTAGTGAGATTACTGTTGGTAACATTTTTTGCATTAAGAATTACTACAATATTTTTGCTGAAGATAGGGCTAAAATCTGACAATTAGAAGAAATAAAATCATATTATCATTTTACACATATTAAACTACCGAAAAACGATAAAAACCAAAATTTCAATTATTTTGTTGTATAAATTCGGTGTACAGACTCCCTTAACATGTAGAATCATCTCTTAAATTTTGGTGTGGAGGTTACCATTCAGTCTGTATAGTTACTATTATTATATGTAATGCATAGTAACTATGGAACTATAAGAACAACATATTATCATCGTCACGGATTCAACACTTTAAGCAAAATAATTTTCTAATGAACTCTGAGAAAATTTTTGTACTTATTGAAACGCACATTAACTGCTAATCTGAAATATTTGCAATCCAATATGTGGCGAGCTGGATAAGAAATATTATAAGTAAGAAACATTTTTTTTTTCGGAATTAAAGATGGTTCAATGACTCATTATTAAGTAATCGAATCGACTGTTTCAGAACTTTTCCATTTTGTAATCGCAGAAGAATCTCACTAACACATAAGTGAAGGCAACTACCGAGTTCATATTAGGTAGATATTCTAATATAGTTTTGCATTACACGTTTAAAAATAACCAGTTTGAGCACTTTCATATGGTATATCCATTATTAGACAACTTCATGTATTATAAAACCTCCATAATGGAGAATACGATTTTCCACATAGCAATTTGAATAGGTAACGTATCTACGTTTCTGATAAATATTATTGCGCGCTCTAAATTTGTAAATTCACTTTTCCTTGTGCTATGATATTAACTTGTCTCAACAACAGAGGCAATTTTACATTAACGCATTCTATAATAAATTAAAAAAATTAAATTTAGTTTCAATAATACAAAACGTTCCACAAAAAAAGCCTCTTTCTAAATATACATTAAAAATACTGAAACAATGGAATGTCTTGTTGTGAATTTAATCTCTTTGTGAATAATTTTAAATTTATAAAAAAATCTCACTAAGATATTAATAAATCTAATTCATATCCTTATTTTGTGCAGTATTTGCTCTAAGCGGCAATATTTCCTAATTCAAAACATGTAACTACAGAAATAAAACTTAAAACTCAAGTCACATAAATTATTCAATATCTATAAAACTAATTTGACTACACCTCACTCAAGGAGAAATATACCCAGCTCCAAAAACACGTTCTCCTAGCTGCTACATATCTATTGCCTTGCATATCTCGACGCAAGGCATTACGGGTAATTCTCCACATCCATAAAGCTACAGTTCACATAATTCATAAACATACTAAAGGCAAATTCTGACCGTGGATATAGCTGTTCTACATACTAAAATACAGAATGGTTCTTACTAACTGTGTCCCAAACACTTACTGACTCTAGTAGGTACATTAAGTAATTGAAACTTTGTTCCTCTTTTATCCCTCTATAACATGAAGGAATAAACCTACTTCTCACTGTTCTTTCTAATTCAGAGCAAACAAAAACGATTCAGCATGTGAATTACTGAACGTACCCATAGGTGGGTAGTGCAGTTTCATTTGTTTAAAAGCTGCCATTCGGGCTTAATTACGAGGAAAAGTCAGTAAGTTTCAAGTTAAAATAGAAACCTACATTTTTTAAAGAATTGTGTAGCGAGTATAAGAGAAACAAAGAAGCAGCAGTTGCAAGATGGCGGCACTTCTATACGACTACTTATTCCGAGCATTGATGCATCATCTGAGACTATCCGGACTAGCCAGCATATCGTTCCCAACATCCTGTCTCTCGGATCAAGTCACCAAACCAGTTGCGTATTTGCCTCAGTGAAAATATTCACTGGTCGACCGACTCGGTGTTAAATACTTGTCCACACGTCAGAGAACTTCTGTATTGTAGACAATTTGGCGTGACAGGCAATGCTCAACATATACAGGTAGCATAATTATTTAAAAATATTCTTTGCTGCCAGACCTTTTGCTCAGAAAAGTCACACAACGGAGCGCTGCCCGACAATGGTACATTCGTGCAGAGGTGCCGTTATCTTGCAAGTGCTGATTCTTTGTTTCACTTGTGCGCACTTCGATCACCTGGATAATACAGCCATCTAACGGCGATACTTTCAGGCATTCATTAAAAATGTAGATAACTAGTTCGATTTGTAACTTACTTCTTGGCTCGTCTGTGTATAAATGATTTAGAATTGTGGTTAGATAATACATTTAAATGCAAAGAGTTAATCAATAGATGTAATTGTAGCAGTTGAGAGCTTGAATTCATTATGCCGTAAAATTCACTGGCAACTTTCTTACACATCCCATCAATAATTCTCATAGCTGCGAATGATAACGCTGTCAACACTACATTTTCCCAGAAAACTATCTGTATTCGTAATTATATCACATATATCAAGCATTCTATGTAATCTCTGGTACTACAGTTTTATTCGGAACCATTCCTTCATTTTGGTTAGATTTTGCCTTAGTTTGTTGAAGCACGTGAGATCATAAATGCGTTTTCTGCCTGACTGTTAATATACCATCTATTTACCTCACTAAATATGAGATGAAATAACATTCGAAATATTATTTTGGGCAGACACTCACGAAGGACAATGTTTCCTACCCAAGTGGTTTAGTTTTGAAAAGTACATCGAATCCTATGAGCAGTACTTAATTTGTGATTAACATTTCTGTATTCCACTAGTAAATGTCTGTATACGTCAGTTAAAACTTCTGCAGGCAAAGAAGCAACTTATATTTTTGAACTTCCTTTCATCAGCTCCCCGGATCCCTCAGCTAATGGCAACTACGTCACTCGCCTTTCTTGCGTCACGCGGAGTGGACACGACGTGTCACAGTCACATAGATTTATTCCCTAACTTTCCTTCCGCGCTTATCTGCCAGCTCATCCACCCGCCCGCTTTCCATCTGCCATCTAAGTGAGGGAAGGGAAAATGCCGTTATTTACAACGCCGCGCTCTAGTCCTATACCTTCCACGTGCTTTACTAGAGACATCAGAAATCGAATCTTTCTCGGCGATCACTGTAGTGATATTCATGACCATTACACTAACCGTCAAGTACGAAGGCGGCTCGATCAAGGTTGCTTCTGCGCATACTTCAGAAGCCAATCTACCTAAATCAGTCGTTGGACGTTGAAGTAAAGACATCGTTCACATTCCTTATGTAAAAAATATTGTACGCGCTCTCTCTATAACTTTCCCATTAAGAATTCTAAACCTTTAGACTTTGCATAAAGCAATTTTTTTATGCATATCACAAAGAGCATTGAATAAATCAATAACCAAGCAGAATAAAACTGATGAAAATACATCAGTGTCTAGCAACGAACTGACAAAGTGAATGATTCACGAATGCACGTGGCATTATACAAATTCCCCTATTTATAATCTCCCCGATATCTCTATCATCACGATTATATGATGTCACAAACTTGACTTCATTAAGTATTGAAAGTCGTCAGAATCTGTAGTTATGCAATATCATACGATACATAATACGGTTCTCTACAATATTTATAAAAGCGTTTATTTACTTACGATTATTATGTAAAGCATAAATGCTATAAAAAGTGTAAAAGAGAGTTCGAAACGAAGAAAAGTTCATTGAATGCAATAACAGACGTAATTGGTTATAAGTGACAG
This sequence comes from Periplaneta americana, assembly GCA_025594305.2. Taxonomy (NCBI): domain Eukaryota; kingdom Metazoa; phylum Arthropoda; class Insecta; order Blattodea; family Blattidae; genus Periplaneta; species Periplaneta americana. Next base: position 33,307,121 of record JAJSOF020000011.1, read on the forward strand.
GATATTTAGCAAAGAATTTTTGGCCTGTGAGATCACCTGATTTAAATCCACGAGGAACATTGTAGGAGAAATCTACGAAAATAATCCGCGTACAATAGAATAATAATTAAAAGATTATTCGGGGTACAATAGCCAGGATTACACCGATTGAACTTTAAACTGCCCCAGTACTTACTCGAAAGGTGCCAATTGTGTCTGGACTGTGATGGGGAGTATTTCCAGGCACTCATGTAAAGGCAGAAGTGAAATTACTGAATTAATTTTCTGTTATGCATACACCGTCATCCAATAGTTTCGGCTCGCGGAACCTGCTTGCTCGCTTTCCGTCGACATACGACTAGCGCGGGCGACTTATAAAAGGGACCCTGTTGTTCAGAAACACTTTAACCGGATTGTCTTCGTACATGATGTCCGTCAACGAGAGCCTAACGAAACAAGATTTCAATCATTTGCTTTTTCAGTAACACATGACAAAAATACTTTTGTAGCGTTATAGGAAAAAAAAAAAACAGAAAAAAGAATACAGCGTTATAATAGCATAAAACATAGAAGAAAACTTAAAGATTCTGTAAACCTTAATATAATTTTCATCGCTTTTGTGTTTCATTCTCACTTATTAAATGATTTCCTACTTTTGAGCGCTGTCCTTCCCTAACGAAATTGAAAAGTAATTTAGAGTATAATGTATATTAGCTAAGTAAGTTTGCACGTAATTATCAACTGGTATGTAAATGGGATGCGTAATTAAGTTAATACATAATTAAGTTAATGTGTAATTAATTAAGTTGATGTGTAATTAATTAAATTGAGGCGCAATTAAGTTATTGTGATTAAGTTGATATGCAGTTAACGAAGTTGATGTATAATCGATTAAGTTACTTATGTAAGTTGAGATGTAAATAATTAAGTTGACATATACTTATTCAGATTTACTTTAACAGCTTCTTTACTTATCTTATTGTTATTCTTCTTTCAGTATCATTCTCGTATGTTATTTTACTGTCATAAAATTTATGTAAATGTCTCTTTATTAGATAATTAGATTTAGATTGTGTGATATACTGTCATCTGGCACAAGTCAGTTCGCAGTTAATAACAAATAGAATTTCTGTTTCGTGATTTCTATGTACTTACTTTAGAAAAACGACTTTACCCGAGACGGGACAGCTTAGATGAAGACAAGTGAAGACAATGAATCGAATTTACTATTTTTCCTACATTTAATCAGGCTGTTTTTCGCAGTTTCATGAAATAAAATAAATATGACGTAAACATTCCATTTCACATAACTGTAACAGAATTGTAATATAATCCAACTACAAGTGGAATATTGGATAAATATGATCTCAAATTGTTGGCAAAATTTTACAAATTACGTACTGCTCCTCAGATTAACGTCAGCTATCATATGGTTTTATAGTAAACATACAAAAGAAATTAGTTAAATAATTTTATCTAAACGGTATTCGCTTCCAAATTTGTTAGATCTAACATTGAACTTGTATGACGAAGAAAATTTGGGAGCTAAAGACTATCAGCACAGAGTGTCTCATAGAGGCAGGTTTTGGTATGTATCTGAGGTTGATATTACGATGTTGCAGTTTACCATAAATTATTTCTCACAGACTAAGCACTGTTGTCTTCAAAATTCTTTGGACGACGTAAATATTTACACACAGCCCCACAAAACTCAACAAATGCTATCACCACCACACTGCGTTCATTAAATAAACAACCATTAATAAAGAAAGAGCAACAACACACATCTCATTTCTCACTCCACACGCGAAACTTCAATATTGTCTTTTTTTTCTCTCGTGTTCAACTTGGAAGTCTTCATTAAGAAGCGTTGATATTATCACCACTATCGAAGTCCAGTGTTAACAACAATCCAACCTTCAAACTCATCACTACAGTCAGCAAGAGTAATCACAATTCCATCCAGCAAAAATGTCTCGCATATTGCACAAGTTTTTATGTCTTTCGATACTAACTGTATTTGCACAACTGCCATGTAAAACCCTTGTGAGCCGCTAGAACAATAATTATTAATAACTTCTACGCAGCTAGCCTATCCACCGTAGAGAACTGTTATTAGTTTCCTGTTGTCCTCACAAGATGGCATGACATGTTGAACACCATTCCGTAGCTAAAACATGAAGCTACCAATGATGCATGAGTGACTAGTAAACCGGTGCATTTCAGGACAAACGATGCGTAACACCAAAGAGTTACAACTCTCATTTCGTTTATAATAGGCTACATACTTCGACATAACCCCTGGTTGTGATTTTAACCGAATTAGGACAACTATTCAATTACCTGAAAGCAGTTAATCTATACATATATTAATTAACGTTCGCTATAATCATGTATGATGACAGCTTAAGACGTTTTTGAGATGAAAAACGTAAGTAAAACTTGCATTAAACAGTAATATTTTTCGACTGATATGTAAAATTAATTTAAATTTAAATTTTTTACATAAAAAGTATATCGTTTGAAGACTTTTAATAACAGGAAAATGAATGCTCAGAAAGTGAATAAAGAGATTGAAATAAATTTAACTTCACAATTATTCTAGTTAAAGTAGAATTATTTCTATGTCTCAAAAAATGATACAGCTGACAACCTGAACGTTGTTTTAATTAAAAATATTGAACCGTAATAGTTTCAGCTATGTACCGACACAGAGATTGAAGAATCGAGTAAATTACAATCAGACGGATGTGGTCCTTTCGAAAACAAAGCAGATATCTTAAATTGTTTATTATAACAATAGATTTGGCTGGTATTTCGGTGAAGAAATCGGTGTACGGGATTCGTACGTATGATCATACAACGGAGGCATCATTGGAAGATGTTGGTTCCGGAAACAGTAAAGAAAACTCCACCAAGAAATGGAATTTCACGAGCGATGTCTTCTCAAAAGAAGAAGGAGAAGAAGAAAATAACTAATGTAACGATTGAGATCTTTCATTTAGTAATCAGTATTGCAATACTGGGGCAAGGTTATAATCTCAGCAAAGAATAACTTAATCAAGAGGAAAATAATAACATTACGAATTGTTTGTGGGAGTAAAAAAATAAGTTGATTGTGACATTTCAATCTCCTACGTTTTATAAAAATATAAACATTTATTGTTCAAGAAAGATAAAATAAATGCCGATAACAAATAAAAATATTATTTCAGTAACTTCGTTTAGAGAAACTGAAAATTAATGTAGAAAGCAATAATGGCGAATCGATTCACAGTTTAAATTTAAATCCGTGCAATAAAATATGAAGTTCATTTTACAACATTAACCTTAAATAATTTATATATTAATATCTGATGATCAGTTAAATCAATGAAAACGTTTGCATTTTATTCGTATATTTATGCAATAACCATAAATATAATTAAAACGCGAGAAAATTAAATTCATTCGGCACTTATTTTGACTGAAAATGTTGTATTATAACGCAAAACATCGAAATGCCAATATTGAGGAGACTTTTTTTTTTCGTTGTTGGTAACTCTATAGCATCTATTAGATGCTTTATGGTTGTGCTCAAAGATAGAGTTACTTGTCAACAATAGGAGACTTAAAAGCTTTAAAAAAGTAGAATATGCACTTCATCTCATATACAGTTTTTTTCTGGATATAGGGCATAGGATTTAACATTGTCATAAGAAACTTATGAATAAAATAATAAAGAAATAACTCAATCAGTGGACCATGTTTAGAAATTAATAGGCTTTGACAATTTGTAAAACAAGAGAACATCAGGCTTTGGTATTCCTTTGTTTTACAAATTGTCAAAGCCTGCTGATTTCTGAATATGGCTCACTGATTAAGTTATTTCATTGTTTTTATACATAGGTTTCTTATGGCAATGTTAACCCTATGTCCTATACCCAGAAAAAAAACACGGTATACACAAAATAGAGACACGAAAAAATGCTAAAATGGTTGTGATAGAGCGAGACTTGAAAACAACTGGGGCAAAATTCATGACGTTTTGGTGAAAATATGGATGCAAATTTTAGACTACTGTTTCCTATAACAAATACTTAGAATAAAGAACGCGTGAAGCTTTACAACAACGCCGTTTTGAAAATATTCCACTCTCGCGATGGTGACAGCCTCCGTTGCAAGCCCTGGCTAGAGCACGTTCACAAATCTAAGCACTGGTAGCAGCCGGTCTATCCTCCGGGCGCCGACGCTGCGTTCTTGTTCGCCTTGCGCCAGGAGCCCCCGGTGCAGGTGCCCGGGCCGCGCCACCAATCGTTGACGTCGCGGTACGACTTGTTGGGGAAGTCGTCGTGCAGCATGGCGCACAGGCGACAGAAGAAGTACGTGTTGATGAACTCGCCCGTGCCCTTCCAGCGGAAGTACGAGTTGTACATGTCGTCGTCAGCGTCCAGGCGCTGCAGGTAGGCGGCCAGCTCTTGCGGGGACTCAAACTCGTCCACGTGGATGTAAGAGCGGTAGGGTGCGGTGCGGGCGTAGTCCTCCGGGCGCGCCCCCATCACCACCGGAAGGATGTTGCGTCTGGAGTTAAGACGGAACAATATATCAGCAAGTCAATTCATCACACTTTAATAATAATAATAATAATAATAATAATAATAATAATAATAATAATAATAATAATAATCCGCGTCTGTGGCTAAAGTGCCAGTGCGCTGGTCTTCCATCCAGGCGGCCCGGGTTCGATTCATAAATATAATTCAATGGTGTTTGGGTACAGGGAGTTATGTCATAAAACTGAGTTTTGAGATAAATAAAAATTAAACTTCGGACCCTTATTGAAAATAATTTTATACACAAACAAAACACACCGAATATTAGTATTTTTTTTGTTTTTTGCATACCCACTTGTATAATTTAACTTATGTGTTCACCAGTGGCGTAGCGTCAATGTAAGCTAAAAAGCTCAGCTTCCCCAGTTAATAATAATTTCATAATAAACCTTCAGTCTATGGACAAAATTATTTATTAATTTTAATAGAATTTATATTTACGCGTTAAATATTGTGATGCGGCAGCTCAGGATGATTTGTGATGCAGCAGTAAACTAGAAGCCTGCACACACCAGCTTCCAAGCAGACTGGTTTCTTACACTCATTCCCACCCCGCAGATTTTCCATCCCTTTCTAACTAAACTACCCTGGTCGCAAGGCTCGCAAGAAGCTAGCTTTGACATTGAAAATAAGTAGTTTCCGAGTTATCTCTTTTCATCAGTTGTGTTCAGTTGAAGTGTTAGTGTGCATTGTGGCTGATATAACAAATAATGAGTGAAATAACTGTTCCTGACACCAATTTACTTAAATTTTTAGGACAATTCTATTACTGACTTACGAACAAAAGTGTGATCTAAAAAACAAATGACAGACTCCCTTGCTGTCAATGAAGGACACAACCAAAAGACAGACGCATACTTACGTACTGTATCTATTGGCCGTTAATATTGTGATTCCTCTAACTATGACAGGGAGTGAGCTAATGTTATACGTATACGTGTCTATTTGTTAGAGATATGTGTAAACCGTGAAATCGTATTTTACTACGTACCATTTGAGGTCATGCCTTATTTGTGTTACTTACGAGGTTCCAACCAATCTTCGACTGCTGACTTGACATTGACTACTATTTATTTTAAGACTATGTTTTTGTAATACGTTTTCTCATATTTCATGAAAGACAACTTGAATTAACTTCCCCTGCTCAAAATTTCATGCTACGCCACTGGTGTTCACTTGGCGAACAAACCTCCATTTGCACAAAAAATGATTTAACTCCCTTTATAGCTGTGAGCAGTAAGAAATGAAGATAAATGCATACAAGACGAAGATTATGATTGTCGGGAGAAAAATAAAGAAGTTAAACATGCGAATACTAAATGACGCAGTAAAGCAAGTGGACAGCGCAAATACTTGAGGTGTACTATAAGCAGTAGCATGAGCTGCTGCCAGGAAGTCAAAAGGAGGGTAGCAATTTTGCGAAGAAAGCTTTTAATATAAAAAGGAGCATCTTCTGCGGACCTTTACAAAAAGAACTAGGGAAGAGACTAGTGAAGTTCTTTGTGTAGAGTGTGGCATTGTATGGGGCAGAAACACGGACATTGCAATCATCTATCAAATACTTACAATCGTCTATCAAATAAACAGGATTTAGATTTTTCGTTATCGTACAATATGTACAAAAAATTTATGTAAAGCATTATTTGGAACACATGTTCTGCAGCAGTGAATTTATTAAATAAATAAATTAAGCCTATTAGTCCTACTAAATTAAATTTTTTATATATCTTCTCACCATTCGTGAGCTGCCACAAGGGGCAAAGAGTACTTAAACGTAAAAATTTTTACAAGTTCATGAAAAACTGTATACTGAATTTATTAACATAGTGTTATATTTACTCTGTAATTTGCCAATTATAGCTACATTTTACATTTTTTTGCTATGATATCTATACTTAACTCGTTTTAATTTATTTTTATTTGGTATTTTTCATTTATATCTATATCTGTGTCTTTTATTTAGGTAGTATCTAATTTTTAATTTGTAATTACACCTGTATCTTGTATTTCTATCTGTTTTATCTCTTTTTTCATGTTATATGCAATTCTATGTTTTTTTAAACAAATATCTATATGTTTATTGTAATTGGGGCTTTGCCCTGTTATAGACATAAATAAATAAATAAATAAATAAATAAATAAATAAATAAATAAATAAATTACGACGAAGTGAAGAGAAACGACTAGAAGCATTTGAAATGTGAATATGGAGAAGAATGAAGAATGTGAAATGGAGACAAAATAAGAAATGAAGCTGTGTTGAAAAGAGTTGGCAAAGAATAATGCTGAAACTCATCAGGAACAGAAAAAGAAATTGGTTGGGTCATTGGCTGAGAAGAAACTACCTACTGAAGGATGTACTGGAAGGAATGGTGAACGGGAGAAGAATTCGGGGCAGAAGAAGATATCAGATGATAGACGACATTAAGATACAGTATATGGATCATATGCGGAGACAAAGAGGAAGGCACAAAATAGGAAAGATTGGAGAAAGTTGGATTTGCAGTGTTCACAAAATCAGGTGACTCTGTGTTCTTCAAAATGGGTTCATGGAAAGTTAAACCACGTCATGATGAATGAGACTTTGTAGCTTCAGTACATATATTACAAGTGTAAAGTCACACGAGCTGTACACCCCACAGAGGGCGCGGTTAACTCTCTGAAGTGACCTTGCACCACCTGCGGATTACGACGTCCACAATGAATGGAAACTTATTGCATTACGTCGGACTTTCAAGGCCCCTCACACTCACTATTCACCCACTGAGTTAAAAGCACGACTGGAGGCGGGTGGTGGGAGGAGAGCAGCGCGCATATACAGGTTGGAAGAAATATAACCACAGTCTAATATATATACAGTCGCGAAGCTCAATACGTAGTAAATATGCAAACATTAGATAGTTGCTCACCACTAGGATCGCTAATATCGCCTCATTACAGGCAATGCAAAATAGTACCGTCACAGTCTATTGTTTCTAGCACCCTCAAAACTCAAGCTTCGTGACTGTATATAGTAGACTGTGATATAACTCCGCAGATGGACATTACGACGAAGTGAAGAGAAGCGAATAGAAGCATTTGAAATGTGGATATGGAGAAGGATGGAGCGTGTGAAGTGGACAGAGTAAGAAACGAAGCTGAGTTAGAAAGAAGGGATGAAGAAAGAATGATGCTGAAACTGATCAGGAAGAGGAAAAAGGAATTGGCTTGGTCACTGGTTGAGAAGAAACTGCCTACTGGAAGGAATGGTGAACGGGAGAAGAGTTCGTAGCAGAAGAAGATATAAGATGATAGACGACATTACGATATATGGATCAAATGCGGAGACAAAGAGGAAGGCAGAAAATAGGAAAGACTGGAGAATGATGGGTTTGCAGTGAAAGACCTGCCCTTGGGCAGAACATTATGAATGAATGAATGAATGAATGAATGAGATTTTAACAGCTTATTCCTTGAATAGAGTACAACAAAAATTTTTAATGCCACATTAGTCCCAAATGAGTATTTTTTCACAGAAAAAAATAACTTACTTTTCTCTAAATGTTAACACTGTTTTAATCGCTAAGTAACCTACTATGCGTAAGTTATAGAAATTAATAAGGAATGACTTATCACTTTGCAGTTTTTCAATAAAATGAACGGCTTTCTTCCAAATTAAGTAAAAAGATTAACACGTATCGTTATTTGCTGCCATTAGGAAGTCTAGCAACACTACTGCGGTGACTAAGGGACGGAATGTTTTTATTATTCAGTCCGAATGCGTGTGTTTTTTCGCAGGTGAGCCAACGATGCGCTGTTGTCAAATTACACAAACTTTGAGCCTAATTTTCTAATTAACCGTGCAGTTAATTACAAAATGCATAATAGGTTGTTTATTTTAATGTATTTTATTGCCCCTTCAATCTCCCACTCTCTAGAGAGATATTTTGTGTGAGAGGAACGAAGAAAAAGGGAATGTCGTGTCACGAAAACACATACTGTTTCATACATTCTACATACTTAGCAAACTTCAATTCTTTGACGCATCCAATACATCAATATCTTAGCCTATATGAATGTTTTGAGTATGTAGGCCTACCTATCTGAAACAATTCTGTTCTGCATCAGAGATACACCAGCACGTACAGTACGTCACCCAGATTCGAGAATGGATCTACAGAGTAGTGTCGGTATGATTATTTTATTTTTATTTTCATTTAGAAATGAAGAGTGTAGGTTTCCAATAAAATAAGTAATTAATGAATTCCATGTAATATATTTTGTGCGAGATCGTGCGTATTTGCTTGCTTTCCGCACAAAACCAATACGCGGTAAGTGTGAAATACCACATTCAGTATTCCCAACGTAACACACATAACAATTTCCCTCTTCTTACCGCTTAAGCGCCATATTCATTTTACTGCTTTAGGCTTTTAACATATTATTTTTAGAGACGTTTAACATAGTAATAATTATAAATTGGAAACTTACCACTGCAATTTCACCTAAATTGCAATGTTAATTATTGTTTTTAAATATTTGCAAACATTAAGTAAACTCTACACCACAAAAGTTGCTGCATTTGTAATGCAAGTAACATTAAGGAAGCCGTGAAAAAATCAACAAGATTCCAGATGCCGATGTTATTACTGCAATATGTTATATAAATAATATTTTTAAAATATTAAAATGAAAAATAAATCATTACATAACCTTACCGTTTGTTTTAAGTTCGCATTTATAGACTGGGGGAAAAAAAAAGACAGACGTATATCACGGCCTGCTAGTGTATAGTAAACATAGAAAACATTTTATAGCAACAATGTTGAAGAGAGATATTTTTGTTTTCCAAAATTGCCGTCATTGAACAGAAACCAAGATGGAGATTTCATTGCAACTAATTAGAAATTCCTCTTTCAGGTATGTAATAAACGATCTTCGCACAAAATAATGTACGATACACGAGCGGTATGTTTGTTTTCATGTTCTCGGAAATTAGAAAAGCTCAACTACGTTTCGCTTTTTCAATCTTTTCCTCGAACATGAAAACATCAACATACCGCTCTTGTAACGCATATTACTATTCTCTTACAAAGCTACATTCCGAAATAGGTCCCAGTCCCAGATTACAACTTTGACTGTCTGAAAACGGATTTTAAAATGTTTTTTACATCCTATGCAATGTGTCACCGGAATTACAACTGGCACTTATAGACCTTCAATATGACAGTGAAATGAAGGCAGAATTTATAAACAAAGAATCTTTGACAGACTTTTAAGTACGTTATATTCAACATAAGGAGGGGTCGTCCCACATGTACTGTAGATGGGCGGATGACTTCCAGACAGCAGCCGGAGCAGACTGGACAAGAATCGCCAGGGACAGAGTGCAGTGGAAAACTCTAGGGAGGTAGATAGCAAGATGTAGTGCAGTGGTTCAGACACAAAGCGGCAAGATAGTGTGACGAAAATGTAGACTAGGAGGCAAACACGCACACCAAAAACTAAAGTCACTAATACTATAAACTAGAGACACAAATACTATAAGATTAGTGTTATAGTACAGTATTATAAATAGTATTAGACTACATGGGAACTAGCTCAGGAAGTGATTAGGTAACTAGGCCTTAAGACATACAGGAAAATCACCCAAACTCACACGGGCTGACTCCCCATGTGAGTAAACAACTGAGCCACCCCTATGTAAGTAGGAGGCCCTTGCCCTGAAGGGATTCTATGGGCTTGTTATTATTATTATTATTATTATTATTATTATTATTATTATTATTATTATTATTATTAATGAATGAACCTCCGGGTTCCTTAAAAGCCGTAAGTAAGTAAGTAAGTAAGTAAGTAAGTAAAGTAAGTAAGTAAGTAAGTAAGTAAGTAAGTAAGTAAGTAAGTAAGTAAGTAAGTAAGGAAAACTATAAATGTAAATTACAGATCCTATTCTAATTCCTAACTATAAATGCTCCTCATGGCAGATTATACAAAATGGGACAGGAAAAGAAATGAAGATGTCTTGACCGAGCTCCAAATGATATCTGTTTTGGATCACATACATCAATATCAAACCAATTAGCTCCTAAGAAAGGTAGAAAGAAAACTTTGGTAGACCGCAAAAGTAAACCTTAACCCCGAAAAAAAAAACAAAGTATATGATTATGCCTCGTGACCAGAATATAGTACTAAATGAAAGTAAAAAAAAAAAAAATGTAAATTTATCCTTTAAAAAGGTAGAAAAATTCAAGCAACACTAAATGAAAAAAAAAATAAATAAATTTATCTTTTGAAAAGATGGAAAAATTCAAATGTCTTAGAGCAACACTAAATGAAAATAAACAAAAAAAAAATTATCTTTTGAAAATATGGAAAAATTCAAGTACCTCGGAGCAACAGTAACAAATATAAATGACACTTGAGAGGAAATAAGACGCAGAATAAATACTTGATACGCATGTTATTATTCGGTTGAGAAGCTTTTGTTAGCCAGTCTGCTCTCAAAAAAGCTGAAAGTTAGAATTTAAAAGACAAATTATATTACTGATTGTTCTGTATGAACAACCAGTATTCTGTAAAACTTGAACTCTCACTGTGAGAGAGGAACGAAAAGGTTAAGAATGTTCGAGAATAAGGTTCTTAGGAAAATATTTGGGTCAAAGAGGGATGAAGTTACAGGTGAATAGAGAAAGTTACACAATGCAGAACTGCACGCATTGTATTCTTCACCTAACGTAATTAGGAACATTAAATCCAGACCTGAAGGAAAAAGACCTTTGAGGAGGCCGAGATGTAGATGGAAGGATAATATTAAAATGGATTTGAGGAAGGTGGGATAGGATGGCAGGGACTGAATTAATCTTGCTCAGGATAGGGACCGATGGTAGGCTTATGTGAGGGCGGCAATGAACCTCTGGGTTCCTTTAAAGTCCATTTGTAAGCAAGTATTATTGTTATTATTATATTCAACATACACGCGTGAATAACTGTTTCCGCTCATGGAAATTAATAAACCTGTACGAAAATAACACTTATTGGATTACAATCTGAAATGTGCTCGAAGTAGACGCACTGCTGAAGGAATTAACTTCATCTCGAGAAGCGTGTGATGGAAAAGATGCCTCAATATCTGGTGTCTAGTGATAGTAATAATAACACAAAGCAAGACAAAGTCTGTTTGTGAACGTACCCGAGGCCGTTGACGAAGAACTTTTCGGTGATGTAGTCCTTGCAGTTGGAGTTCTCGAAGGCGAGGTAGAACTTGTAGTCCCTGTCGAGCATGTCGAAGCACTTGGACGCCGTGGAGCGCGGGCACTTCTTCGTCCCGCAAGCGCCGTATATGTCCACCGAGATGTGCTTCTGCAGCTCGTGGGCGTATTGCAGCCTCCGATTCCTCGCCCCGCAGTTGGACACGAACCACGCCACCTGCACATCACACGGAAAATACTTTAATTCATGTTAACATCACTGAAATATAAGAGACGAAGAAACAGCGGTCCACACCTGTGGAGTAACGGTCAGCGCGTCTGGCCGCGAAACCAGGTGGCCGGGTTCGATTCCCGGTCGGGGAAAGTTACCCGGTTGAGGTTTTTTTTTCCGCGGTTTTCCCTAAACCAATACGAGCAAATGCTGGGTAACTTTCGGTGCTGGACCCCGGACTCATTTCACCGGCATTATCTTCATTTCGTTCAGACGCTAAATAACCTAAGATGTTGATACAGCGCAGGGTTGCCAGATTTCCCGATATAAAAATCCCGAGTCCCGCTTCGATTCCAGGCGGGACGCAAAAGTCCCTCCATTAGAAAATTAACATCAGTTGTATAATTTTATCGTTACTAGTAACTATTTTCTACTCGGCCTAAATAAACCTGCAGAAAATTATATTCTATTATCCATGTGCTAAAAAGGATAAATGTTCATCTTCCCTCTTGCTTAAAAAAGTCCCTTGTGCAGACACTTGTATTTCCCTATTTCGACTATGCGGACATTTTACTGACTGGCCTCTCCAGCGATAACAAAACGAAACTTCAACGTGCTCATAATTTGTGTGTACGTTTTGTAAGCAATGTTCGTAAATATGATCATATTACCCCATCCCTGGAAGCAATAGGTTGGCTTAAACTAGATAAGAAAAGAAATTTACATTCACTTCTCCTTCTCTTCGAAATTGTGAACTCTTCTATTCCTTCGTACCTGTCGTCTCGCTTCACTTACCTTTCTTCCCGCCATAATCTGAACACACGCTCTCGTCATGAAACAATACTAACAATACCATCCCATCGCACCTCCTCATACTCATCTTCTTTCACAATAGCCCTGCCAAGACTCTGGAATTCGCTACCTGCTAGCATCAGGGACTGTCGAAATAAAATTGAATTCAAACGAAAACTTACTAGGCACTTGGTCAGTAATTGATTTCTTGTAAATAGTTTCTTTAATCTATCACAAAATATTTCAATATTCAGTAATTTCATCACTATACAATTTTGTTATTCTAGATTTAATTTATAATTCAGTAAATATAAAATATTCTTTGTTTCTCTATGATAAATTATCTAGCTTTAATTATTCAGGTAATCTTTTCGTACCTGACGGCCTTATCTCTACCAGGTTAAATAAATAAATACTAATACTACTAATAATAATTACATTACATTTAAATTATTTTTTAACAATGTAGGTTTGCACTTTGGAAAAAAAAAAAACTAATATTTTGACTAGTGTAAGATTTGTGACAACGAATTCAGTGGTGAATATAATATTTCTGAACATTTAAAAAGATAGGTTCATCAGAAATGCATGACACATAGAATGGAAAAAAAAAAGTTTGTTGAAAATGCTAAAATATGTATATAAGCTCTGAAAATGTATACTTGTATGTTAAATGATGGATTTAGAACGGTAATATGTTAAGTCACAAAATAAATATGAATTTAGCTATCAATAAATTTTATGTCATTGTAATAAATGAGTAACATTGAAATTTAAATATTTTGTTACATGTGATGCTATCTTATGGAATTTGTACTTTACAATTAATAATAAACAGCTGGGGAAATCTATGAGACAGAACTACTATTAAGTCATTGAGTTAATAATAATTTGGCATAACATTTGTCACAAGCTCTTCAGAAAGACGCCAGACAAATGTGGTGTAACTTACAGTCTGGAAACCTGTAGGCCTACCTGAATATTTCTTTTATTAAAATTGCAATTTTGATATTCATATTATTAGTATCTTTAACTGCATACAAAGGGATCATTTTAAATAAATTTTTGCAGTCACGAAAATGTTACTCTGCCCACATTCATATCACTCTTCCTTTAAAACAAAACATAACTACTGTATGTGATGGAAGAAGGATGTCCCTCCTTGGTAGATTAAAAATCTGGCAACCCTGATACAGCGTCGTAAAATAACCCCCCCCCCCCAAAAAAAAAACAGCGACTGGTAGCAATATGCAGGTTGTCCACAAAGTCTTTCCCTCATTACAACATTGAATTATACAAAATCTTGCAAAGTTACAAAGAATAGGTTTTGATGGAATATAAGGGTAGTTATGAAGTTTCCTTTACCATATTAGTAAACTTCTGTGCGCCGTTGGTGGCAAAAACTGTTCTTATCCTCATCACTAGAGCCCGGATGTTTAAGCATTTAGTTTGGTTAAAATAGGCAGGCATATAAGCACTAAAATAGTAAAAATAGGCATTTATTATTCATGGCAACAGACAAAAAATAGACAAATACTTAATAAATTATCCCATACGGTACTCACTTTCTTTGGTTGCATGTCACAACAAGATACTTTTTAAGTTGTCAACTGTCATAATGAGCCGCCTGTCAGAGAGAACGTTTTTCATGGTGGAAAAAGATATTTCTACTGAAGTGATTGGAGCAAACTTAAAACAACTTATTTCAGAAGGACTGTCTCTACTTTCTTTCAGAGATCGGGAGAAACCGACTGTGTATTGTCTCAAAAAAGAGGGGTGTGAGAAAGGATTAGATACTTCAAAGTACGCGTGACTTGTGCGTGCAAGCGACAACAGTAACGGGACCTGGAGACTTGCTGGTAAACCCCGAAGTGACCTGAGCACTGAGGGTTATACTGTTCAAACATCTTCGTTAAGTGACATAAAAGGTAGAATCTGTTGGGGAGGAAAGTTTACGACTTCTAGGAAACATGTATTGCTGGAGAATAAGATTTTCAGCAAATTTTTGTGTGAGGTGAATAAATATATTTTAATTTATACAACCGTTCTTTTTTGTTTTTTTTTATATAATTTATGTACAGTTTATTTTAAATGCATTAAAAATACAGAAAATGTACAATAACGACGTAAAGAAAGCTAAAAAAGGTATTTAACCTTAAAATAGGCAATGGGAGCTAAACTAGGCAAAAAAAGGCAAAATAAAATTTGCGCCTATCGTCCCCAAACGTGTGGAAACGTGTTTATCTCTAATAGGTCTTTCATACATACATTCAGTTTAAAAAAGACATTTTGCCTAACATCCGGGCTCTACTCATCACCAATGTCCTGACATCTGGCACACGTTATGAATAGATTTTGTCTATCACATAAACCCACAGGAATAAATCTAGAAAGGTTATGTCTGGGGATCTTGGTGGCCAGGATGTTGGACCATCACGTCCAATCCAGCTATCGGAAAATTTGAAGTTTAAATGTAGCGGCGCACCATATTGTTGAAATATCAGCCAAGGTTGAAACACTTCTACCTGAGGTGCTACAAAAAACTCCATCATATCCAGATACACTGCGAGTATTAGTGTCCTCGGCAAAAAAGAAGGGTCCAATGACTTTGTTATGTATGAGGGCGTACCACAGTTCACTTTTGAGCTATTCCTCTGCTGTTGAATTACGACAAAGGGTAAGTCAAGCTATTAACGTCATGCAAGTTATAACGTCATCTAATATTTTATAATCAATTACGTAGAAATCTGCGTTGGCAGCCCTAATCAGAGAAGTGCTATGTTTAAAGGAACCTTACGTAAACATCTGGAACCAACAGTGAAAGGATTTCTGTCTTTAGTATGAGTTTAACAATCTGTAAGTGAAGAAATTCGCCTTGAACTGATCGTGCGGTGACGTGAATATTGTATTCTGCATAAATTAAGTACAGATTGTATTCGGAAAACGTATTAGGCCTACGTATCTTTCTCGTGTTAAATTTTATATTACTTCTTAACATATTTCAGCCTGTTATCGGTCATCTTCAGAACTTATTGTTGCTGGTCTTGGCGCCTTTTGTTTGTGTTTCCTGTGGGGGTATGTAGTGTAATGTGCAGTCAAAGAGTGTGTGTGTTCCGAAATTGAGTTGTGTGTTGAGAATTTCATTTGGATGTATTTTTGTGTGTATAGGTATTTCGTGAGCATTTATAACTATGATGTCGCACCATCTACCCTTAAGTACTAAATATGATAACCTGTCACTGATAAATTCGACCTTTTTTACTGCTGATTTTATTCTTTTATGAACAAAGAATTCTGTTCCTAATTGGTGATTATTGTTTCCTTTCCCATAATACAACAAGTAATCTCCTATTTGTGATATGCCATTCCCATCTAACCTAACCTCTTGTACTCCTACGAAGTCTATTCTATATCTAGCTAGTTCTTTTGCTACTAATGTTACCCCTCCTGTTCTATAAAGACTAGTTACATTCCAAGTGCCAAGTGTTTGAGAATAAGGTGCTTAGGAAAATATTTGGGGCTAAGCGGGATGAAGTTACAGGAGAATGGAGAAAGTTACACAACACAGAACTGCACGCATTGTATTCTTCACCTGACATAATTAGGAACATTAAATCCAGACGTTTGAGATGGGCAGGGCATGTAGCACGTATGGGCGAATCCAGAAATGCATATAGAGTGTTAGTTGGGAGACCGGAGGGAAAAAGACCTTTAAGGAGGCGGAGACGTAGATGGGAGGATAATATTAAAATGGATTTGAGGAAGGTGGGCTATGATGATAGAGACTGGATTAATCTTGCACAGGATAGGGACCGCTGGCGGGCTT
Organism: Periplaneta americana; assembly: GCA_025594305.2. Taxonomy (NCBI): domain Eukaryota; kingdom Metazoa; phylum Arthropoda; class Insecta; order Blattodea; family Blattidae; genus Periplaneta; species Periplaneta americana. Next base: position 33,323,711 of record JAJSOF020000011.1, read on the forward strand.
ATGTGAGGGCGGTAATGAACCTTCGGGTTCCTTAAAAGCCATTTGTAAGTAAGTAAGTAAGTAGATATTTCGTATTGTTCTAGTATGTTTAGTGCGTCAAGATCAGCAACAACCAGTTCTGAAGATGGCCGATAACAGGCTGAAACATGTTAACGAGGTAATGTAAAATTTAACACGAGAAAGACACATCATACGTTTTCCGAAGTGATATAGTGTTAAAAGTTGTGTAATCAAGCTGTATACAGATTGTAATTGAGTTTGAAATACAGTGAATGATGAAATGTTATGAGAAATTCGTTGACATGTGTTCTTAAATTCAGTGGAGTGATGTTTTAAAATTTATAATACATTATGGTAATTCGTCATTTAAAATAGAATTTGCTACTGCAGGTAATAACGCCATCTCGCCGAGAGAATAAACTTTGATTTAGTATGTAATAATAGCAGTTAGTTTAATCGTCTCTAAATTAAGGATACAACGAAACCTGCGACATGAGTAGCACAAAGAAAACTCAACTCTTCACTATGCGAAGACGGTTGTAGACCACTCAATGACAGTGACCTTTATTGAATTTTTTTAAAGTTTTGTGGTAATGAGTATTGAGTCTCTTTTGTTGTCCCTAATAGGGCTTATATGACCAAGTAAATAGATCTGACATTAGAAACGAGATTTGCTCGTACAATCCGTGGACGCATCTCTCACCTTTTTCGTCTTGTTGGCCGCGTAGTTGTGGTCAGGGCGCGGGTTTTGTTTGACTCGCTCGTCGTAGTACGCCCACCTCTCGTAGGGCGCCACGATGTCACTGTCTCGACGATACGTTGCCGTCCAATTGAACACGTCGTTGAACTTAACGTGTTGAGTGTGGTACGGACACTCTAGGAAGTACAGAATCCACACCTGAAACACACAAAAACGAGATATAAGCATAAACATATACCGGTACCATGTTTTTAAGTTGGCAGATTCTATCCTATCATAATTATTTTTAGTATTTGTCTCTTTAACGATACTGTTTAAACTGCGATATTCCGTAGCGCTGATGGAATTTATGATAGCCAGATTGTACTGCACAATACTTCGGAGATTTATTGTTTTTTATTTATTGGGTTATTTTACGGCGCTGTATCAACATCTCAGGTTATTTAGTGTCTGAATGAAATGAAGGTGATAATGCCGGTGAAATGAGTCCGGGGTCCAGCACCGAAAGTTACTCAGCATTTCCTCGTATTTGGTTGAGGGAAAACCCCGGAAAAACCTCAACCAAGTAACTTACCCCGACCGGGATTCAAACCCGGGCTACCTGGTTTCACGGCCAGATGCGCTGACCGGCGGAGATTTATGTCCGAGGAAACAATACGAAGACTATGGTTATCGGAAGAAATGTTAAGAAGATAAAAGTGCGAATTCCAAATGAGGCAGTAGAGCAAGTGGACAGTTTCAAACACTTGGGGTGTATTATAAGTAGTAACATGAGCTGCTGCCAGGGAGTCAAAAGGAGGACAGCAATGGCAAAGGAAGATTTTAATAGGAACAGGAACATTTGGAAAAAATACTAAGGAGGCCGAGACGTAGATGGGAAGATAATATTAAAAAGGATTTGAGGGAGGTGGGATATGATGATAGAGAATGGATTAATCTCGCTCAGGATAGGGACCAATGGAGGGCTTATGTGAGGGCGACAATGAACCTGCGGGTTCCTTAAAAGCCAGTAAGTACCAAGGAAGAGACTAGTGAAGTGCTTTGTGTGGAGTGTGGCATTGTGTGGGGCAGAAACATGGACATTACGAAGAAGTGAAGAGAAGCGAACAGGAGCATTTGAAATGTAATTATGGGGAAGAATGAAGAGTGTGAAATGGACAGACAGAATAAGAAATTAAGCTTGCTGGAAAGAGTGAGTGAAAAAAGAATAATGCTGAAACTGATTAGCAAGAGAAAAAGAAATTGGCTGGGTCACTGGTTAAGAAGAAACCGCCTACTGAAGAATGCACTAAAAGGCATGGTGAAAAGGAAAAAAAGTTCGAGGCGAAAGAAGAAACAAGATGATAGACAACATTAAGATACAGGGTCATGTGAGGAGACTAAGAGTAAGGCAGAAAATAGGAAAGATTGGAAATGTTGGGTTTGCAGTGAAATACTTGCCTTTGGACAGAACACTATGAATGAATGAATGAATGAATGAATGAGTATTAGTGTAGTGAGTCCGCCTGTATGTGTCAGTGAATAGCGCGTAAATTTCTGTACCAAACGGACCTCAGTTCCATTTCCGACAGTGGTGGAGATTTGTCACCATTCCACGGGACTGTGTGTTTAAAAACTGAACTTACCTAGGTTACAAGCAGGCTTAAGATACGGCCAAACGTAGCTACTTTTGCTGCGCAACTTTTGTACTGCAGCTGCAAAAGTTGCGTGTCGTGTTCACACGTAAGCCAAAAGTAGCGCGCTGCACGCTAATTTTCGTGCTGCAAAAGTTGCAACTGGAGGTTGCGAGTCTGTTCACACACAAGACGCTACTTTTGCAGCCGCAGTCATGCTGCAGGTTTCCATCTCCGTGTTGACTTCTCAATATACATTTTGTGGTTATGTTCGCATTATTAAGAAACTCATGCGAAAGCTTACTTATCTATTATTTGCTTTTCTGTCCTAACTAGTATTCAGAAATTGGGATTATTTTTACTATAAAGCTTTTAAAAGCGCCTATATACTTAAATGATAACCAACAGTATATTCACGTAATCAATGTTGGCAACCCTCCTGTTTGAAACTACGCTACAGAAAATTAAAAAAGTGAATTATATCGTCAGCAAATATGCTCAGACTGTGTTGTGTATTTAATAACTGTTACAAATAATTTATTTTCATCACATCTAACATTAAAATACATCCAAACAATAAACGTATCACTGGCACATTTGGAGCAGCAGGGTCGGCAGTCGCTACTTTTCGGGTTGCATCGTTGTTCACACGTCGCAGTACGAGAGTTGCGCAGTTTTTTGTACTGCATCGCTGCAAAAGTAGCGACGTGTGACTGTACCTTTAGATTGGGAGGACAGCAAAGAACGTTTACTTTTTGTAGGAACACCCTGTCAAACAGGTATATGGTAGTAAGTACACACCCCCCAACCCCTCTTGTTACTGATTGACAAGGTTTGCTCTAACATTTAAACTCAACGGAGGAAAGTTTCCTTCCGTATAAAAAGCAGTCTTAATGGTATGTAGCTACTCACGAAATGAATTTACTAAATAAAATGTATTTGCTTTATGTATAATTTGTTGCACTATTAAACTTTACACATCTAAGTACAATATTGTAGAAAATATGCTAGATTTAAAATAAAACTTAGCCTATACATTTTTAAATTCACTATTTCACTGCGAAAAAAAATTTTGAAGTATACAAAACACTTGTAAAGAGGTCCTGAAGAAAATTGGCATGGTTTGGAAAGAGAGGAGGTTGTTCAGTAACCTTCACATGAAACAACGAGTCAAAGTCAGGATAGGAGAAGAAATATCAGAAGGAACTGAAATAGGGAGAGGAGTACGACAAGGATGCCCTTTATCACTTACTCTGTTCAACATCTATTTGGAGGATTTAGTGAAGAACTGTTTTCAGAACATGGGAGGAGTGATAGTAGGAGAAAGAAGAATAAAGAGTGTAAGATTTGCTGATGATATGGCGTTGTTAACAGAAGAGAAGATGATACTACGGGATATGCTACTGGAGCTAAATGACAGCTGTGAGCAGTATGGGTTGAAGATAAATGCAAACAAGACGAAGAATATGGTCATAGGAAGAAAAAGAAAAAGGTAAACTTACGAATTATAAATGAGGTAGTAGAGCAAGTGGACAGCTTCAAATACTTGGGGTGTACGGGAGAAGAGTTTGGGGCAGAAGAAGATATCGGATGATAGACAACATTAAAATATGAAGAGTCCACTGCAAGAATGATGGATGTCACTTTTTTGTCGAAAATGAACCAAGACTGTCAATGCATAGCTTAAGACATATAGAATGTACGTAGAGAGTTATATGGCATTAACACTGATAGTCATTGACCAGTAATGTTCGGAAAATCACAGTTAAGCTTTGAGCGCTAAGCATTTCAAACTTTCAATTGCTTCTCCTGAAAAATGTATTCCAAATGACATCCGTCATTCTTGCAGTGGACTCTTCATATATGGATCATATGAGGAGTTAAAGAGGAAGGCAGAAAATAGGAAAGACTGGAGAATGCTGGGTTTGAAGAGGAAAACTTGCCCTTGGACAGAACACTATGAATGAATGAGTCTAATCCAGACGAAGAAGAAGAAGAAGAAGAAGAAGAATACGGTCTAATGTGTGACTCCCTTGCTATGGAGTGAGCACGACACGTCTATACGTAAGTGAAAACTGACAATCGACAGACAACGGTTTAATAATCGAAATTTAACGTGGACGAGAAATGCTTGATGAATTTTATGTAAAACGTTCCCATTAAACGAAAAGCTTTTCCATGTACTGCACGGAACGGAACCTCGACTTTATTTCCTTCGTATGATTACAACAACAACAACAACAACAACAACAACAACAATAATAATAATAATAATAATAATAATAATAACAATAATAATAACAATAACAACAATAACAGTAACAATAACAATAACAATAATAATAATAATAAGAACAATAATAATAATAATAATAATAATAATAATAATAATTTTTATGTTTATTTTTATTTTATTTATTTATTTATATTTAACGTGCTGTACAACAGCCAGTGGCCAATTACAGTTCAGCACAAAGAACATAACAAAAACATAATACAAAAATAATATTATTACACATAAATACAATTACAATTAATGACAATAATGACGATGAAAGGATAAATAATGGATGAGTTTAAAATACATAATAATAATAATAGTAATAATAATAATAATTATAATAATAATAATAATAATAATAATAATAATAATAATAATCTGTGGCGTTACAGCCCGTGAAGGACCTAGACCGACCAGCCGGCTGCCGGCCTCAAGCCCACATGCCGAAGCAGAGGTAGACGATCATCCAACCAGAATGGAGGTATCGTGTGGTTAGCACGATGATCCCTCCAGCCGTTGTAGCTGGTATTCGCAACCGCATTTCGCTACCTATCGTAGCTCTCCAAATGCATCACGATGCTGGGTGGACACCGGTCCCATACACTGGCCGAAATTTCATGAGAAAATTTCTTCCCCCATGAGGACTCGAACCAGCGCGCATTCCGTAACGCGAGTCCTAGGCAGGAATGCATTTAGACCACGACACCACGGCGCGGGACGTATGATTCCAAGACTGTTAAAAAAAAATCCGTCGCTTCAGCGGGGTTTGATCCTACGAAGTCTGGAAAGGCTGAGGACGACGACTGATTTTGCAGGAACACGGCATAGAGCTTCTCTGAAATGTCTCTCCATTTCAAAGAGAAAGGTTATGAGCGAGACGTCCAACTGTGACAGTTCCGCCCGCATTTGTGTGTATCGCGGAGGTGTCAGGTTCCCTGTCAATTTGCATGTCTGATGCTCTGAGAACTGTCTGGATTTTGCTGTGTTTCTAAGACCGTGCCAGGAACTACTCAGAATGCAACCATGACGCTCTCAACTACATTCCTGATGTCACATCAAATTTTGAGAATTCGCCTTGAAATAACACGGTACGGCGCCCCCTGCAGCAGCTCAGTGCTAGAGCGTGGACTTATTCTGCAAACTCAGGTTCAATCATCGGCGGTTCCTTTATATGAGCACAGGAGCACGTGAATACCTTAAAAACCAACAATAATCGTACGTATTTTACTGTATTAATATTATTACATCTATTACTTTCCAATGTGCAATGACGTTCCTACATTTTTCGTCTCGAGAGAATGTCCCGTTTGTGTGGTGTGTGTCTTTAAATCTCCATTGGACACGTTGACAGCAGCTCAGCTCACACAATTTTTCTCTAGCAGGGTGGAATAGCCTGAGGCTATTGCATTGCATTTCATATTGCATATTGCATTTCTCCACTCCTGTCTATCTTGCGTCTCGTTTTCAAAATTTATCCACCCATCATAACCTAGACACACGATCACAACACTCCTCAATATTATCCATTCCCTCCCACCGAACATCCTCATATTCATCTTCTTTCACTGTGGCTGTTCCTCGACTTTGGAATTCCCTACCGAGTAATGTCAGGGACTGTCAGACGTCAAACCAATTTAAGAATAGGCTAAGGAGATATTATTCTAACAATTATTGTCAACAATAATAGCTGTTTCAGGTTTCTCAATGTTTAATGGTTTTATATATATCACAGATAAATATCTAAATTATCTCATTATTATTATTATTATTATTATTATTATTATTATTATTATTATTATTATTATTATCATTATTATTATAACTATTTCTTACCAGTGTTTATTATTGTCACACTAACATTAGTTATCCAATTTTCATTATTTACTTTCATGTTGTTTTATGATCTAGATATTAATGTAATAACTATGTAAGCAAATTTATTTAATTAGAATTAGAGTCTGGCTGGGCGGAAGAGAAGGCCTACTGGCCTTAGCTCTGCCAGATTAAATAAATAAATTATTGTTATTATTATTATTTTCTGGTTTGTTACAATGGTTACAATAGCTCTGCTCGCACAGGTCTGAACGTGCTAGTGACAGAGAAACAGAGATGCTCCATCTCTCTTGGGGCTGGCATCGTGTTCTCCCTCTTTCCTCGTTTTCTCGCTTTACTTTTTCTTTTCAAAATACCGTTACGCGCGGGGGCTGATTCTGTTGTCTCTTGTTCAGCAAAGTAAGGAAAATACAAGCTGCAATGGTGCGTATTGAAAGTTGAAACAGTAACACTTGATGTTTGGAGATGGACGTGAGTGAAATTGTGTGTTAAATTAAAAGAGGATTAAAACATTCCTCCGCACCATGACAGAAGACCGATTAAGTACATTGGCTATGTTGGCAGTGGAAAAAGAAACTTGTTAACGACAGTAGAGAATTCAAGAATAAGTTATTGATAAGTTTGCATCTCTCAAAACTAGGCGCATGGAGTTTCTCTACAAATAAATCCAGATCTTCAACACCATCTACAACAGCAGTGAAGGTGAGTCCTATGAATTAATTTTACTCTACTCTTATTTAATGGTTTTAATTTTGGTTTATATGCGTTGATTTGGTACATGCATGTTAGAACTGGTTTATCTCTGACGTGTTGACTCAGCTATACGAGAATATATCAGTGTGTTCATTACTCATTTTTTTGTGAACACCCATCCAAGAAAGGCACGAACCGCCACTGGGTTCAATACCTAACATTGACAGGAATCATATCATTCATATTTTGGTGAACAATGTCGGAGGTCGAGTGTTTTTCTAGGGATTCTTCCATTTCCTTCAACTATGCACAATTCACTTCAACGACATTATTTCCTAATTCAATAGTTCCTAATTGGTGGTCCGCGGACACACCGGAGATCCATGTAAGCCACCCACAAGTTCCGAGGCACTATTCACAATGATAAACTTCTTTTTGTTGTTGCTGCTGCTGCTACTACACCAAGGACTAGGCTCTCTGGCCTGTTCAATCGCAGGAAAGGTCTCCTTCCCATCTTGTTCTAAATCAGGCCTGCACAAGGTTTGCGCTCTCCGAGCCGGCTCACAGCTCATGAGCGGATTGCAGATATTAGTTGCGCTCTGTATAAGGATGGACTGGAAGAAGGGGTGATCTCGTACAAAATAAACACAAAAGGAAGTACTATTACGAGTGTTTATGAAATGAATTCCCGTTCAGTGTTTGCAAAACTATCTTGGACTATTATTAATTAATAAAGAAATATTTATTTTACAGAAGTAATAGAAATTCTATAGCTACTTAAATGAACAATATCATTTTGTTATATTTTTATTTATCAGTACATCAAAACGAGGTTTTATGCTGCTGGTAGCTGAAAGGAATAGTAGCCTACTGAACGTAATGAAACATCAGTTACAGATGTTCGATATCTGCCTTTATTAAAGTTGATTATAGAAAACAGTTGCTCACAAATATAAATGTTGAGCCAAACATAGCAATCATTTTCACAGCCAGCCTGTGTAGTCGTGGATATTATTGCTAATGTTTTGTCTTGTAAAACTCAACCAGGCTAGTAGTATTATTCAAACGATCTTTAGCCCTTAGGTCACATTGAAGATCAATAAGTTCGAGCTGTAAATCGTTAAATGTTAAATATTATGTTCTGTCTTTTAGATTCTTCCATACTGTATTGTAGCAGTAGGTAAGCAACGTGAAACAGTTACTGAGAATAGGCCTACACACTGCACTCCACTAGATAGCTGAGTGGTCGTTTCCCTCTTCTCTACCTACAGCAAGTCTATGTCATTCTGACGTATCTTCCTCTCCGTTTCGGCGAGCGGTAAAAACCGTTCTCCCGCTCCGAGCGTTGAGCGCTGTTTGTGCAGGCTTGATCTAGGGGTATTGGAAGATTTAGATTCTAAATCTTCCAATACCTCTAGATCCTCATAGTTAGTAGTTCAGCAGCGTGTTTGAGAGTCTATTTTCATCCATCCTTCATAGGGTGACCAGATAGAAAAAGAGGACACAAAGCTTAAAAAAGGAGGACATTGTTCGAAAAAAAAAAGGACAGAAAATATATACTTAGATTTAGGCTTAGCCTTATATTATACTAAATTACGTCAATATCTATTTTCTTACAAAATATTTACAGTACAGTCGGCCTGGGTAGCGTAGTCGGTACAGCGCTGGCCTTCTGTGCTCGAGGTTGCGGGTTCGATCCCGGCCCAGGTCGATGGTATTTATGTGTGTTTAAATGCAACAGACTCATGTCAGTAGAGTTACTGTCATGTAAAAGAACTCCTGAGGGACAAAATTCCGGCACACCGGTATATATATATATATATATATATATATATATATATATATATATATATGTATGAATATACTGTATATACGCATGGTGATTCAGGAGGATTTACCGTCCCTTACGGAACTTATTTCCGAAGACATTCTGAGCAAAAAATGTCATATAAACATGTGTCCTAGTCTCAATATTTTCAGAGTTACACTAATTTGATGTTGTTTGTAAAATACCATTATTCTTAAGTTTTAAGGGTAAAAAAATATTACAGATAAACAATGAACTATTCAGGAGTATCATTTCTTTCATTAGCTAGTATTCTGAAGCTAAAAAAATGTTGTGAATTCCATGCCATAGAATGTTTTTTAGATTTTTAAGTACAAAATTACATTTTCTTACGCATTTATCACAATAAATTGTTACAAATCACGCCACTCTTGCAAATTCTTCAAGACTGTACATTAAGATGCATAATTAAACAATAAAAAATCAAGTTCTTAAAGTCGTATGATTTGTAACAATTTTTGTGATAAGTGCGTAAGAATGATGTCATTTTTAGTTAAAAATTGAAAAACAAAATCTGTACAAAAGAACTGACAACATATTTTTAGCTTCAAAACACTAGCTAATTAATCTAAATAGTTCATTCTCTATTTGTAATTTTCTATTACCTTTAAAACTAAAGAAAAAGGGTATTTTACAAACAATTTCAATTTAATGTAACTTTGAAAATATTGAGATTAGGACAAATGATTATATGACATTTTTTTGTTCAGAACGTCTTAGGAAATTAGTCCCTTAAGTGACGGTAAACCTCGTGAATCACTCTGTATATAAATGTTAATAAAACAGTAAGCGATAGCGACAGACATGTTTAATCTCATATCTCCTTAATCTGACATCACAGATCAAAGTTCCCTATCTTAAAATATTCTGTAGAGCATCCGCTATTTCCTGTTTAATTTTGAACGATTTTATTGAATCACTCTGTATGTCAAAAACTTAAAAAATATGCAATAATAGCGTACATGTAAATATTCAAATATAAACAGTATAATATTTTACATATAGAAACGGAAGGACGTAAAACGCAATTAGCTTCCAGTTTCCACATCATATGTAAAAGCAAACTAAACATGCATTTGCATACAAACCCGATGATCCGACGCCTGAATATTACGGTTGCATAGCCGTTACGAACACTTTGCCAGCGTGCAATGAATGCAGTCTGAAATGAAATGTAACAACCCCTGGACTGCTGGGTACAGTTAGAACAACATTCAAGAAATGTGTGCGTATGTTTGGACAGGTATGTCTGTGGTTAAGGAAAGAATACGTGTACAAAACGCTTTACTGTACAAGATTTAATAACAGCCATTGGAAAGTATAGGCCTAACGCATTTATTCATTTCGTGATAATAAAATAATCTATAATCTTTTAGTACTTTGATTTTTATTGTATTTGTAAATTTAATATTAATTGCAATTATAATTGTAATTGTATTCTTAATATTGTAGTTGTAATCCCCTGGTAGAGGGAAACAGGCGGCCTGATGGCCTTATCTCTAAGAGGTTAAATAAATAAATAAATAAATAAATAAATAAATAAATATAGATAGATATAGATAGAGAGATATAGAGAGATATAGAGAGAGAGATAGATAGATAGATAGATAGATAGATAGATAGATAGATAGATAGATAGATAGATAGATAGATAGATAGATAGATAGATAGATAGATATAGATATATAGATTGATAGATAGATAGACAAACAGACAGATAGATAGACAGATATAAATAGATAGATGGATGGATGGATGGATGGATGGATGGATGGATGGATGGATAGATAGATAGATAGATAGATAGATAGATAGATAGATAGATAGATAGATAGATAGATAGATAGATAGATAGATAGATAGATAGATAGATAGATAGATAGATAGATAGATAGATAGATAGATAGATAGATAGATAGATAGATAGATAGATAGATAGATAGATATAGATAGATAGATAGATAGATAGATAGATAGATAGATAGATAGATAGATAGATAGATAGATAGATAGATAGATAGATAGATAGATAGATAGATAGATAGATAGATAGATAGATAGATAGATAGATAGATAGATAGATAGATAGATAGATATAGATAGATAGATAGATAGATAGATAGATAGATAGATAGATAGATAGATAGATAGATAGATAGATAGATAGATAGATAGATAGATAGATAGATAGATAGATAGATAGATAGATAGATAGATAGATAGATAGATAGATAGATAGATAGATAGATAGATAGATAGATAGATAGATAGATAGATAGATAGATAGATAGATAGATAGATAGATAGATAGATATAGATAGATAGATAGATAGATAGATAGATAGATAGATAGATAGATAGATAGATAGATAGATAGATAGATAGATAGATAGATAGATAGATAGATAGATAGATAGATAGATAGATAGATAGATAGATAGATAGATAGATAGATAGATAGATAGATAGATAGATAGATAGATAGATAGATAGATAGATAGATAGATAGATAGATAGATAGATAGATAGATAGATAGATAGATAGATAGATAGATAGATAGATAGATAGATAGATAGATAGATATGATTTTAGAAGACTTTTCACATGTGTAACGCAGTTCACTATTAATGTATTACAGTCTTCAATTCTCTGGCCAAGTATCTTAAATCCTCTCAGCGGGAAAAGTTTAGAGCAAAATTAAGAAAACTTTTCTATATTGACACCTTCTTCAAAAATAAACAGTAAGATCTCTAGATGTCGCTGTCGAACAGCTCTTAGTCAGGCCCTATCATCCCATTCCATTAATGTCCGCCATCGGTTGCTGTTGTCAAGCAGAACGTTCTCCGAAAGTTATCGACATATCTGTTTTGGAAACTTATTTTATGAAATATATAAATTTAAACACAAATTCCTTCCACAACCCAACCATAGCGCAATGTAAACAAACCTAGGAGTTGGCGCAAATATGGCAGCGTGCGAAGATCTGACTTATCGACGGACCTTGATAAACAGGAACAACTGCTGCTCTCTGGTGAGAGAGTCATGAGACTAAGCGGTACGTTCAAACCAACACCACTAGAATAACGAGTGTCTTCTAAATTGGGTAAACTCAAATCAGGCGTTACAACATCGAATAAATTAAGTCCCTCAAGAAGTAAATAAGCGTTTTCGATTCTTACTTTTTGAAATTGTTTATTTCTAAATGACTGATTGAATGGCAAACTTACTAGTGTTAAATTATATAAGCACGTGTGGCTTACAGCTGTTTCGGTGTATCCTTCACACCATCATCAGAGCCTACTAGATCCCGACGTCATCTCGACATCGCTGCCTGTTGTAGGGGGTGCGTTTGCAAGTTGGAAAGTGGAGTCGAATAGTGTGTGTGTTCTGAAATTGATCTGTGTGTTGAGAATTTGATTAGGGTGTGTTTTAGTGTACCTGTATATTTCATATTGTTCTAGTGTGTTGAGTTTTTGGTTTTTGGGTTGTATGTGTAGGATTTCACACATAACTAATGCTAACCATACATACAATAACATAAATACAGACGTGGAAATCCTACACATCCAACCCAAAAACCAAAAACTCAACACACTAGAAAAATATGAAATATACAGGCACCCTAAAACACACCCTAATCAAATTCTCAATACACAGATCAATTTCAGAACACACACACTATTCGACTCCACTTTTCAATACGCAAACGCACCTCCTACAACAAGCAGGGATGTCGAGATGACGCCGGATTCTAGTAGGCTCTGATGATGGTGTGAAGGATACACCGAAACAGCTGTAAACCACACGTGCTTTTATATATATATATATATATATATATATATATATTGAACTGGTAATGGAAATTACGGGAAAACGGCTGAACGGATTTTAATAACTGACCCCTCATTTTGAAGCTTGGAACTCAAAGTTTTTCAGAAAAATAGTATTTTTCAGTGAAATGTCAATTTTTCAACATAATTTTCCTATTTTCCAAAATCCATCTGTCGTCAGTTTTGAGAACTAGCTAATTGCATTTCAGAATAAAACAAAACACACACTACAGTAAACAATATTACACGAAGGCCATGATCTGCAAGAATGCTGACATATTTAGAGCTCAATTAAATTGGTTATTAAAAACTTTAAGACTTGCTAAAATAATTTACAGGTTCGATTCTGTGGTGTGTAATTTTCTGGGTACAGCTGTGTACTGAATATTAAAAACTACGAAACTTGAGGTGGTTTGATGACATTATTACTATTAGAAATGAAATATTATTATAGTTAATGCCATGATGTAACTATTTTTCATTAATTATACATATTAATACCATATTGATGATATGAAAGTGAAACGTTTTGGGGTTATATAAGTAGATGTAGAGAATAACTTAAATTAGATTTTGATTACTATATTTTACTGAGTGGCGGCTATATAGTATATATAGTATATGTTACTGAAAGTTATAAAACTTACGTAAGGTAATAATATAATTAAAAATAATTTTTTTTTATAATTATTAATCAAGTAGGGTTGGGTCTTTTTCATATATTTAATGGCGGTGTGGTGTAGATATTTATATGCGTTGTTCTCTTCAGTATTGGCTCGAGAGAGAGTATCTTTCATTATTATGGAAGCAAATAACTTTCAGAATGTCTGGTATTCTTCATTGAAAATAAATCTGAAAAATGTTTATTTGAACGTCTAATGAACTTAGTTTGCAGCATTTGCTGCATAAGCCACTAGTATAATTTAACACTAGTAAGTTTGCCATTCAATAAATCATTTATATTTAAGTGTTAAAAGTAGTGTACGCAAGATTTAAGATGTTTATTTCTGTTTGCCCTATCATTCCTCAAAGTTAGTAAAAGTTATTTTTCTCCACCCTGTAGATGTGCTCATTCTAAGGTAAGGGAACGGTTATCTCCCGAGACCACATACTTTTACTTGGACTGACAATTTCGTCACAGGCTATGTAACATTCTTATGCAGAGCATTACGTAAGAAACGTTTTCTTTCACTCGCGACGAATTTCCATTCGCCAGGGACAAGAGGATAAATGTACTGTTTTACAACCGTTATCATAGGTTTTACACACCTTTACAAAGATAAGATTATAGACTTAAAGAAGGTGTTTCACAAAAATAGACATCCATTTGAAATTTAAAGCTTGAATCACTTCGCATATTAATATGCACATTGTTTTACAAGGCTCAATCATTTAAGTTCTTGTTTTTACTGTTATGTATATATACGAGTATGAACATTATTACACTCATGTAGACCCTACCGTTATCTCTTTTAGTCTGGAAATAAAAAACACTAAAGAGACTAATAATTGAAGAGTCCACTGCAAGAATGAGGGATGTCATTTGGAACACATTTTGCAGGAGAAGCAATTGAAAGTTTGAAATGCTTAGCGCTCAAAGCTTAACTGTGATTTTCCGATCATTACTGGACAATGACTATCAGTGTTAATGCCATATAACTCTCTATGTACATTCTATATGTCTTAAGCTATGCATTGACAGCCTTGGTTCATTTTCGACAAGAAAGTGACATCCATCATTCTTGCAGTTGACTCTTCAATTGAAAAGTACTGGGTAGGCCTTCTCCAATAAAATATGCCTGTTTTTAGTGTTTTATGTTTCGCAAAGTTGGTACAATATTTTTCTTTCTTTTCTGGTAACACTGTGTAACAAATTTTAACTTTTTTTTTTTTTTTTTTTTTGCGCTGGGCATGTGATACATGTTTTCTATATAATCTGAGCCTCCTGAATACGAATATGACAATAAAAACAGTTGTTGGCTACGTTTTTTGAGACATTTTCGAATTTATATCTATTCAAAATACTGCTTTATATAACGACAATAAATTTAAATATTCACTGTTCAGAAGATTATAGCTTTCTTTTTTTGCATTTTATTTTACACTGAGCATCAGGTACATCACGAGCTAAAGTCGAATAATAGTCTCCTAGTATATTGGTACTCCACTGTCCTCGGTATCTTTTTTCCTAGTTGAAATTTCTTGATGAAAGCGCTCACCATGCTCATCACTGAAATCGCCACAATTCTCGGGGAAAAAGTCAAGATGGGAGTGAAGGAAGTGAATTTTCAGGGACATTTTACAACCCATATTTTCATATGCCAACAGTAAATTTTTCACTAGTTCTTCATAGTTCTCACTTCTACAGTTACCTAGAAAATTTAATAC
Organism: Periplaneta americana; assembly: GCA_025594305.2. Taxonomy (NCBI): domain Eukaryota; kingdom Metazoa; phylum Arthropoda; class Insecta; order Blattodea; family Blattidae; genus Periplaneta; species Periplaneta americana. The sequence continues at coordinate 33,338,896 of JAJSOF020000011.1, forward strand.
AACCTCCTTGAATGCAATTCAGGCTGCTCTCTCTTTCCCTTCCAACAAAGATTCTAAGTGATTGTTCTTCATTATTTCTCTAATTCTTTCTTTTATTTTTGAATCACTAATAGCAGGAAATTTTTCCTAGATATGTTTAAATGCTTCAGTTTTATGATTCATCCCTTTAACAAAGTTCTTCATTAACGTTAACTTAATGAGTAAAATTACTTTACTTTGAGGTAGAAGGGGTTGATGTATAATATTTTTCTTCCCCGGCTCTAGTGATTGTCGTTTTATTTTACAAGACTTATCTCGAGCGCGACTGTCCCATTTGCACAGAAAGCAGCAAAATTTTGTGTAGCCTAATTGCATTCCAAGAAGCAATGCTACAACCTTCAAATCCGCACAGATAAACCAATCGTACTTTGAATATTATCATTAAATCATACTTTACATGTATCTTCTTTTTATATTGCTTGTATTATTTTATTTCTATTTCTCTTGTTTGTTTTGTAATTATATTCTTTATTCTGTATAATTAAATTTAAATAAATAAAATAAATAAATAAACTAACACCACGGAAATCTCCTGGTAAACTGAAGCGATTTTATACGGCGAACCTGTTTCTCCCACTTCAAATGGTACCGAAAAGGGCAATAAAACAATTTCCGCTTCTAGAAGTGGTTTTGACAGGGTGATCTATTGCAAAATATAAACTACAGTAATGTAATTAAAGCTCACAGTGAAAGAAATACACATCTCAAGTGAAACCTGGTATACTCAAGCGAATTCATACCGTGAACCTGTTTCACCCCCTCCAAATAAATTCGTAAAAGGGCAATAAAATAATTTCCGTTTCTACAAGTGGTTCTAACATGGTGGCCTACTTATACTAATATTGTTTTCACATAATGGGGTCTTCACATTTGTGAAACAAAATAGTTACACACGAAATACGGTGATTTTTTAAATAAAATTCATAGAAAATGAATTATATTGTGCATTTCGAAAACCCGAACTGATGGAACATTTTGCTTGTTATTTTTTAATTCAGGAGGTCGAAATTAGTAAGAATTTGTTAGTTTTATGACTGGCGCAAAATGACTGTTCATCAATGTAATTCGTTGAGAATATTCAGAATTCTTCACAAAGGTTTTAACTACGCCATAGAGGATTAATAACTATGTATGTATGAAACGAGGTAAGTAGTTTTTCCTGGTTGATATCGTTCGGACGGAAATTATGTAGCCCAACGCTGGGTTGCAAGAAAGTAGACCTATAAATAATGTATTCCTCCATTAGTTAGTGGCTCTTTAAAATTAGTCGATTATCGGGTTACAGAACAGTTCTTATATCAATGTGACCTATCCATCGTAGTCTGTGATTTTATAAATCGGACAGTATCTTCGTTTTCGAGGATTTAATTTATTTCTCTATTGTTCCTTACCCTCCACTCTACTCCCCGTTGTCCCATACTGCATCATAAATTCTTATTATTCTCCTTTCAAACACTGGAAGTTTATTACAATCACTACTCAGCAAGTTCCATGTCTCAGAACCGCTACTACCGATCTAATCAAGGCCTTGTAGATTCGTAGTTTAGTTTTGCGAGGTAATAGTTGAGATTTAATTAATTTCAAATTAGCATAATAAACTCTATTTCCTTTAATAATTCTCCTGTTTATTTCTTCACTCACTTTGTTATTACTATTAACTACGACATTCAGATATTCAAAATTATTAATATTAAATTATTAACATTTCTTCTCATTTCATCCTTTATTTCGTAAATATACTTAGTTTCAGTCTCATTAATTTCTAGGCCCATCTCTTTTACTATTTCTCTATTTCTATAAACATCGATGAGAACAGCGAGGGATGGAAAAGGCTGGAAGAAATTACGAACATTATGTAAACTGTGTATAGTTTTGTATTGTTTGGACATAGTTCTTTTTGTGTGTGTTAGTTTGGATAGTTTGAGTCCGTGTTTAGTTGGTATAGTTCATGTATTTTGTTAGTATAATTTTTATGTTTAATTGTATGGTTTTTGTGTGTTTAGATTAGATAGTTTGTATGTTTAGACTATAATTTATATGTGCAGTTTGCATAGCTCTTCTGTGTTAAGACTATAATTTATGTGTTCAATTTGTACAGGTTTTTGTGTGTTTAGTTTGTGTGTGAGTTAAGAATGTATAAATGTAAAATTTGTTGTGTGTTTAGTGTGGATAGTTGTGTGTTCAGACTATAATTTGTGTGTTCAGTTTGTATAGTTTATTTATTTTTATTTTATTGGGTTATTTTACGACTCTGTATCAACATCTCAGGTTATTCAGCGTCTGAATGAAATGAAGGTGATAACGCCGGTGAAATGAGTCCGGGGTCCAGCACCGAAAGTTACCCAGCATTTGCTCGTAGTGGGTTAAGGGAAAACCCCGGAAAAAACCACAACCAGGTAACTTGCCCCGACCGGGATTCGAACCCGTGCCACCTGGTGTCACGGCCAGACTCTCTGACCGTTACTCCATAGGTGCGGACTAATTTTTTGTGGGTGTTTAGTTTGTATAATTTATATGTTCAGTCTGTATAGTTTTTTGTGTTTAGCTTATATTTGTTTATGTGTTTAGTTTATATGTATAGCGTAAGCTCTCTTGTACTGGCTCCCAAAGTGTAGTAGGCTTTCAGCTCACCCTACAGTAATGGGATTTCATGCTTTTCATATTTCATAATAAGAAATGGTCCGTTTTGAAGCAAACTTATTGAAATAAAGATTGAAGAGTTGGTTATTCCAGAAGTACAATGCAATGTGTTGTAACAATTAAATGCCCTAATCGCGTGCCCGAACCTGTTTCCGCAGCATGATGACTATCGCCATATTTGGGTCATTCATCGAGGACAGGTGACAGACGGAGAACAACATGTGGCAGTGGGAGGGTTTGTGGGCGGCTGGCAGGCAGTAGTAGGTAAGCGATAAGCCCGCTTTCCTCGTCGACATTGAACGGCTTTCGATACACAATAAAGAAAGCAAGTCATAGGCAGTATGAAACGTGATACTCGGCAATAAATGTGCGTACAGTTTTTACAGCTTAAACTGGTCAGATATTTCATCGAGAATTCTTACTGTGTAGGTTTGAACTAGTGGCATAACGAAAAATAATCCAGGGCCTCCTTCGCAATTATCTGTTGAGATAGTTTTTCACTTACAGATGAACAGACACATCTAAGGCCGCTCTTCTACAGGGACATCACTTTATTTTTACCAGCATTTTTAACATTAACCTGGCTATACTCGGAAACACTGTTACCCCCTTCCATTACAGGAGTTTGGTGTTACTAGTGCAATATGTAAACAAATCATTTTACCAGCTATAGGAGGAGAGTAAATTAGTGTATCCACTTATGTTACAGGGAAATGCGATATTACGATTTTCAGTTTGTTTATTACTTTTACGGTATTTTATCAAAATACAGTAGAGTAGTAACAGTTTTTTTTTTTCAAAAACTCAACTCTTCAGGCGGTTGTATTCATTATATAATGGCTACTTTATTCAGCATATTACCGTACTTTCGGTAACTCTAATTTCACGTCTGCTCAGTCCATACAGATAAAGTTATTCAGTCATGCTACACACCGTACCTGTGCGAAATAAGCAGGGCCAGGTGTTTATGGAGATAGCGAAAAACACGACATAATAGATATACAATATATTTTTACTAATCTTTACGAATTAAGTGATTCTGATTAATAATATGCGGATAAAATAATCACGACAAATCGCGAAATAGAGTTCTAATAGCGAAATATGAACACATTCGCGCATTATTATTGTGTCGTTTTATAGCGAATTTCATATTCTGAGTTCTTTTTTCGGACGTTTTTTTCTTTTGAATTTGTTATAATATCGAAGTAGGCTACATTTCATGGTATTCCAGGTGTTCTGATTACATTAGTGAACAAAAAAGACGGAGAATTCAATATTTCGCTAATAATCTGAAAGTGTTAATTTGAGGGCTGCAAGTTTTTTTTCGTGTTTAATGCATGTGTGTTAAAGACAGTCTCAATCCAACAAATATTGTCTATTGGCCATACTGCACCTTTACCAGAATCCAACGAATCTTTGATATTAATTATTTGTAAAGTAATATTCATACTGAGTTAATACTCCAATTTCAAAATAATTGTATTTTTCAAAATTTCCATTAATACCCGCCAAGAGTACAAATCAGTCTCCAACAATCTCCGCCGACACCAGTATTAAAAAACACAAATGATAAAGTTAATCTCCATAAATACCTGCCCCTGGAAATAAGCTTCAATAATATAGGTTCTTCCTTCTATAGAAAACGCAACCATATTTCTGAAACACGCTATACTCTGGACTGTTTACTTAACTGCTAGCAGACTTCGAATGTAACAGCGGCCTTAAGTTTGTGTAGCTGACGGGAGCAGGAACATTAGTGAAAGGGGTGGGAGTCAAGTACATTCAGAAACGCAGGTACAATAAAACGGAAGTAAAAATAAAGTGATGTCCCTGTATAAGTCTTCATTTCTTTGTCTTATTTTATCTCCTCGTTTGATATTGATTTACTCTCTGATGCGATATAGGTGAGATCTTATTTTTAAACCTACACTAGGGTTCCCATTCGTCTCATTTTTCCCTGGATAGTCCCGTTTTCTGATCATATGTTCCGGTGTCCCGATTTTTTTTTCAAATGTTCCGCTTTTGAATAGCCTTCCTAAAAAAATGGATTACGAAATTTGTTCTCTTTTCAATAAGTAGCGCTCCTGGTGACTAATTCAAAGAACATTATTTGTATTGCAATGTTGGTCATACTTAGAGCGATGCTCTTTTCTTCTCTCTCCATGCTTATGTTGGCAGTATTAGTTATAATTTCCGTTTCTGATTATATTCAGTATCATAACATCATAGCCGAAAGTTGAGGTTGTGTAGTGCATTATAATTTTGTACCGTTTTTCATCATGCCGAAACTTAAATGCAGTATAACGATAGCATCAGAAGAGAATTCCCATTCATCAAAAGTGCGGATGAAAATGTGGAATGTAGGGTAAAGTTGTCTAATGCCGTGATACCCCTAATCCCGTGATACTTTTTTTTTTAAACTGAATGTGAGTCAAAGCTTTGCCGTTCGATCACAGCGCCAGACGTCTTTCTCGAAAGAGTGCATCTTTCACCTACTTTTGAGACATCGATGAACTTCCAAGCAAGATACTGTACCCAATCCCGTGATATTCAGTGAAAAAACGTATCGCGGAATTAGGTGTATCACGGCATTAGACAATTTTATCCTATATTGTGCAATTCTAGATTTTGCATTTCACATGGTGGTCGCTCAGACATAGTCAACCACGTTCATAAATCTGAGAAATACTTGAATGCATCTTAAAATATTATCTTCACTTTTGTTTACAGTACCTATGATCAAGTTGTATTTTAATAATGATAATAATAATAATAATAACAACAACAATAATAATAATAATAATAATCATAATTTCAAGGTTTGCCGAATGGGCATTAGAATATATTTTTATAATTTGATTAAAATGTGATTGTGACCTATGTGATGGATTTATTAAAAAATTGCAGTTTTTATTGTCCCACTTTTTTTTTTACAAAATTTCCCGGGTTTTTAGGTAAAAAAATTGTAAATATCCCAATTTCTCTTGTGAACAATACGTCACACTCCAGACAAAACACTTCACTACTCTCTTTAGTTCCTTTTCCAGAGGTCCGCAGAAGATGCTTCTTTTTATATTAGAAGCTTCCTTTGTCATTGCTATCCTCTTTTTGACGTTCAAGCATACTGCTTATAGTGCACCCCAATTATTTGAAGCTTTTCACTTGTTCTAATACCTCGTTTCGAATTCGTACGTTTACCTTCTTTATTTTTCTTCCTATGACCATGGTGTTCGTCTTGTTTGCATTTATTTTCATCTCAAACTGCTCACAGATGTCATTACCATCAGTAGCATACAGTGGCGTAGCGTCAATGTAAGCTAAAAAGCTTAGCTTCCCCAGTTAATAATAATTTCATAATAAACCTGCAGTTTATGGAGAAAATTATTTATTAATTTTAATAGAACTTATATTTACGCGTTAAATATTGTGATGCGGCAGCTCAGGATGATTTGTGATGCAGCAGGAAACAAGAAGCCTGCACACACCAGATTCCAAGCAGACTGGTTTCTTTGTGTGTAATCCACCCCGCAGATTTTCCATCCCTTTCTAACTAAACTACCCTAGTAGCAAGACTCGCAAGAAGCTAGCTTTAACATTTAAAATAAGTAGTTTCCGAGTTATCCCTTTTCGTCAGTTGTGTTCAGTTGAAGTGATAGTGTGCATTGTGGCTGATATAATAAATAATGAGTGAAATAACAGTTCCAGACACTAATATACTTGAATTTTTTAGGACAATTTATTGTATTATCAAGACTGACTTTCGAACAAAAGTGTGATTTAAAAAACAAATGACCGACTGCTTTGCTGTCAATGAAGGACACAACCAAAAGACAGGCGCATACTTACGTACTGATACTAATATTGTGATTTCTCTAAGTATGACAGGGAGTGAGCTAATGTTATACGCATACGTGTCTATTTGTTAAGAGATATGTGTAAACTGTGAAATCATATTTTACTACGTATCATTTGAGATCATGCCTTATTGGTGTTACTTACGATGTTCCAACCAATGCTGACTTGACATTGAGTACTGTTTATTTTAAGACTGTATTTTTGTAATACGTTTACTCATATTGCATGAAAGACAACTTGAGTTAGCTTCCCCTGCTCAAAATTTCATGCTACGCTACTGGTAGCATATCTCTAAGTGTCGTCTCCCTTTATGCTAACAACATCAGCAAAACTTACGGACTTCATTATTTTTTTAGTTCGTTGTTTTACGACGTTTTATCAACTGCTGTAGTTATCTAGCGTCTGAATGAGAAGAAGATGATAATGCCAGCGAAATGAATCCAGAGTCCGGCGCCGAAAGTTACCCAGCATTTGCTCTTAATAGATTGAGGGAAAACCGCGGAAAAATCTCAACCAGATAACTTGCCCCAACCAGGATTTGAACCCGAGCCCGCTCGCTTCACGGTTGGGCATGCTAACTTTTACTCCACAGCGGTGGAAACATATTTCTTACATAGGCCGTGTTGGAAAGAAAACAAACTCAACAAAGTTATGTATCAACCTGTTACAACCAACCCCGTATGATCTCTGCAGCTGGTACAGCAAGAAACATCTCTCGTCTCCCGAAATGTTAATGGAACTCGACGTTGAACTTAAAAGGTCATACATGCTTGTGATTGCGGTTAGCCTTTCTTATATTATGATTCCAAGTCTAAAAGTTTCTCTCCCTGGCTGAAAGAATGTCACATTGCAACGTAACTCCAACATAAAAAACGTTGCTGGCCAGAAATGTGATCGATTCAAGACATGGGAGCGTGGGCGAGCACCCTGCTAGGCTGGTTAATGTAGCGTGGAGAGGAACAGTTACTATCGTACTACATAACGGTGTGGTTTACCACATTAATTCGATCGATAAGGGCTTCATTCGCATGACAGGAGACACCTATGAAGGCTGTGTATCCTATACCATCATCGTGTTCACTGTTCCATGCGATGGAATGTCGGTACCCAGGGCAGCGTTCTAAGAACTACTGCTGAGGGATATTAATGTAAAAGGTAACCAAAGTCAGGTGTAATCATACAGTTAAAGTAAACAATGCAACCTAATTGGCAATCACTTTCTTACACATTTACGCAATAAATAGGGTGACCAGATTCACAACGATAGAAAAGAGGATACAAAGCTTCAAAAAGAAGGACATTGTTCGAAAAAAGAGGACAGAAAATATGCACTTAGATTTAGGCTAGACCTATATTATACTATAAATTACCGGTCTTACTAATAAAAACTCTTCATACAGACGTTTAACTGTCTTATACTTATACAATGAGTAGCTCGTTTATAAGTCGTGTGTAAATTCCTTACTACAGTAATAATCACTACATACATCGTGTATAACACGTCATAGTTTCGTCATTACTTCATTCCGAAAGGTAATAGAATATCTGTGGTTCTCTATTGCATCCGGTAGAACGCTCTAGTGTTTCGTGTTAAGTATCGATAGTACAACTGGTTCTCATCGATTACCACACTATATTTTGGTCAAAGAGTACAAACTACAGCAATATTATTCTAATTATTCTGCTCTCTTTGGTTTGTTCTTCTGTGGTTACATGGTAACCATCATCATAAAATTACAGTCGATACGAACAGCTGTTAGAGGGGCGGCCATTTTTTCTCGCTTAAACAAGGGATTTCGTGTATATAACTACTGAAAAGCATTCCCATTGTATAGTTACAGCCTGTTTAAACGTCCATCGCTTATGCAGGGTTTATTAGTAAAGTTTTCTGTCTCAGCGCTGCGTAAGTCTCGCATAAAAACTATACACGGTTTATTAGTAAGACCGTAAGTCAATATCTATTTTCTTACAAAATATTTATAGTACAGATTTAGGCTTATATCATTTATTTATTTATTTACTTATTATTGCTAGTAAGTTTGAAATGAATACAAATTAATAAATACAATGAAAGATAAACTAGCCCACTCCTGAATGAGTAAGACTCGTGCTCAGGAGGGGATTCCAATACAGACAAAAATAAAATTAAAATTGAGAGTGAATACAGAGTAAATAGTGTTTAATATGTTTAAACCCAAACTATAAATCCAATACAATTTTTCTAAATTTTTAATTAATTTGGAGAGGATTCGTGGTTGAAATATTATTGGAATAAAATTTGTTTAATAATCTGGGACCTTGACTCATGCTATGATAAAAAGCTGCATTGGTTTTACATTTTGGTTCAGACAAACGCAGAAAATTCATAGTTTTAGTTCTATATTTATGTAATATACCTTTCAAAGTTATTAAAATTTCTACGAAAATATTTTAATAAAATAAAATAATACATTTGCTTAATATTGAAAACTTTAAAATGTTTAAACAACAATTCAGTTGGGTAATCTTCTGCTTTTTTTAAACAAATTTTTAATAGTTTTTTCTGTAGTAAAATTAACTGATAAAGGTTGGATCATATTTAAAAGTACGTTAATATTACAAAAAGAGTTATGATAAAATTTAATAACAATGTTTTTACAGTTAACTACATATGAAAGCCAAGGGAACTATAATTATTAAAGATGACAGAAAATATCTACCTTATTTATATTTAGGCTTAGGGCTACATTATACTTAAAATGATGTCAATATCTATTTTATTACAGTATACTTATGATAAAACTTAATAATATAAAATGATTTTACAGTTAACAACATATGAAAGCCATGGGAACTATAGGGTAAGGTTGCCATCAATGGACCACATAACTTCTTTATGAAATTTAAGAAAAACTATTGAGTCAAATATTATGATTTTAAATTTCATGAATTCCTGGTATGAAGGACTATCAACTGTATAATAATCAATTTCGGAATATAACTTCGAAAAAAACAATAAACGATTTTAATTTTTCGCCTAGCGGTCCATTCATGGAGACCTAGCTCCACCAATGGACCAGTTGGGTTCCATGAATGGACCATCGCATGGAAACATTTCTTCCTAAACACATTCTGAATGATGTATAACAAAATATTTGACATTTGGTTTATTTTAAATGATACAGATGGTTAGATAAACAAATACAGTCATATCCAATGCAACTGAATTTTAAAAAGCTCAAAGATGAATAAACCTGCATGTGTTCAAAAATATGGGTTATAAAATTATTGGTTTCACATCTCACAGTGGTAAACAACATGTTGTCACTGTAACTTTACTCATGTAGCAGGCAGTAAATAAATTCTATTTTTACCTTTATGTCTTGGACAGTTCTTTAAATGCAATTCAAACAAAAATATTTTTTCACATTCTTTTTCACTCCTGCACAGTTTTCATGTACCCACTGCCTGCATGTCATGCACTGGATCATGTCCTCCACAGACCGACTTTGACACATTTCACAATACCAGTCATTATTGGTACTCCGAAACTTTCTTATCTTCACTTGAAGGATATGTTAATTTTTTTCTTTTCAAACCTGTTAATGATTTGCTTAACTGCTGCTTGTACGGAGAACTTGTCAGGACGAGAGCTTTTTGTGTGCCTTTCTTTCCTCTTGTGCTTGCAACAGTAGTAGCTGCTTTTGGCAAAGGAGATAATTCAGCGAGAGGAACGACCAAATTATAATTAGGCCTAGGTTTACTTGTCGGATTACAAGAATCAGTGAAAATGTTGTCCTTCCCTGGAATCTGCGTTGCTGCTCCTCCAGCTGATTCAATTCTTGTTGCTTCTGCTCCTGGCACTTTCTCACACATCGGATTGATTGCTGCTGTATTTGTTGATGCTGCTGCTCCTAGTCGATGTCTTCTGTGTTGATGTCGTTGCTTCTACTGCTGGAATTTTCTCTGTGATTGAACTGGTCGCTACTGTGGTTCTTGATGCTGTTGTTTTTGTTCCTGTTGATGCATATTTTGCTACTGGCACTTCCTCGACCACTGGACTGGATTGCAGTACAGTTGAAGTAGAAAAATGGTGATCTTTGAAGACATCTCTGTCTACAGGCCACACTCCAGCACGGGCAAAACCATTAATTGCTGTCCCAACAGTAGCTGCTCTCCCATATGCCTTCCCAAATAATTCAGCCACCTGAAATTGGGTTACCGCTCGTCCTGGATGTAACCTCAACCATTTCTCCATTTCATCAATGTAATAGCAGCTTAATGGCTTAAAGAAAGAGACATCTAAGGGTTGGAGTCTGTGTGTTGTATGGCCTGGAAGGGAAAGTAGTACAACCCCACACTGTCGAGCAAGATCCAGTGCTTCAGGATTTTTAGTGTGTATTGTATGACCATCCAAGAGAAGTAGTACTTTATGGTCATTCGATGGTTTTACAGTGTCTATAAAATGATGTAAATATTTTACAAACAACTCTTTGTTTATGTAGCCACTATCTGGGTTGAATGCAAACACTGTTCCCGGTGGTGCTCCATCCATTAGTTCATCCTTAGCTCGGGTACGCTTGAATATCAGCATCGGTGGAATATATTGGCCAGCAGCACTGGCACAACAGACAGCAGTAGTAGTCATACCTCTTTCTCCGCTTGCAATGGACCCGACTTGTTTTCCTTTCTTGGCTATTACTTTTCTGGTCCTCTTCTGCACCGTGGAAAGGCCCGTTTCGTCCACATTAAAAATCCTTGTGGCGTCCAATTTATTCTGTTCAACGACTTTTGTTAAAATGTCAAAAAATTCGCCAACTCTTTCTCTATTGAAACCACTTGCACGGGCAATGGAAGTAGCTTCTGGTTGTCTTAAAGAAAGATTTGTTTGTCTTTTTCATGTAATTGTAATACCACTTTTTGCCCGCGATTTTTTTCTGTCGGTTGAATCTGTGTGGTATGTTATTTTTTCGGCAACTGCGAACGCTAAAGTCCTTCGGAGTGATGCCGAACATACATTCTTCTAACTGAAGTACATGCTGGCATATTTCCTCCTCCACGGCGGGTAAATCACTTACGCTTCCTGTTATTTTTTTACTTTCTAGCGCGAAGCAATTTCTCCCATCCAAATGGCGTTTCAGAGTAGCTTTGGGGACTGAATACTGTTTGGCTGCAGCCTTTAAGCCCAAATCACCGTTCCTGACAAAAGAGCTCGTTCCATAATTGCCCATAAACTTATCTTGAATTCTGCAAAAATAATAATAATAATAATTAATAATAATAATAATAATAATAATAATAATAATTAATATATTTCACTTTTGGGATGAATGAGATGCAGCACCTACAATGCAACAATGCACCGTCCCAGGAACGGATGAAATTAATTAAAAATTCATGACAAAATGGAGAAAACGGTGGATGAAATGTTTGACTGGAAAAACGGGAGAACCTCGCGAGAAACCTGGCCCTGACTACGGATTCATGTACCATGAGTGATCGAGACGCGAGCTCTAAAAGGTGCGCGTTCTAACCACTGGCCATTGATGGACCACAACAAAATATATTTGTTTTTAATTATTAGTTAATAAGCGTAAAGATAAAACTCAAATATACATGTTGTTCATTTATATTAAGACGTGCCATGGATGGACCAGTGGTCCATTCATGGAATCACTTAGTGGTCCAATGTGGAAACAGTGCACGTTTTTACTCTCCGCTTGTGTATGGCAAAGCTGAAAATTTAACAACATATCTAAATATATCAATGTAAAGCAGATAAATCACACTTACCAATGATGTAAGTAGAGCGCTATAAAAACGTGTATTTTCTTGTCGTATGAACTTTAAAATTATGCTCGACACAATATCACAATGTTGAAATAACTTTACGAACACAGCACGTGCGTCTGAACTCTTCTAGAACCTCATAACTAACATGGCAGCTTCTTTGTTTAAATAAACTCACCAGATCGCAAATTATCAGAAGGACAAAAGTTACTGGTCCATCCATGGCGCTGGTCCAATGACGGCAACCTTCTTGATTATTATCAAAATACATAAAACCGCACAAAAGTGAATTTAATATTATTTTGTATGCAAAGTGAGTTATGATCGTTGGCAAAGAGTAATTCTGTCGATGCTGATGCCACCTACAGGAAAATTACTTGAAAAGGACATCAAATCAGATAATTTCAAAATATCAGACATACAAGTTACGAAAAGGAGAACATTTCTAGATTTTTTAGAAATCCGGACAAGGCCTAAAAAGAAGGGCATGTCCCGACAAAAGAGGGCGTCTGGTTACCCTAGTCGAAACCCAGTACGAGAAGCAGCTATCTCTTGTCTTGGTTCCCAAACTCCCCAGATCTACAGTAATTCCTCCTGACTTCCTCGTGTGGGGTTTTGTTAAACATTGTCTATTCATAGAAACCCAGGAACATTGATGATATGAGTGTAAAAATTAGTCAAGCTTTTCAACAAATCACCCCTCTTATGTTACGGACATGAGCTGAATTGCATCACCGTTATGAGTTGTGTAGTCTGGGGTCATGTTAAGCTCTGAAATCTCCCATCTTTCAGTGTTGTATGCACGAAGTTTCAAACAAATAAAGTTCAGTAGTAAATGTTTTACGGTGTTTTATTTTATTCATACCCAAACAGATCACCCTGAAGAATCTTAATAAATCACTGCTTACTGATATACCCAAAGATCCTACCCACGTGATATGACCTAGATGTTAAAAAGTGTAAAATAAACTTATGTAAAAAAATAAAGATTTGATTTTCGGCAATTCTTATTACATACATTTGTTGTGAACAATGCAACAATGGTATTTTAAAAACTTTCTACAAAATAGATTTCCCTCTAAACAGTTTTCCATAATTACTTCATCTTATGTACCATGTATCGTTGCATCGCCTTTGAAGAGCCATGCAGTTTAAATGGTAGTCTACATCATATTTCACTTAAACGGAGTGATAGATGCGGGTAAAGATGCAATGACAACTGCCGGTTTTAAAAGTGAAAGGTCTTACGCCATTCTTGATATATCTCTTAAAATCCTGGTACACATTAATGTGTGTCAAGTAATGTATGCAGGTATAATACATCATCCTTATCTTTCAGGTTTTCTGTCTTTAAATAATTCCAGTTTCACTATTATCACTAGGGACCGGATTTTTATGTAATTACATATTATATTCCTTTCAACCTAACCGTATATAAATAACAAATCTTTGCGAATCTTGTAATTAACATTAATATATTAAAATTTGATACTACATATTTACCCCACATTACATATTATGGCTTGGATTACATAAATCTACATATTCATTTTTACTTCTCTAAAAGGAAAAAAAAAAGAAACTTCTGCTGGGAAGTTTACAATTCGAAATAAAGATTTAAAAAAACCTTTTTACCTACCCAAGCCGTTCCCATGCAATTTGCAACCTTACCCACCCTCTTCCTAATCTTTCCATGGAAAACCCGTGACAAGTCTGATAAAAAACTGAAAGATGTTGAAAGATTAAAATAAATAGCTTTTAAGGTTATTTCTTGACTTCTTTACTTTAAATTTAGTAGATCTATAAGGAAATGGCATTTTCTGAGCAATTAGAAAATATGGTCCTCTGCTGAAGGAGACAGGAATGTCACTTTTCAAACAACAGTTTGTAAATGCCTATAGTTTGAGGTTTTAAAAGGTACTGTGTTTCTTACAGGGAGCAGCTAAAATGCATGTGTCCCACATCTCCTCTTTTTTTCTCCTGATCCAGTAAAGCGAAACGGTGCTTGCAGTACTGTTGTGTCATTCATTTCACTCAGTTCTCTAGTTTTAGTACCTACAGTAGCCTATAAAGTGCAAGTGAGTTTATCTACTGTTTTTAACTAATTAAATGGCCTCTGTATCTTCAATCCCAACGACAAAAATAAAATCATGAATTGCGATGGACGAAGCTTTCACTACAGATGGAAAAAAAGTAATGTGTCAAGTGTGCGGTAAAAAAGTCGGGTGCTCTATGAAATAACAACTGGAAAGTCTTACCTATCCTATACCTGGTAGATATTGGTAGTAAATATTTTTATGATTTTACATATTTTGGTACATATTCAGCTTATTTTTCTTATATAAATATGTACATATTTTACACCTTGATATTACATAAAAATCCGGTCCCTAATTATCACGATCTTGAACCAAGAGTTGACATAAACCAGTGACATGATTTCTTTGCCAAGCGCTTATACATAAAAGAGCCATCACTGAAGATAACATAAGAAAAGTTCAAGACGAGGGCTATAACTACAATTTTTATGGAAGGGGAAATAAATCCCCACTTACGTGGTGAGAATAGACCATAGGCCTGCTGGATATAATTATTGTTTGGCGCATCATTTTATGCTATAAATTTTTTCTAGGAAGAAACGAATGGGAGTAGGGTATAATAGAGCGGTACAGAAAGTAACTGAATTTAAAACAAGAGTTGTACAAAATTATATAAATCAGAAGAAATAACCATGAATTAGAAATTAAGAACACATATTAATAAAATAAAAATAATAGAAAATAGACTAGAACTCTTCTCCCGTTCACCATTCCTTCCAGTGCATTCTTCAGAAGGCAATTTCTTCTCAACCAATGATCCAGTCAATAAATTCCTTTTCCTCTTCCAGATCAGTTTCAGCATCATTCTTTTTTCACCCACTCTTTCCAACACAGCTTCGTTTCTTGTTCTGTCTGTCCATTTCACACACTCCATCCTTCTCCATATCCACATTTCAAGTGCTTCTAGTCGCTTCTCTTCATTTCGCCGTAATGTCCATATTTCTGCCCTATACAATGCTACACTCCACACAAAGCACTTCACTAGGGTCTTCCCTATTTCTTTCTCCAGAGATCCGCAGAAGATGCTCCTATTTCTATTGAAAGCTTCCTTGGCCATTGCTATTTTCCTTTTGACTTCTTGGCAGCAGCTCATATTACTGCTTATACGTAGTAACTCCAAGTATTTGAAGCTGTCCACTTGCTCTATTGCCTCATTTAGAATTCGCAAGTTTACCTTCTTTAATTTTTTTCCTCCTTCAACTTTTTTCTTTCTTCTTATTTACATTTATCTTCATCCCATACTGCTCACAGCTGTCATTTAGCTCCAGTAGCGTATCCTTTAGCATCATCTCTTCTGCTAACAACGCCATATTATCATTATCAAATCTTGGGAAGGAATTGTAGCAAAACAGGACTTAGTGGAGGAGACTGTGTTCTGAGATGACCCACAATTGAGTGGAAACGTCTACCGATGATGATGGACTTCGCTTGGAATTTAAATCCTTTCGCTGGTATCTGCACTCAGTATAATCAAATAAACATTTTGAAATATAATAATAATAATAATAATAATAATAATAATAATAATAATAATGATGATGATGATGATGATGATGATTATTATTTATTTAACCTGGCAGAGTTAAGGCCATACGGCCTTCTCTAACACTCAAACAGGATCGCTGTCGATGTCTGCAAAGAAAAGAGCAAAGAACCCCAGATCAATAGCATAAAGTTACCAAGATTTCCCGAGGTCGCTACCCACGCGGATGCGTTCACGAGGCCTGTTCTTCGTCACCAGCAACAATAACCTGACTGCCGCGGACATTCCGGGGTGACACACGCTGCGAAGGTCCCGCCCAGCTTGTGTGCTTTCAGACTCCACCCGTCACGAGACGAAACGTCCGCCCATTTGCTTAGCATGTGCAGCTACTGTGACTTTTGTCGTAAAAGGAAGTAAGTCCAGGACTTATTTTTAACTCGGATCACATCGTTCGCCCTCGAAGAGTGTGGGGTAATCCGTCTGAATAAAATTGGAGACAAGACAAGAGAAGTTGAGGCGAGAGGAAATAAGAGAGAAGAAATGAAATGGGATACAAGAGATAAATAGATCAAGAGAGTAGAACAAAAATAGCGAAGAAGAGAAGAGGAAAGAGGAAACAGAAGAAAAGGAAGAGGGGAAGACAAGAGGAAAGAGAAGACAGAAGAGAGGAAAGAGGAGAAGACAGAAGAGGGGAAAGAGGAGAAGACAAGAGATCAAAGAGAAGAATACAGAAGAGAGGAAAGAGGAGAAGACAAGAGAACAAAGAGAAGAATACGAAGAGAGGAAAGAGGAGAAGACAGACGAGAGGAAAGAGTAAAAGACAGAAGAGAGGAAAGAGTAAAAGACAGAAGAGAGCAAAGAGGAGAAGAGAGAAGAGGAAAGAGGAGAAGACAGGACAGGAAAGAGAAGAAGACAGAAGCGAGGAAAGAGGAGAAGACAGAAGAGAGGAAAGAGGAGAAGACAAGAGAGGAAAGAGAATAAGACCGAAGAAAAAAGAGGTGAAGACAGAAGAGGAAAGAAGAGAAGACAGAAGAGAAGAGAGGAGAAGACAGAAGAGAGGAAAGAGGAGAAGACAGAAGAGGAAAGAGGAAAAGACAGAAGAGGAAAGGGGAGAAGACAGAAGAGAGGAAAGAGGAGAAGAGAGGAAAGAGTAGAAGATAGAAGAGAGGAAAGAGGAGAAGACAGAAGAGAGGAAAGAGTAAAAGACAGAAGAGAGGAAAAGGAGAAGAGAGAAGAGGAAAGAGGAGAAGACAGAAGAGGAAAGAGGAGAAGACAGAAGAGGAAAGAGGTGAAGACAGAAGAGGAAAGAAGAGAAGACAGAAGAGAAGAGAGGAGAAGACAGAAGACAGGAAAGAAGAGAAGATAGAAGAGAGGAAAGAGGAGAAGAGAGGAAAGAGTAGAAGATAGAAGAGAGGAAAGAGGAGAAGACAGAAGAGAGGAAAGAGTAAAAGACAGAAGAGAGGAAGAGGAGAAGAGAGAAGAGGAAAGAGGAGAAGACAGAAGAGGAAAGAGGAGAAGACAGAAGAGAAAAGAGGAGAAGACAGAAGAGAAGAGAGGAGAAGACAGAAGACAGGAAAGAAGAGAAGATAGAAGAGAGGAAAGAGGAGAAGACAGAAGAGAGGAAAGAAGAGAAGATAGAAGAGAGAAAAGAGGAGAAGACAGAAGAGAGGAAAGAGTGAAATACAGAAGAGAGGAAGAGGAGAAGAGAGAAGAGGAAAGAGGAGAAGACAGAAGAGGAAAGAGGAGAAGACAGAAGAGGAAAGAGGTGAAGACAGAAGAGAGGAAAGAAGAGAAGATACAAGAGAGGAAAGAGGAGAAGACAGAAGAGAGGAAGAGGAGAAGGGAGAAGAGGAAAGAGGAGAAGAGAGAAGAGAAAAGAGGAGAAGAGAGAAGAGGAAAGAGGAGAAGAGAGAAGAGGAAAGAGGAGAAGACGGAAGGGGAAAGAGGTGAAGACAGAAGAGAGGAAAGAAGAGAAGATAGAAGAGAGGAAAGAAGAGAAGATAGAAGAGAGGAAAGAGTAAAAGACAGAAGAGAGGAAGAGGAGAAGAGAGAAGAGGAAAGAGGAGAAGACAGAAGTGGAAAGAGGAGAAGACAGAAGAGGAAAGAGGAGAAGACAGAAGAGAGGAAAGAAGAGAAGATAGAAGAGAGGAAAGAGGAGAAGACAGAAGAGAGGAAAGAGTAAAAGACAGAAGAGAGGAAGAGGAGAAGAGAGAAGAGGAAAGAGGAGAAGACAGAAGAGGAAAGAGGAGAAGACAGAATAGGAAAGAGGTGAATACAGAAGAGGAAAGAAGAGAAGACAGAAGAGAAGAGAGGAGAAGACAGAAGAGAGGAAAGAAGAGAAGATAGAAGAGAGGAAAGAGGAGAAGACAGAAGAGAGGAAAGAGTAAAAGACAGAAGAGAGGAAAGAGTAAAAGACAGAAGAGAGGAAGAGGAGAAGAGAGAAGAGGAAAGAGGAGAAGACAGAAGAGGAAAGAGAAGAAAACAGAACAGAAAAAATAGTAGACAAGACAGGAAAGAGAAAAAGACAAAAGAGAGGAAAGAAAGCAATACAGAAGAAGAAACAGAAGAAGACACGAGGGAGGAAAGAGGAAAAGACAGAAGAGAGGAAAGAGAAGAATACAGAAGGGAGAAAAGGGGAGAAGACAGAAGAATGGAAAGAGAAGGACACAGAAATTTGAAAGAGGAGAATACAGAAGAGAGGAAAGAGAAGACATGAGGTAAAAGAGGAGAAGACAGAAGATAGAAAGGGAAGAAGACGGAGGACAGGAGAAGAGAGAAGAGAAGAGAAGAGAAGAGAAGAGAAGAGAAGAGAAGAGGTGGAAGATATGAGTAGAGAAGAAGAGAAAATAGTGGAGAGTAGCAAAGACAAGAGAACGGAGGAGAACGGTCACACATACAATTCAAAGTATCGTGTAGCTTTAAAGTCAGTAGTACGCAATTACAACAGGACCAGACCACGGTCTGTTTGCCGAGGAGGCGTCGTCTGACTTAGCCACGGTTCGGTTTATCCTATCATTAAACTGCAAACCGGAGCCTGGCGCTGTGGGCGATACGTGACGTAACTGGGTGAGTAAACCATACTGCACTTATGTCACGGTTAAAGGATATTACGTTACGGTCAAGGTAACCAGACGAATGAATGAAGCTGCACATTCTTCACAAGCCAGTCAACGTGAAAACTGGGTTACAAAAAATACTGACATAATTAAGTTCACACCAGAGAATTTTTTTTTTTTTTTTTAATTATCGACATAATCTCACCTTGTCGCATTTCGCTGAAACCATTATACCAACACAACAGCTGTTGCATAGCACATAGCGGGATGATTTTATCTTTATTCGGACTTTAAAGGCTCGAAGGACGTTTGTATGCATCATAGCGGTATTAAGGTCGCGAATATATGGGACACGACATTGCATTAACCCTTTTAGTCCCAGCCAAATTTATTTAGAATAAAGGAGCATCTTCTACGAATCTCTGGAAAAAGTACTAAGGAAGAGACTACTGAAGTGCTTTGTTTGGAGTATAGCATTGTATGAATACAAACATGGACATTACGATGAAGTGAAGAGAAACGAATAGAAGCATTTGAAACGTGGATATAGAGAAGGATGAAGCGTATGAAATGGACAGACAGAATAAGAAATGAAGCTGTGTTGGAAAGAGTGGGTGAAGAAAGAATGATGCTAAAAGTGTTCAGGAAGAGGAAAAGAAATTAGCTGTGAAGAAACTACCTATTGAACGATGCAATGGAAGAAATGGTGAACGGGAGAAGAGTTCGGGACAGAAGAAGATATCAGATGATAGACGATCATATGTGGAGACAAAGAGGAAGACAGAAAATAGGGAATATTGAAAAATGCTGGGTTTGTAGTGAAAGACCTGCCCTTGGGCAGAACATTATGAATTAATAGGTACTGCAAAGATCATGCACGAATTGCTAAAAATGCAGGCGTTCTTAAAAATATATACTGACCACAATTCTGAAATAAAATTGTGACTTTTTTCCTGTTCAAGGATATGATATATCCGTAGTAAAAATTTGTCCATACATTTATGTTTTTTCACTCCATAGCTAATGAAAATATATTCTTGTTTAAGTATTATAATAGTTTTCAAAATTTTAATTTCAAATTTTGTCATTATTTTGTGTATGACAAATCCGAGTCTGAAATTAGTGTACAGTATATAGCGTGAATCGTATTGCGAGGTTTCAAAGAAAAAAGTTCATACAATTTTGCTCGTTTTTGCTTCCTTTCCGAGATAAAAATTATTTTATATGAAACATCTTATAGCGTGTTTGGGGAAAGCCATTGATTTAATTCCCAATATGCTCAAGTCAGTTTAGGAGAGCAGTGTATTATATAATAAATGACTGCAAGAATTTTAGTTTTGTCTTTTAAATATATAGAAATTTGGTCCTAACAAATATAACTTTTTAAAATTACTTTTCAGAACGATTTACATTACAGATGCAGAAGATATGCAGCCATGATTTGATGTAATAGTTACAGTGTTATTATGAATCATTAACTATTTTAAGCTTTTTTATATTTGTGAGTTTAAAGTTTCAAGTCATTTTTATACTTTGGTGTTTTGTTGGCTATTCAATTTTTAAATATAAGTATACTTACTTATTTAGAGCTTTTAAGGAACCCGTAAGTTCATTGCCGCGTCCACACCTGTGGAGTAACGGTCAGCGCGTCTGGCTGCGAAACCAGGTGGCCCGGGTTCGAATCCCGGTCGGGGCAAGTTACCTGGTTGAGGTTTTTTCCGGGGTTTTCCCTCAACCCAATACGAGCAAATGCTGGGTAACTTTCGGTGCTGGACCCCGGACTCATTTCACCGGCATTATCGCCTTCATATCATTCAGACGCTAAATAACCTAGATGTTGATACAGCGTCGTAAAAAAAATAACCCCCCTTCATTGCCGCTCTCACATAAGCCCGCCATCGGTCCCTATCCTGAGCCAGATTAATCCAGTCTTTACAATCATAATCCACCTTCCTCAAATCCATTTTAATATTATCCTCCCATCTACGTCTCGGCCTCCCAACTAATATTCTATATACATTTCTGGATTCGTCCATATGTGCCACATGCCCTGCCCATCTCAAACGTCTGGATTTAATGTTCCTAATTGTCAGGTGAAGAATACAATGCGACAAGTTCTGCGTTGTGTAACTTTGTCCATTCTCTTGTAACTTCATTCCAATTAGTCCCAAATATTTTTCTTAACATCTTATTCTCAAACATCCTTAACGTGTCGACCTGGTTGGCAAGTTGGTATAGCGCTGTCCTTCTATGCCCAAGGTTGCGGGTTCGATCCTGGGCCAGGTCGATGACATTTAAGTGTGCTTAAATGCGACAGGCTCATGTCAGTAGATTTACTGGCATGTAAAAGAACTCCTGCGGGACAAAATTCCGGAACATCCGGCGACGCTGATATAACCTCTGCAGTTGCGAGCGTCGTTAAATAAAACACAACATTTTTTTTTTCCTTAACGTCTGTTCCTCTCTGAAAGTGAGAGTCCAAGTTTCATAACCATAAAGAACAAGCGGTAATATAACTTTTATAAATTCCAACTTTCAGCTTTTTTGACAGCAGACTGGATGATAAAAGCTTCTCAACCGAATAATAACAGGCATTTCCCATATTTGTACTGCGTTTAATTTCCTCCCAAGTGGCATTTATATTTGTTACTTTTGCTCCAAGATATTTGAATTTTTCCTCCTCTTCAAAGGATAAATTTCCAATTTTTATATCTCCATTTCGTACAATATTCTGGTCACGAGACATAATCATACACTTTGTCTTTTCGGGATTTACTTTCAAACCTACTTCTTTACTTGCTTGAAGTAAAATTCCCGTGTTTTCCCTAATCGTTTGTGGATTTTCTCCTAACATATTCACGTCATCCGCATAGACAAGCAGCTGATGTAACCCGTTCAATTCCAAATCCTCTCTGTTATCCTGGACTTTCCTAAAGGTATACTCTAGACAGAAGTTAAAAAGTAAAGATGATAGTGAATCTCCTTGAATAAGCTGTCGCGGACAGCCGATGAGGGGTGGTTCTCCAGCTTGGGGGTTGTGCGAAGGCTATAACAACCCATCACCGTAAAAACAGCTCGTTACGAAACTACACAATAAGCTTTGGAATGGGTCTGATTCTCTGGCACGATCACAGTTAAATACAGTATAAGTATTATATTATAAATTAATGATTTTAATAAAATAGCCTAACAAACAGACGGACAGACGAACGGTATTCTCGCAATCACTTTTCCTTTCAAGAAATGGTGAATAAGTATATTTCTGCGGAAATCTCGCAACTGACCTTAGCATCACCACAACATTTACGCTCAATACTTCTTAAAATGAGGAAGCACACATAATACTTGACGAAGCTGTTAAAGTAGTGAGTTAAGACAGCGCCGTGGAGCTCAAAAGCAAGTTCTCTGCATGGTAGGTGGACAGCAAATCAGTGAGCAAATATAAATAGTGCTGCTGCATGTGTTAAGCAAGTACTTAGTGACAAAAATACAGCACTGCACTGCTTGCGGTACAGTCGTCGGGCTTGTCCAGTTACTCAAGGACAGATTGTAGATTATATTGCGGTCTGTTAAAACAAAATGTACTATGTAAAACGAACATTGTGAGTCCTGTATAAATGAGGAATGTTTCGTACAGCGGTAATTCGTTTGTTAAATTATCACAGGCCTGCGACGAAAAAATTACAAAAAAAATTTAGCTCTCCTTCATCTATTTTTCTGTGGTGAAGCCAGAAATGACATTAAAAATGGCATATCACCCACCATTCTTGCAAAAACTATATTTTATATCTTATAGTATTAATATACCCTGTGCTCTAATGTAGAATTTTACACTAACCTGTTGATGAGCATCAGAAATATAATCTAGAAGGCTATGTGGTGTAGAAAGCGGAAGTCTTGAAGAGTTAACCAGTTTGACATCAATGAATTAATAAGAGATTTAAGATTTACCAGGAAAAAAACCTGAACTCTTACGCTCCAGATTAAAAGAAATGAATCTGTTGACACCAGAAACATTTTTCCATTGGTACAGGAGTAGAAAAGAGGAATTTTCCTTTGGAAGCTCTGCACTGACTGGGCAAGGCATAACACTGACCTTACTGGTGACACAAGAGACATCATTGTTGGTCCTATGTGTATGCCATCTCTTTGGAAACGTAATCAATTATTGGTGGTACACTGTTCTACACATCTCGTCGTTTGGAGTCGTTCGGGCCATTCTTTCTGGGTGTTGCACTTTTCACAAACAGTAGTGTACAGTAGTAGCAAAAAAACCGGAGCGACCTTGTAGCTGATATCAGAGCCTCATTCACTCCAGAGCACGATAGACTGGTAACTAAGACTTTCGTGGTTCGAATCCCGCCTGGAAAGGAAACTTTTTTCTGTTCCTTATACAAATTTATTCCCAATACTTTTCGATTGCTGGTAAAATTTATGTTCTGGGAATAAGTTAATAAAGTAGTAAAATATCGCTGCAATCGAAAAGTATTGGGAATAAATTTGAATAAGGAACAAAAAAGTTTCCTTCCCAGGCAGGATTCAACCACGAAAGTCTTAGTTACCAGTATATCGTGCTCTGGAGTGAACAAGGCTCTGAAATCAGCTACAAGGGTCGGTCCGTTTTTTTTTTTGCCACTACTGTACATAAAAGTAATGGCTAAACAAAATGTTGACAAGTTAAGTACAATTAGTACAAGAATTCGTGCTTTATTCACTTCAGACGGTTTCGTCTTTGTTATAGCCTATCGGTATTTCATTGATGTAAAACTATACCGGTACAATAGTCCTTTGGTGACGTCATACTCGTATTAAGAATATGCAGTTTTCTTTTACAGTTATTTGAAAATATCGAATAAATGTCGGATTTCAACCGTAATAAATTCAGTAGCGTTACGGTCGCCGGTACAAAGTAACACACGGCCATTGCTCTTATTAAAGACAGTTGAATACAAGGTACTGCGTAAGGCTAGACGCCTAGACCCACAATGCGGCAAACTGTTTTCGGTTGCTCAAAACAAAATGTTAGTTGGTGTTTCAAATGTATTCAATTGATATTGAAGCGAGAAAGTCATTACTAAACACACAGTTGCTGTCAATCTTTAAAGTTAAAATTGTAAACGGCAGTGAGTTATTTTATTCACACAAGGAGCGTCTCAGCAACACACTTCATTATCTAAAAATTAGTTTTACTCAAAATAAATTAGCTCAATTCATTACAGCATCTGACAATTAGTTTTATTTCTATACCTGGTAGAGGGGAAGAGAAGGTCAGATGGCATGATCTCTACCAGAATAGATAGATAGATAGATAGATAGATAGATAGATAGATAGATAGATAGATAGATAGATAGATAGATAGATAGATAGATAGATAGATAGATATAGATAGATATAGATAGATAGATAGATAGGTAGATAGATAGAGATAGATAGATACATATAGATACATATAGATAGATAGATAGATAGATACAGATAGATAGATACAGATAGATAGATAGATAGATAGATAGATAGATAGATAGATAGATAGATAGATAGATAGATAGATAGATAGATAGATAGATAGATAGATAGATAGATAGATATAGATATAGATAGATAGATAGATAGATAGATAGATAGATAGATAGATAGATAGATATAGATAGATAGATAGATAGATAGATAGATAGATAGATAGATAGATAGATATAGATAGATGTAGATAGATAGATAGATAGATAGATAGATAGATAGATAGATAGATAGATAGATAGATAGATAGATAGATAGATAGATAGATAGATAGATAGATAGATAGATAGATAGATAGATAGATAGATAGATAGATAGATAGATAGATAGATACATATAGATAGATATATATTAGATAGATAGATAGATAGATAAGATAGATAGATAGATAGATAGATAGATAGATAGATAGATAGATAGATAGATAGATAGATAGATAGATAGATAGATAGATAGATAGATGGATGGATAGATAGATAGATAGATAGATAGATAGATAGATAGATAGATAGATAGATAGACAGACGGATAGATAGATATGGATAGAACATAAACAAATAAATAAATGAATAGAATCAATGGATAAATGAATAAATGAGTAAATGAGTAAATGAATAGATAAATAAATAAATAAATAAATAAATAAATAAACATCAAACAAACAAACAAACAAATAAAGAAATAAAAGATAAACAAATAAACAAACAAATAAATAAATAAACAAATAAATAAATGAATGAATCAATGAATCAATGGATAAATGAATAAATGAGTAAATGAGTAAATGAATAGATAAATAAATAGGATAAATAAATAAACAAACAAACAAGAAATAAACAAATAAACAAATAAACAAATAAATAAATAAACAAATAAATAAATGATAGAATCAATGAATCAATGGATAAATGAATAAATGAGTAAATGAGTAAATGAATAAATAAATAGGTAAATAATAAATAAATAAATAAATAAATAAATGATTGATAATGATAGATAGATAGATAGATAAATAGAATAAATAAATAAATAGACAGATAAATAAACAAATAAATAAACAAATGAACAAATAAACAAATAAACAAATAAACAAATAAATAAATGAATAAATGAATGAAAATGAATAATGGATAAATAATAAATAAAATGAGTAAATAATAAATAAAAAAAATCAAACAAATAAATAAATAAACAAATAAACAAATAAATAAATAAATAAATAAACAAATAAATAAATAAATGAATCAATGGATAAATGAATAAATGAGTAAATGAATAAATGGATAAATAAATAAAAAATAAATAAATAAACAAACAAACAAACAAACAAACAAACAAATAAATAAAACAACAAATAAATAAATAAATGTGAATAAGTCAATAAATAAATAAATGAATAAGTGAATAAGCAATAAATATATAAGTGAATAAGTAAATAAATAAATAAATAAATAAATAAATAAATAAATAAATAAAAAATTAATATAATAATTCAATTTTATTAGTCTTTACATTAAACAGTATATTTTTCAATACTGTAATTGTTATTTAAGATTTCGAATTGTACTGTGCCTAAAATAATAAATCAAATGAGTAACCCATTGGCAAAAGTCGTTATGTTCTCTTGAAATCTGTATTGGCTAGAGCGAAAAAAAACTTCTATCGTTTCGTCATTCGAGCTATCAAAATGATATATTAAAAAAAAAGATAAAAACTATTTTTTAGTTAAAACCTGTATAATATAGAATGAGACATACAATTTATATTTATTAAAATAAAATTCACTTGATTGGTTTTGTGGCTGGACAAAGGATTTAGCTGATTTTTTAACTGAAGTGTCTGCAATTTTTATTTTCAGTACAGCTGCAATTGCATTTAAATCTTAGATTATACTAATGAATTATACGTAACATTATAGTTTGAAGAATTCTATCACCCTAATAAGGGGCATAATTATACACATTGCATACTACTGTATATTACAAAAAAAAAACTTTCAGTTATTTACGGAAAAATATACAATTTCTTTTTTCTCTATTTAGTTAGGTGTTTCTAGTTTAATGAAATGAAAAAAATACCCTAACAGTATTGTTAGGGGGGTCTCAACTATATTACTTTCGTCCTCTATCATCACATTAATATGCTGATTCATCGTTATTCTGAACGTAAAAGTGATAAATTAGCGAAGTATAAAATATTCAGAAAAGCAACAGCTAATCTTTGAAAAGGCAGATACAATAAATTAATAAACTCGAACCTATATTAATAATATACAGCTGTTTTCCAGTTTTGTTAACATATTATGTAAGTTTCAACTCAACTGAGAAATTAATACTAACTCTCACAGTCTGATGAGAATAATATTTATTTTTATGAATTCACTTCAATTCACTTGACTTCACAGGCAACAATGATCTAAAGTTCAATTGTTAGAGCAATAAAATGAAATATTTGAAATATTTTATTTCCATTAGCACGTTAAGGACTGTATTTAGCAATAAAAATAAATCAATTTTTCTATGGTGGGTAGTAATAAAATTCTGAATTCATTTTTGGAATCAGCAGTTGAAATTACGTAAGAAACAGCAGAAATTGTACATTTAACAAAATCATTGTTGACCAGCGAGATCGATTGTAGAGACATCTTGAGGTAATGACTCCCGCGTACGAGATACTACTTTATATCTCACTAGAGATCTCTCAGATAGAGCTATTTTCCGCCAGTCGTAGCTTTTATTTGAATAAATTACAATAATTACGGTTAGGCCTATTATTTTCAATTAGTATAGAAAAAACGGTATACTTCATATCAATGGGGAATGGGGAAGGGACATGGTGAGGAGATAGTAAAATATTTAGGATGGGAACTTCTCAAATCAAGGCGACGAAAAACCAGACTCAACGCATTGTTTAAGGCACAAATGGGACACAAAGTATGGACCGATGTCAATGCTAGATTAGCAACACCATCATACTTAGGAAGGGCTGATCATATTAGGAAATTTAAATGTAGGAAACAAAGAACGGACGTGGAAAAATTTTCCTATGTTAACCGCACAATAGTAGACTGGAACAGCTTACCTCCGGCAATCTTTCAGGGTAGTCCTCTTAAAATCAATACATTTAAGGAAAGGTTGAGAAGATTAGACTGAAAATGTAATTGGAGGTCCAGTGTAATGATTTAAGTTGTGTCATGTAATTAATTGAGTTGACATGTAATTAATTAAGTTGATATGTAATTAATTAAGATGATGTGTAATTTAGTTGATATGTAAATAAATTAAGGTGATATGTAATTAATTAAGATATGTAATTAAGTTGGTATGTAATTAATTAAGGTGATATGTAATTATTTAAATTGGTAATAGTTGGGTGAAATAGAAGTACTTATAAGTTAGATTTACTTTTGCTTATCGTAGGCGTTATTATAGAATAGTTTTTAATTATAGTCCTAGGTTTATTGCATCTAATATTTATAGATTTACGTTTATTTTATTTTATTTCATTTACGTTTATTTTATTTTATTTCATGTAATTGTAATTATTGTATATAATATATCACTGCCACTGGGTGTATACCCAATTGTAGTGTTAATAAATACATGCAAAACCGGAACGATTGACCTGAGTCCGTTATTCTGAATCCCTGAAATAAGAAGGTACTGCAAACCGTGAAACGTACTACAATAATTATTTAGAGATTGAAGTCTAAACGCAGATGTTTTAAATCTAAAAGAGATCCATACTGTAGCTCCAGAAGCAGAGATTCGTGGACTCTTACTTTTTTTCATGATAATCATGAGATTGTTCAACAATTTACAAAATTAAAACTTGGTCTCATGCTTTAATGTCTGTCAGTCACGACATGGGGCCAACTTTCGCTATATTATGTACTGAATACCGGTAAATTAGAGATAATAAAACATTTGATTGGAGGCAGTTGTGAAAGCACGAGGCCATGATTTTCGCAAAAGGTCGATGTCAAATCCAATTCACGAGCAATTTACGTAATTGTACTGAAATTACTATTGGAAATGAAAGCAAAATAGAGCCTACACCTTCGTGACGTTCCTTGGCATTCAATTCATAATTCCGCTACTGAGTGGATTTCGGAAGATTAGTTGCGGGGAAATCGAGAGGAACAGCAACGACGGCTGACATATTATGTTGGTGACATCAAGACAAAGAGTATGGTTTGGCAACATACAAAGAACGGATGAGGACGATTGGATGATCGTTCACGAAATCTTTGGTGTGATTGGATGATCGTTCACCTCTTCTGACAGGTATGTAGACATGAAGCCAGCAGTCGGCTAGAAGACCTTTCCTCTCCATGGGATGTCGCGCTAAGGATAATGATGTTTATTACTATTATTATTATTATTATTAACTAACTATTATTATTATTTGGAGGTTAAAATGTCTATTTCAATACGTCCGCAAACAGAAATGTTCACTGGCAAAATGTTCACTTACATAAATGTCCAGAAATACAATGTTCACTTATATGAATGTCCATAAAATTAAATGTCCACTTGTTTAAATAACCACAAATGTAAAATGTCTTCTACATGAGGTCATAACTTTTAATGTATAAATACGCAGAAATTTCCAATTTAAAATGCTTTTTATGCAAAAATGTCCTATAGGTCCATGAGATCGTAATTTTTAATGTATAAACACACAGAAATATCCAATTTACAATGATCTTTATGCAAAATGTCCTATGTATGGATCATAATTTTTAATGTATAAACACACAGAAAATCCAATTTACAATGATTTTTATGCAAAATGTCCTATACATGGTCCTATGATCATAATTTTTAACGTATAAATACGCAGAAATTTCCAATTTACAATGATCTTTATGCAAAATGTCCTATGCATGGATCATAATTTTTAATGTATAAACACACAGAAAATCCAATTTACAATGATTTTTATGCAAAATGTCCTATACATGAGATCATAATTTTTAATGTATAAACACACAGAAATCTCCAATTTACAATGATCTTTATGCAAAATGTCCTATAAATGGATCATAATTTTTAATGTATAAACACGCAGAAATCTCCAATTTACAATGATTTTTATGCAAAATGTCCTATACATGAGATCATAATTTTTAATGTATAAGCACACAGAAATCTCCAATTTACAATGATCTTTATGCAAAATGTCCTATAAATGGATCATAATTTTTAATGTATAAACACGCAGAAATCTCCAATTTACAATGATTTTTATGCAAAATGTCCTATGTATGGGATCATAATTTTTAATGTATAAACACACAGAATATCTCAATTTACAATGATTTTTATGCAAAATGTTATGGACATTTTTGTAATGTATAAACACGACATTTTGTTTTGGACATTTTTTTTATGTGAAATTATGCTAATGATCTTTATGGACATTTTTAATGTATAAACACGCAGACATTTTTACAATTGTGGACATTTTGCTAGTGGACATTTTTATACTGGACATTTTTGTATAAACAACATTTTCTGGATTTTAGACATTTTTATACTGAGACATTTTTAATGTAGACTTTTTGTTTTTATGTGGACATTTTTTATACTGCTAGTGGACATTTTTACTGGACATTTTGTTGTGGACATTTTTGTATGTGAACATTTTGCTGGTGGACATTTTTATACTGGACATTTTGTTGTGGACATTTTGTATGTGAACATTTTGCTGGTGGATATTTTTATACTGGACATTTTGTTGTAGACTTTTTATATGTGGACATTTTGCTAGTGGATATTTTTATACTGGACATTTTGTTGTGGACATTTTTGTATGTGAACATTTTGCTAGTGGACATTTTTTTATACTGGACATTTTGTTGTGGGCATTTTTGTGCGTGGACATTTTGCTAGTGGACATTTTGTTGTGGACATTTTTGTATGTGAACACTTTACTAGTGGACATTTTTACTGGACTTTTCCCTTGGACATTTTTGTTTGTGGCCATTTTTCCTCTGGACATTTTTGTTTGTGGCCATTTTTCCTCTGGTCGTTTTGAAGTGGACATTATTATTATTATTATTATTATTATTATTATTATTATTATTATTTAATTACCTTTTAACTCTATACACTTAGTACAACTACCTTAAAACAGTTCTAAAATTATTGTTTGTGTCGGTCTGCAAACCATTCTTCCATAGTACTTACTGTATTACTGCTCCAATCAATTCAAAGTTAAATTCTTTAATTTCCTACAACGCATTCACGTGAGCATTTCCCTGCAAGAACGGTACACCTTCGGAAATTTTACTACGAAGTTTCTCCACCATCTTTATTTCTCGAAGCTTTGTTAATAAAATATACTCAACTTAACCCTTCTGCTCAGAATCTTTCTGGAATGCAATATGGATGTGAACCTCCAATACGGAAAACATCCGTTTCTTGGGCAACAAATTAAAGACTATACGATGCCTGATGTTTTCAAATTCTGTTTACCTGAACACCCCGTACAAAATTTGCTAAAAAAAAAGAACATAAATGATGGAAGTTGAGCTCTTACCTGTCTGGGAGGACGAGGGTGCCCAGGATTCACGAAGTGGTCCTTGTAGAGGATGGCGTCGGCATCCGCAGCCTCTGCCTTGTTCGACGTCACGGTGCAGGTGTCCACGGGGCACCGCGCCTGCGTGAACACGTCTCTGCCGGGCTTGAGGGGTGCCCAAGACCCCAGGCCGTTGTAGATGAGTATCTTCTTAAGCTTGTGAGGGCCGGACTCGCCCGTGGAGGAGGCGGGCGGGATGAACATGAGCTGGTTCGTG
This sequence comes from Periplaneta americana, assembly GCA_025594305.2. NCBI lineage: Eukaryota > Metazoa > Arthropoda > Insecta > Blattodea > Blattidae > Periplaneta > Periplaneta americana. The sequence goes on from JAJSOF020000011.1 coordinate 33,370,160, forward strand.
ATGCGGTCCGAACCGGGGTCCTCGTGAGGCCAGAGCCGGGCGATGCGCCGACCTGTCTTGCGACTTCGCGCCGCCGACAGGGGCCACCGCGTGCCCCCGACATGTACCACGGCCGCCCCTCCTCCTCCTCCAGAGGAACGTCGTCCGCGCCGTTCAACATGCTGGTGGCTGCTGCTTCCCCTTGGTTTGCCGCTGCCTGCAACACGTGACAGCAGTATATCATAAGAATCAGTTCGAAAATGTGACTCAATTGTGGCTCGTCTCTTCAGTTATGCATTTCTAATTCCTGCCTTTCACCAACAGAGGGTAAATCCGTAATAATAATAATAATACTGACCTAAAATAATAATAATAATAATCTCTCTCGAAATCATAACCTCTCAAAAAATATCACTTTCATGAAGGATGACGTCGACAAATTTTGTCCAATGTTCTTTTGAGAATATTAAAAGTATGATTTGATCTCAATTATTACGGGATCATCAGTTGTTTTAACATAAAACAGCATTAACTATTGACCAGATATTTTGTATTCCGACTGATATTGGAGAAAAAATATAAAGTAATTACATCTACATAATTTCAAAATAGGACATTTGATGAACATTCGTGTTTGATAGAAGGATATTTATATTATATTCTTATTTAAATTGTATTAAAAAACTAGTTAATTAATTAAAATTTGTCTCAGTGAAACGTCATTCGGTCAGCAGAAATTCGTATTAGGAAATCAGTTTCTGTCAGATGCGTTTCAATTCACTGTGCAAAGCAAGATGCATTATCACCTTTACTTTTTAACTTTGCTCTAGAGTATGCCATTAGGAAAGTTCAGGATAACAGAGAATTATGTCATCTACTACACTTGGAATTGAACGGGTTACATCAGCTTTTGTCTATGCGGATGATGTGAATATGTTAGGAGAAAATCTCACAAACGATTAGGTAAAAGGCACGAGAATTTTTTTTCATTTCATTACAAGTAAAGAGATTGGTTTGAATTAAATTTAAATTACAAATCGTATATGATTATGTTGCGTAGAATATTGTACGAAATGGAAATATAAAAATTGAAATTTATCTTTTGAAGAGGTGGATAAGTTCAAATATCTTGGATAAACAGTAACAAATTAAATGATACTCGGGATTCAATTAAACACAGAATAAATAAAATGCCTTTGAATTCGGTTGAGAAGCTTTATCATCAGTCTGCTGTCAAAGTTAGAATTTATAAAACAGTTATATTATCGGTTGTTCTTTATGGTTGTGAAACTTGGACCTGGACTCTCACTTTGACAGACAACATACAAGGTTGTTTGAGAATAAGGTGCTTAGGAAAATATTTGGGGCTAAGAGGGATGAAGTTACAGGAGAATGGAGAAAGTTACACAACAAGAACTGCACGCATTGTATTCTTCACCTGACATAATTAGAAACTTTAAATCCAGACGTTTGAGATGGACAGGGCATGTAGCACGTATTATTAATTAGAAATTATATTATTATTATTATTTGGGAGGCTCGGTAGGTCGACCTTTTTCAGGGAGGCCGAGACGTAGATGGGAAGGTAATATTAAAAATTTGAGGGAGGTGAGATATGATGATAGAGAATGGATTTTCAAATCTTTGCCAAAAAAATAAATACCAAACGGCTTATTCGTGAAGGGCCATGGCAATGAACCTCCGGTTTTAAAAAATTATTTTCAGTACAATAAAATAAGTAAAAACCAAATTTAGATCACGACTGAAGACAAATACCTTCGTGATCAACTACGATAATAATAATAATTCCTGATTTTGATAACTAGTAATAATAATAATACAATAGTTTAATAATAATGTCTTGTTTTCTTGTTCATTTCTTTCTTCGATGTACATACTAATCTTTATGTTTGTAACCTTGTATGTTTTATAAATGGTTCAATAATAATTTATTTATGAAATAATAAATTTTCCGTTAATAAGTCAGACTTCTCACTATTATTCGGTTAGTAATTAGGATTAGTATCATCTAATATTACAATTAATTTTGTCAGACAACATGAAATTTTATTGTTTGATTAAAGAGTTTACGATTCATGAGACCTAACCTAAAAACTTGTATTTCATGTAATACTTGCGTTTGTGTATTAAATTATTTTAAAATGGTAAACCAAAAGACATTGCAAAAGATGCCGAAACAAATGAGTTAGAAAATAACTGACAGTTGAATGTATCTTTCATATATTTTAAGTATAAAAATATAGAAGTTGGTTGAAATTTCAACCTGAGAGCTAGAAAATCACTATAATACAATTAGTATATTTAGTAATTCCCTGGAGAAATGGTTAAATTTCACGTTTTTTTTATTAAATAACCTTCCGGACTTTAAATAGGTAGATTGTCGCTTATTGTTGATTAGAATCCGTTGAGAATAAAGCTACAAAAACTTATTGTGCATTTCATGAAATAGTTGTGTTTGTGTATTAAATTATTTTAAAATGGTGTATACCCAGTCATTTGACGATCAAAACGAATGAGCTGTATAAAGAATTTGCTCTTTCATATATCATTAAGTATAAAAATATAGGGTGCCATTTGAAATTTCAAAGTGGGGTGGCTTGGGTTGGGGATGAAATCTAAAACACAATTAAACTTTGTTTCAGACTTCCTTCAATGTCTAAATTGAGAGTGTTTTTTTTTTTTTAAACTCAATTCAATTTAAATAGATATATTAGTTATTTAGACTGGAAGGTTTTGAAATATATATCACAGAATAAATATTTTATAATCTCATTATTATTATTATTATTATTATTATTATTATTATTATTATTATTATTATTACTATTTCTTACTAGTGTTTATTATTGTCTCACTAACATTACTTATCTAACGTTCATTATTTACTTTTACTTCCATTATTCACTTTCATGTTGTTTTGGGGTCTAAATATTAATGTAATAAATACTGTAAGCCAATTGTGTTTATTCAATTAGAATTAGAGTCTGGCTGGACGGAAGAGAAGGCCTTACTCTCCAAGATAGATAGATCTAGATAGATAGATAAATAAATATAGATATTATTATTATAGATAGATAGATGGATTGGATGGATGGATTATTATTATTATTATTATTAGATCTAGATAGATAGATGTTTAGGTTATTGTCTCACTAACATTACTTATCTAACGTTCATTATTTACTTTTATTCAATTATTCACTTTCATGTTGTTTTACGGTCAAATAATATCTGACAGTGATTGGGAAAAGATGATATAGATAGATAGATAGAAATAGATAGATAGATAATTTAGATAGATAGATAGATAGATGGTTAGATGTAGATTTGATTTTTTAGTATAGATATTATTGATAACGGAGAAATACTTATGATACTTTTTTTCCATAGATAGATAGATGTTCCGTAAGTTGTCAGATAAATCAAAGAAGATTTGTGAAGACATTGATGATAGATAGATAGATAGATAGATAGATAGATTAGATAGATAATAAGATAGATAGTAAGATAATAGTATTTATTCAATTAGAATTAGAGTCTGATTGGATAGAAGAGACAGATAGATAGATTAAATAGATAGATAGATAGATAGATAGATAGATAGATAGATAGATAGATAGATAGATAGATAGATAGATAGATAGATAGATAGATAGATAGATGGATGGATGGATGGATGGATGGATAGATAGATGGATGGATGGATGGGTGGATAGATAGGGATAGACATGGATAGATAGATAGATGGGTAGATAGTGGGTGGGTGGGTGGGTAGATAGATAGATAGATAGATAGATAGACAGACAGTGATAGACAGACAGATAGATAGATAGATAGATAGATAGATAGATAGATAGATAGATAGATAGATAGATAGATAGATAGATAGATAGATAGATAGATAGACAGACAGATAGATAGATAGATAGATGGATGGATGGATGGATGGATGGATGGATGGATGGATGGATGGGTGGGTGGGTGGGTGGATGGGTGGGTAGATAGGTAGATAGATAGATGGATGGGTGGGTGGATGGACAGATAGATAGATAGATAGATAGATAGATAGATAGATAGATAGATAGATAGATAGATAGATAGATAGATAGATAGATAGATAGATAGATAGATAGATAGATAGATAGATAGATAGATAGATAGATAGATAGATAGATAGATAGATAGATAGATACATAGATAGATAGATAGATAAAGTAGATAAGTGACTAAATAAATAAATAAATAAATAAATAAATATTAGATAGATAGATATTATTATTATTATTATTATTATTATTATTATTATTATTATTAGATTAGATAAGTTTGACGGACGGACGGACAGACAGAAAGATCAGACAGACAGACAGACAACAATCTTTGAGACAGACAGATGACAGACAGTGATAGATGGATAAATAAATAAATATATATATATATATATTTTTGTTAGGTAGTGGTGGTGGTGGTGATGATGGTGGTGGTGGTGGTTGTGACGATGACGACGACAATTATTGTGGCGTACTAAAAAGTTGATTAAACGACAGTATAAAGGATAACTCGAAATACTCTGAGTATCTGATACAGTTCTTTGTCCACTACGATCTCACAGGATCTGAGAGATAGAAATCCCACCAGGTCTATGAAAACCGTCTACCAACTGCGCTACAATGCACTATATAGGCAATGTATCTTTTTTTCTTTCTTTTCTAATAACGTGTTAGATTATATTGAAAGGGGTAGCTCACATGTAGCCTTTAGCGCTACGTCCAATTCTGATCTATTACGCTGTCCCCTAATAGCAATATTGTGTCCAATAACAGGTTTTGAAATGTAGGTTTTAATGTGACAGTTCAAGAATGCTTTAATTATTAAACGGGCAGCTTGCTTGATGAAAGAATACTTTCTCCACTCACTTGTTTATAAATCCGGTGTTATGTATTTCACAGCATGGCGCTGGACCAGTGTGAAGTAAGGACTACAGTAGCCTGTGTATCAACAAGTTAACCGAGCCCCGAAACAGCAGGCTGTTCTGCAAAGTTGTATTCAACATCATTTTGACGAACTTCTAATATTCAAAAGCTTTGCAGAAGCCGATGACCGTGAAAGTGTGGTATTTCGCATGATGGAAATGTTTTAGTGGCATACAGAACAGGTTAAAAAAACAAGCAACTTGCCTCTAAACCTGTATTTAAGGTTACATTCTTGAAGTTCTTGAGATGAACTGAACGTATTTCCTAAGATGTAACATTGATAAATGCCTTCAAGTTCCGGAATTCCAAAAATGTTGATGTATGCAGACGACAAAGAATTCTTGTGATCTTCCCCCAGTTTCCAGCAATCGACATTGTCAGTGCTTTACACTGTTATCGTTCAAGTATTTATATACCATTCGCGATTTTTATTCTTCTGTCAGTGCTTTATACTGACATCATTCGCGATTTTTTAAATATTTTCTCAATGGGTTTGAACTATAATCATTTGAAGAATTTCAATCTTTCTCAGTACCTACTTAAAACTAACATCACTCGCTGCTTCTCATTCTTCTGTCAATCTTTTACACCAACAAAACATAATTCTTGGCTTTTCATTCATCTATCAATGTTTTTCAACTAATATCACAGTCTACTATATACAGTCACGAAGCTTCAGTTGTGAGAGTGCTAGAAACAAGAGACTGTGTCGGTACTATTTCGCATTGTCTGTAATAAGGCGATATTAGCGATCCTAGTGGTTAGCAACTATCTATGGATGCATATTTACTACGTATTGAGCTTCGTGACTGTATATACTAGACTGTGCTAATATCATTCCCAACTTTTCACTTTCATCTCGGTGCTCTACTCTAACATCTTTCATTGGCTTTTCAATCGACTGTCGATACTGTATACTGACGCCACTTGCGACTTTTCATTCTTGTCAGTACTTTACATTGACGTGATTCGCATCTTTCCATTTTTCTGCCATTAGGCCTACTTTAAACTTTGATCATTCGCTGATTTCCATTATTTGTAAGTACTTTACACTGATTTCTTTTGTGGTTTTTCGTTCTTATGTCAGTACTTTATACTGATATGATTCGTAAATATTCATCCTTCTGTCAGTGATTTATACTGACATCATACGCAAATTACTTTTCTTCTGTCATGCTTTACACTGGCATCATTCGCGTCTGTTAATATATTACACTGACATCATTTGCTGTTTATTTTATTTCAATGCTTTACTGAAATTATTCGTGGCTTTTTCTTCTTCTGTCAGTGCTTCATGTTACATCATTCGCAGCTGCCAATAGCTATTATATTGACACCATTTACGGCTTTTCTAAATTCATATGAGTGTTTTGATGCCATTATTCTTAACTTTTCATTCTTCTGTCAGTTCTTCACTTTGGCATCATTAGCTGGTGTCAGCAATGTAGACCTATTACATTACAACGACAACATTCACGGTTTCTTATTTTATGTCACTGCTTTATTGCCGTTATTCATGACTTTCATTCTCCTGTCAGTGCTTTACATTGGTATCATTCGCGGCTGCCCATTAAGTAATTACACTGGCACCATTTGCGGTTTCTTGTTTCATGTCAGTGCTTTCTTATTCATGACTTTTTATTCTGCTGTCAGTGCTTTACATTGGTATCATTCGCGGCTGCCATATATTAATTACACTTTGCGCTTGTTTCACCATTTGCGTTTTCTTGTTTCATGTCAGTGCTTTCTTATTCATGACTTTTTATTCTCCTGTCAGTGCTTTACATTGGTATCATTCGCGGCTGCCCATATATTAATTACACTGGCACCAGTTGCGTTTTCTTGTTTCATGTCAGTGCTTTCTTATTCATGACTTTTTATTCTGCTGTCAGTGCTTTACATTGGTATCATTCGCGGCTGCCAATATTAATTACACTGGCACCATTTGCGGTTTCTTGTTTCATGTCAGTGCTTTTCATTATTCATGACTTTTTATTCTGCTGTCAGTGCTTTACATTGGTATCATTCGCGGCTGCCAATACATTAATTACACTGGTGCACCATTTGCGGTTTCTTGTTTCATGTCAGTGCTTTCTTATTCATGACTTTTTATTCTGCTGTCAGTGCTTTACATTGGTATCATTCGCGGCTGCCAATACATTAATTACACTGGCACCATTTGCGGTTTCTTGTTTCATGTCAGTGCTTTCTTATTCATGACTTTTTATTCTGCTGTCAGTGATTACATTGGTATCATTCGCGGCTGCCAATACATTAATTACACTGGCACCATTTGCGGTTTCTTGTTTCATGTCAGTGCTTTCTTATTCATGACTTTTTATTCTGCTGATTACAGTGATTAATTACACTTGGTATCATTCATGACTTTTTATTCTGCTGTCAGCTGCCATTCGGCTGCCAATACATTAATTACACTGGCACCATTTGCGGTTTCTTGTTTCATGTCAGTGCTTTTATTCTTATTCATTGACTTTTTATTCTGCTGTCAGTGATTACATTGGTATCATTCGCATTCGGCTGCCAATACATTAATTACACTGGCACCATTTGCGGTTTCTTGTTTCATGTCAGTGCTTTCTTATTCATGACTTTTTATTCTGCTGTCAGTGATTACATTGGTATCATTCGCTGCCAATTCATTAATTACACTGGCACCATTTGCGGTTTCTTGTTTCATTTTCTTATTCATGACTTTTTATTCTGCTGTCAGTTATTACATTGGTATCATTCGCGGCTGCCAATTCATTAATTACACTGGCACCATTTGCGGTTTCTTGTTTCATGTCAGTGCTTTCTTATTCATGACTTTTTATTCTGCTGTCAGTGATTACATTGGTATCATTCGCGGCTGCCAATACATTAATTACACTGGCACCATTTGCGGTTTCTTGTTTCATGTCAGTGCTTTCTTATTCATGACTTTTTATTCTGCTGTCAGTGCTTTTGGTATCATTCGCGGCTGCCAATTCATTAATTACACTTTTATTTGCGGTTTCTTTTCATGTCAGTGCTTTCTTATTCATGACTTTTTATTCTGCTGTCAGTTATTACATTGGTATCATTCGCGGCTGCCAATTCATTAATTACACTGGCACCATTTGCGGTTTCTTGTTTCATGTCAGTGCTTTCTTATTCATGACTTTTTATTCTGCTGTCAGTGATTACATTGGTATCATTCGCGGCTGCCAATACATTAATTACACTGGCACCATTTGCGGTTTCTTGTTTCATGTCAGTGCTTTCTTATTCATGACTTTTTATTCTGCTGTCAGTGATTACATTGGTATCATTCGCGGCTGCCAATACATTAATTACACTGGCACCATTTGCGGTTTCTTGTTTCATGTCAGTGCTTTCTTATTCATGACTTTTTATTCTGCTGTCAGTGATTACATTGGTATCATTCGCGGCTGCCAATACATTAATTACACTGGCACCATTTGCGGTTTCTTGTTTCATGTCAGTGTTTTCTTATTCATGACTTTTTATTCTGCTGTCAGTGATTACATTACATTGGTATCATTCGCGGCTGATTACCATCATTCGCGGCTGCCAATACATTAATTACACTGGCACCATTTGCGGTTTCTTGTTTCATGTCAGTGCTTTCTTATTCATGACTTTTTATTCTGCTGTCAGTGATTACATTGGTATCATTCTGCGGCTGCCAATACATTAATTACACTGGCACCATTTGCGGTTTCTTGTTTCATGTCAGTGCTTTCTTATTCATGACTTTTTATTCTGCTGTCAGTGATTACATTGGTATCATTCGGGCTGCCCATTCATTAATTACACTGGCACCATTTGCGGTTTCTTGTTTCATGTCAGTGCTTTCTTATTCATGACTTTTATTCTGCTGTCAGTGATTACATTGGTATCATTCGCGGCTGCCACACTGGCACCATTTGCGGTTTCTTGTTTCATGTCAGTGCTTTCTTATTCATGACTTTTTATTCTGCTGTCAGTGATTACATTGGTATCATTCGCGGCTGCCAATACATTAATTACACTGGCACCATTTGCGGTTTCTTGTTTGTTTCATTCATGACTCTGCTGTCAGTGATTACATTGGTATCATTTCATTATTCATGACTTTTTTCTTGTTTCATGTCATTCTGACTTTTTATTCTGCTCAGTGATTACATTGGTATCATTCGCGGCTGCCAATACATTAATTACACTGGCACCATTTGCGGTTTCTTGTTTCATGTCAGCGCTTTCTTATTCATGACTTTTTATTCTGCTGTCAGTGATTACATTGGTATCATTCGCGGCTGCCAATACATTAATTACACTGGCACCATTTGCGGTTTCTTGTTTCATATCAGTGCTTTCTTATTCATGACTTTTTATTCTGCTGTCAGTGATTACATTGGTATCATTGGTATCATTAATTACACTGGCACCATTTGCGGTTTCTTGTTTCCAGTGCTTTCTTATTCGCGACATTAATTACATTGGTATCATTCGGGCACCATTTTGCGGTTTCTTGTTTCATGTCAGCGCTTTCTTATTCTATTCATGACTTTTTATTCTGCTGTCAGTGATTACATTGGTATCATTCGCGGCTGCCAATACATTAATTACACTGGCACCATTTGCGGTTTCTTGTTTCATATCAGTGCTTTCTTATTCATGACTTTTTATTCTGCTGTCAGTGATTACATTGGTATCATTCGCGGCTGCCAATACATTAATTACACTGGCACCATTTGCGGTTTCTTGTTTCATGTCAGCGCTTTCTTATTCATGACATTTTATTCTGCTGTCAGTGGCACCATTTGCGGTTTCTTGTTCATGTTGGTATCATTCGCGGCTGCCAATACATTAATTACACTGGCACCATTTGCGGTTTCTTGTTTCATGTCAGTGCTTTCATTCATGACTTTTTATTCTGCTGTCAGTGATTACTTATTCATGACTTTTTATTCTGCTGTCAGTGATTACATTGGTATCATTCGCGGCTGCCAATACATTAATTACACTGGCACCATTTGCGGTTTCTTGTTTCATGTCAGTGCTTTCTTATTCATGACTTTTTATTCTGCTGTCAGTGATTACATTCTGGTATCATTCATTCGGCTGCCAATACATTAATTACACTGGCACCATTTGCGGTTTCTTGTTTCATGTCAGTGCTTTCTTATTCATGACTTTTTATTCTGCTGTCAGTGATTACATTGGTATCATTCGCGGCTGCCAATACATTAATTACACTGGCACCATTTGCGGTTTCTTGTTTCATGTCAGTGCTTTCTTATTCATGACTTTTTATTCTGCTGTCAGTGATTACATTGGTATCATTCACTGGCGGCTGCCAGTGCTTTCTTATTCACATTAATTACACTGGCACCATTTGCGGTTTCTTGTTTCATGTCAGCGCTTTCTTATTCATGACTTTTTATTCTGCTGTCAGTGATTACATTGGTATCATTCGCGGCTGCCAATACATTAATTACACTGGCACCATTTGCGGTTTCTTGTTTCATGTCAGCGCTTTCTTATTCATGACTTTTATCATTCGCGGCTGCCATTCTGCTGTCAGTGATTACATTGGTATCATTGGTATCATTCGCGGCTGCCAATACAGTAATTACACTGGCACCATTTGCGGTTTCTTGTTTCATGTCAGTGCTTTCTTATTCATGACTTTTTATTCTGCTGTCAGTGATTACATTGGTATCATTCGCGGCTGCCAATACATTAATTACACTGGCACCATTTGCGGTTTCTTGTTTCATGTCAGTGCTTTCTTATTCATGACTTTTTATTCTGCTGTCAGTGATTACATTGGTATCATCATCGCGGCTGCCAATACATTAATTACACTGGCACCATTTGCGGTTTCTTGTTTCATGTCAGCGCTTTCTTATTCATGACTTTTTATTCTGCTGTCAGTGATTACATTGGTATCATTCGCGGCTGCCAATACATTAATTACACTGGCACCATTTGCGGTTTCTTGTTTCAGTGCTCAGTGCTTTCTTATTCATTGACTTTTATTCTGCTGTCAGTCAGCTTTCTTATTCACATTGCTGTATCATTCGCGGCTGCCCATACAGTAATTACACTGGCACCATTTGCGGTTTCTTGTTTCATGTCAGCGCTTTCTTATTCATGACTTTTTATTCTGCTGTCAGTGATTACATTGGTATCATTCGCGGCTGCCAATACATTAATTACACTGGCACCATTGGTATCATTCGCGGCTGCCAATACATTAATTACACTGGCACCATTTGCGGTTTCTTGTTTCATGTCAGCGCTTTCTTATTCATGACTTTTTTATTCTGCTGTCAGTGATTACATTGGTATCATTCGCGGCTGCCAATACATTAATTACACTGGCACCATTTGCGGTTTCTTGTTTCATGTCAGTGCTTTCTTATTCATGACTTTTTATTCTGCTGTCAGTGATTACAGTGGTATCATTCGCGGCTGCCCATACAGTAATTACACTGGCACCATTTGCGGTTTCTTGTTTCATGTCAGTGCTTTCTTATTCATGACTTTTTATTCTGCTGTCAGTGCTTACATTGGTATCATTCGCGGCTGCCAATACATTAATTACACTGGCACCATTTGCGGTTTCTTGTTTCATGTCAGTGCTTTCTTATTCATGACTTTTTATTCTGCTGTCAGTGCTTTACATTGGTATCATTCGCGGCTGCCCATACAGTAATTACACTTACACTGGCACCATTTGGTTTCATGTCAGTGCTTTCTTATTCACCATTTGCGGTTTCTTGTTTCATGTCAGTGCTTTCTTATTCATGACTTTTTATTCTGCTGTCAGTGCTTTACATTGGTATCATTCGCGGCTGCCAATACATTAATTACACTGGCACCATTTGCGGTTTCTTGTTTCATGTCAGTGCTTTCTTATTCATGACTTTTTATTCTGCTGTCAGTGATTACATTGGTATCATTCGCGGCTGCCCATACAGTAATTACACTGGCACCATTTGCGGTTTCTTGTTTCATGTCAGCGCTTTCTTATTCATGACTTTTTATTCTGCTGTCAGTGATTACATTGGTATCATTCGCGGCTGCCCATACAGTAATTACACTGGCACCATTTGCGGTTTCTTGTTTCATGTCAGTGCTTTCTTATTCATGACTTTTTATTCTGGTGTCATTCTGTGTCAGTGATTACATTGGTATCATTCGCGGCTGCCCATACAGTAATTACACTGGCACCATTTGCGGTTTCTTGTTTCATGTCAGTGCTTTCTTATTCATGACTTTTTATTCTGGTGTCAGTGCTTTTCTGCTGTCAGCATTGGTATCATTCATTTTCTTATTCGCGGCTGCCCATACAGTAATTACACTGGCACCATTTGCGGTTTCTTGTTTCATGTCAGTGCTTTCTTATTCATGACTTTTTATTCTGGTGTCAGTGCTTTACATTGGTATCATTCGCGGCTGCCCATACAGTAATTACACTGGCACCATTTGCGGTTTCTTGTTTCATGTCAGTGCTTTCTTATTCATGACTTTTTATTCTGCTGTCAGTGCTTTACATTGGTATCATTCGCGGCTGCCCATGCATTAATTACACTGACAACCATTTGCTTCCTCTTATATTATGTCAGTGTTGTACTGACATTATTCGTGACTTTTCATTCTTCTGTCAGTGCTTTACGTAGCTATTATTCGCGGCAATTAATATAACTTATTACACTGACATAATTTAAGAATTCTTATTTTATGTCGGTGGTTTATTGAAATTATTCATGACTTCTTCGCGGCTGTCAGCACATTTACGGCTTCTTATTCTATAGCAGTGCTTTACTGACATTATTCATAACTTTTCATTCTTATGTCAGTGCTTTACATTGACAGCATTCGCGTCTACCCATTCATTACACTGACATTATTTCACTATTTGTTGCTTCTTATTTTGTCAGTGCTGTACAGACATTATTCTTGACACTTTATTCTGCTGTCAGTGCTTTACATTGGCATCGTTCGTGGCTGCCAGTACATTACATTGATACCATTTGCAGCTCCTTATTTTATGTTAGTGCTTTATGATCATTTTTCGTGATTTTTCATTCCCCTATCAGAGCTTTACATTGACATCATTCGCATGATCAGTGCCTTACTTTGGCATCATTCACGACATTTCATTTTTGTGTCAATGCTTTAAGCTGTCATTGCTTTAAATCAACACTTCTGGCTTTTCATTCTTTTGTTGATATCATATACTAATATCAAACATCTAGCATTGCTTTACATAAACATTTGCGGCTTATTCTTCCATATCGTACACTGACACATTCATGGCCTAGGGCGGCGTCCTAGGCGGTATTCTAAACATGGCCTCCATGCTGCAACGATTTCACCACAACATATATAGACTACACTATGGCTAGGGCGACCAGACGTCCTCTTTTGATCGGACATGTCTCCTTTTTAGGCCTTTGTTCGGAGTCCGGGTAAATTTAAAAAAAAAGAATCAAGAAATGTCCTCTTTTTCGTAACTAGTATGTCTGATATTTTGAAATTATCTGATTTGATGCCTTTTTCAAGTAATTTTCCTGTAGGTGGCAGCAGCATCGACAGAATATATACTCTTTGCCAACGACCATAACTCTCTTTGCATACGAAATAATATTAAATTCACATTTTGTGGGGTCTTTTGATGTATTTTGATAATAGTTATAGTTCCTTTGGCTTTCATATGTACTTAACTGTAAAATTATTTTTTTATTATTAAGTTTTATCATAATTTTGTAATATTAACATACTTTTAAGTATGATACAATCCTAAACCTGTACTGTAAATATTTTGTAAGAAAATAAATATTGATGTAATTTATAGTATAATGTAGGCCTAAGCCTAAATCTAAGTACATATTTTCTGTCCTCTTTTTTCAAACAATGCCCTCCTTTTTGAAGCTTTATATCCTCTTTTCTATCGATGTGAATCTGGTGATCCTAACTATGGCAGACATGTTCATAGTCTCAACATAGTCTACTCCCACTGTTTATTTTCCTACTGAAGAAATCATCACCACATTACAAGTACGCTATTTAAATGTGCCGTTAAATGAAACTGCTAACAGAAATTACTGTAGTAAAATTAAGTTCGCTAATGGACGAGCCGTTACAGATACATTATCACTCAATAGAGTGTCTTATCAACTGACACGGAGAATAAATGGAGTGAGCAGTCTACTGTGTCAATTCCATTAGACTAATGGTACTCTGCGTGCTAATTCAATCAGTGGAAAAACCGTTGTATTTAATTTTGTTCTAAGAAGTATCTTTCAATAAAAACATCATTTATACTTGGGTCTTAAAATAAGATCCATCGTTTTCAGTTTTCAGTCATCATTACATTGTAGACTGATATAGCTATAATAATGCTCCAGAAAAAACTTCACCTCTCTCGTATTTCGATTCACACGTAGAAAACTTTGTCCCTCATACTACTCTTCCACAGTAACAGGTCCTTTACGGAAGACTTCTTGTTACAACTGACAGCAATTACAGTTGCCGGAATCGATCTTGTTTCCGTTACTCCTGTCTTATAAAATATTTTATTATTATACATCTTACTGTACGCATTGCATTCTTCACGTGACATAATTAGGAACATTAAATCCAGACGTTTGAGATGGGCAGGGCATGTAGCACGTATGGGCGAATCCAGAAATGCATATAGAGTAATAGTTGTGAGGCCTGAGGGAAAAAGACCTTTGGGGAGGCCGAGACGTAGATGGGAGGATAATATTAAAACGGATTTGAGGGAGGTGGGTTATGATGATAGAGGCTGGATTAATCTTGCACAGGATAGGGACCGATAGCGGGCTTATGTGAGGGCGGCAATGAGCCTTCGGGTTCCTTAACAGCCATTTGTAAGTAAGTAAATTATACATCTTGATTACACAACTTTTAACACTATATCACTTCGGAATATGTATTATATGTTTTTCTCGTGTTAAATTTTACCATACCTGGTTAAAATGTTTTGGCCTGCTATTGGCCATCTTCAGAACTGATTGTTGCTGGTCTTTGCGTCTTTTGTTTTGTTTCCTATGGGGGTGTGTTTGTGTAGTGTAATGTGAAGTCAAAGAGTGTGTGTGTTCTGAAATTGAGTTGTATGTTGAGAATTTCACAAAAACACATCCAAATTAAATTCTCAACACACAAAGAGAGAAGAGGTAGAGAAGCTCAAATATCTTGGAGCAACAGTAATAAATATAAATGACACTCGGGAGGAAATTAAACACAGAACAAATATGGGAAATGCCTGTTATTATTCGGTTGAGAAGCTTTTATCATCCAGTATGCTGTCAAAAAATGTGAAAGTTGGAATTTATAAAACAGTTATATTACCGGTTGTTCTTTATGGTTGTGAAACTTGGGCCTGGACTCTCACTTTGAGAGAGGAACATAGGTTAAGCGTGTTTGAGAATAAGGTGCTTAGGAAAATATTTGGGGCTAGGAGGGATGAATTGACAGGGGAATGGAGAAAGTTACACAACGACAGCTGCACGCATTGTATTCTTCACCTGACATAATTAGGAACATTAAATCCAGACGTTTGAGTTGGGCAGGGCATGTAGCACGTATGGCGAATCCAGAAATGCATATAGAGTGTTAGTTGGGAGGCCGGAGGGAAAAAGACCTTTAGGGAGGCCGAGACGTAGATGGGAAGATAATATTAAAATGGATTTGAGGGAGGTGGGATATGATGACAAAGACTGGATTAATCTTGCACAGGGCTTATGTGAGGTCGGCAATGAACCTTCAGGTTCCTTAAGAGCCATTTGTAAGTAAGTAGACTATACATCTTGATTACACAACTTTTAACACTATATCACTTCGGAATATGTATTATATGTCTTTCTCGTGTTAAATTTTACCGTGCCTGGTTAAAATGTTTCGGCCTGCTATTGGCCATCTTCACAACTGATTGTTCTAGTCTTTGCGCCTTTTGTTTTGTTTCCTGTGGGGGTGTGTTTGTGCAGTGTAATGCGGAGTCAAAGAGTGAGTGTGTTCTGAAATTGAGTTGTGTGTTGAGAATTATCCAAATGAAATTAAAATTCATTTTCACCGGAAAATGGTACGTGATGGGGCAATTTGGAATTTTATATTCAGATTTAGGCACACATATTATAATATTAACCTATTTTTATTTCGGAGGAAGACAAAAAGTAAAAATCTGTTGTTCAGATAATTGGAAAAGAATAAAGTCGAAAGCAGAAATAATATGTAACCATACACATAAACTTTCAGTGTGATCCATAGTATAAATCTATACCTTATTATTTTTTTTCATGGAGTGCAGTTTCATAGAAAAGACTTTGCCGACAGACCTTCTACTGCCCCCTACTAATTGGTTGTCATAAATAAATGTCTTCCTTACTGTGACGGAAATCTTGTCTTCTCTTGTTAGTAACCAATTACAACCCTCGTTCAGAAGAATTGACAGGTGCCCGTCAAATCCACGTGGTGGCAGAGTTGTCGCATCTTTTCCGAATTCCAAGAATCCCGTCAGTTTCACTGCATAATTTCGAAGGTCACCAAGATTGTGGCAACTGTACAATGTTGGGACGAGGGGACAGGATGGAATTGTCAGAGTTGTTTGTGTAGGAAGTCATAAACCTGTAAGTGGGTGTTCAAAGGAGCCACCGAACTGCACTCCTTGAAATAAAATAAGGTATACCATACGGAACCCTCAGCTTTACGAGAGTCTTACCTGGTCCTCCTCGACGTCGTCCTGCTCCTTGGCGCCGATCTCGTTCTCGTCGGCCCCACTGCCTCCTACGACGAGGTGGCCTGGCGCCTGGCCAATGCCGCCATCCCTGTTGGCCGCACTATGGGAAGGGGTGGCGCCCCCTGGAGCCATCTCGGCCGCCATGAGCGTGCGAGCCCACAGTTCCCGCTGGTGCACATTGACCGCCAAGAAGAGGAAGCAAGTGACACCCAGCAGGTAGAGGAAGCTCCGGCGCAGGGAGATCCGGGGCAGCATGGCGGCGGGGTCTCAGTGAGGCGACGTCATCACGGTACTAGCGCCTCCAACTGCTTCTGCAAGAACGCCACAACATTTGCGGGGTTTAAACTTCTCCTCTCTCTCCACACAGTTTGGTGATAGGTAGGGCTAGGATTTTTATGAAATTGCATCTTTTTCCTAGTAAGCCAGAAACATAGCCGCTTTAGTATTTATATGTTATGTGCAAGCTTAGAGACTTTGGACCCGATACAATAAGTTTACTGTGCGTGCATTATAGGTTGTTGACTCGCTGCAGGTAGATAGAGATGTGTTCAGGTAACAACGTTGCTATTTAGAGTAGAGTACGGTAGTATGGGGAAACACACATATGTACATTCTGAAAGTAAATATACATTACACAATGATAATGTCAAAAGAATGTGAAAAGCATTTATTCTCCTGTCTTTTATAAGCATTTGTGTTTAATTATACACAGTGTTAATGGTGGAAATAAGTATGTAGCAATTTTAATTTTTTTCATTTATCTTATTGGTCGTCTTTAGGAAGTGCGGTTACAGTACCGAATTGCAATGTACTACAAGATACATTCTCAGTGTCTCAAACGTAAATCTGTTTCGGTTATCTGCCAAAGTTTGTACTGTAGAAAGCTGCGCTCTACGTCGCATGACGTGATAGGAGCAAAACGAAAAAACCTAACATCATTGCAGTCTCTAAGAGACAGTCCTTTATTCTCGGCTGACTTTATGTCCACAAATTTGCTGTTTATGTTACACAATGTCCCATATCCGTTAATTTTACATAAAATTGATTTCCACTTCTGTTTTACACGTTCAGTAACCGGTGTACTTGATGTGTCATTAATTCTCTGCATCATTTTCTAAATTAATTTGAAGGCTTCCGGCATCTCTTGCTCTGACTTTTCTAACCGTGTAATAGTTTCAGACACAGTTTGTATGAAAACCAAATTATTCGTCAGAACCTTCAAATCCAGAGCGTTTTCCTTTGCGTATTTGTTGGCATCCATTCTACAGTACCCCCACCCACTGTACGCTTTACCACTATACTCAGTACGCTGTTATACGGATTTCCCACTGAACTGCTCTATTGGGTCCGAAGTATCGAAGCCTGGTTATGTGATAAACTAAGTGTTTTAAGACATATTTGTTAGGGATTTTTTTTTGTATTTTTGCCTGTTTCAACTCATAAGAGCATTTTTTGTTTTATTCGGTCATTTTTTAGGCATTTTCATTTAATTTTTACTATAAATCCCCATTATTAATGTGAAAGAATGTTTATTTCCTTTGATATTTTCTCTACATATTTTGTCCATTAATACGCATTATTTTGTATAATATTTTAATCGCTTTTGTACACAAATATTGCCATTTTAACGTAGTACACCCCAAGTAATGGATCAGTCCAACCACCCCTTCAATATAGACTCCTCTATACTTGCTAATTCCGGATAAGAGTGGCCTTGTGGTGGACTACATGGAAACTACATCAGGTAAAATAATTAATTAAATTGTACTACTTACAAAAATTTGTAAAGTTAAATAAACTTATATGTTGGTACTAGAATTTAATTTAATTACTAGTCTAAAAATTAAGTAGTACAAAACCTCTTTTCCTACTAAGCCAATTATGTAAGACCAATTTTTAGGGTATTTTAAGGGCATTTTTTGTTTTATTCAGTCATTTTTGAAGCATTTTCATATAATTTTGACCATAAATCCCCATTATTAATGTGAAATAATGTTTATTTCCTTTGATATTTTCTCTAACACAAGAATAGGCTTGTATAAAACCTTAGCACAGCCAGTATTAAGCTATGGTAGTGAAGCGTGGACTGTGAAGAATAAAGATGTTAGTAGAATAACAGCAAGTGAGATGAGGTTCATGAGAGCAACAGCTGGATATACTCGCTGGAATCGTAAAAAATGAGGACATAATGCAAGAACTTCAAATAGAACCCATTATGTAGTTCATCAGCAAATATCAACTTCAGTGGAAGGGTCATCTCGAACGAATGGATCGATGCAGAATTCCAAAAGCACTTTTCATTATCATCCGCATGACAAAAGATCTCTAGGTCGTCCGAAGAAGAGATGGACTGAAAATTCTAGTTTGAGACCGTAACAGGTCACTCGACCTAATAGTTGTTAGGAAGACGACGATTTTCTCTACATATTTTGTCCATTAATACCCATTATTTTGTATAATACTTTAATCGTTTTTGTACAAAAATATTGCCATTTTAACGTAGTGCACCCCCATGTAATGGATCAGTCCAACCACTCCTTCAATATAAACTCCTCTATACCTGCTAGTTCCGGATAAGAGTAGCCTTGTGGTGGAAACTACATCAGGTCAAATAATTCATTAAAGTGTACTACTTAGAACAAATATGTAAAATTAAATAAACTTAAATGTTGATACTAGAATTTAATTTAATTACTAGTCTAAATATTAAGTAGTACAAAATCTCTTTTCCTACTAAGCCAATTATGTAAGACCAATTTTTGGGGCATTTTAAGGGCATTTTTGAAAGATTTTTAGGTCGTCAAAATCCTAGCCCTAGTGATAGGCCTGTAACGTTGTCATTGTGTGAGAACTTAACATTATAACATA
This sequence comes from Periplaneta americana, assembly GCA_025594305.2. Classification (NCBI taxonomy): domain Eukaryota; kingdom Metazoa; phylum Arthropoda; class Insecta; order Blattodea; family Blattidae; genus Periplaneta; species Periplaneta americana. The sequence continues at coordinate 33,389,756 of JAJSOF020000011.1, forward strand.
CAGGGTGAGTAAAAGGTATGGAACAATGCTTGTAACTTTCTTATTTCTAATTTTATGAGGAAACTATTTTATATAAAAGTTGTAAGGTATCAAAGAAGGAATATTTTGAACATGTTTTCAATACTATGCTTTTCATTTATAAAGGAAGTGCCAATGAGTCTGTTTTTTTTAATGGCACCATATACTTATTTTCCCATTTTTGGATTCTTCAGGTCCCAGTACGTACAAAATCGTTCTTTTTGCCATTTATACACTGTTAGTCACCGGCGCAGCTCGGTAGGTTAAGATGCTTGTCTGCCGACTGCATCAGAATAGTTGAGGGGACTTTTGAGAGAAATTATTGGAAGTAAATTGTCTGTAGAGCTGAAAGAAGAACTTATCTCTCTTGCTGTAAACCTCGGACCCAATGACAAGTATGGTAATCATGACACCACAGAGGACGACTTTCCTATTATTATTATTATATTATTATTATTATCATTATTATTATTATTATTATTATTATTTGCTGATGATATTGTATATATTATTATAATGTACCGAAGTACATATGATATTTCCATGCAGATATTCTGCGTCATTATACGATGAAAGAGTAATGGAACGGAGAAAAATTCTCTCCGGCGGCGAGATTTGAACCCGGGTTTTCAGCTCTACGTGCTGATGCTTTATCCACTAAGCCACACGGATACCCACCCCGGCGTCGGACAGAATCGTCTCAGATTAAGTTCCAACTCTTGGGTTCCCTCTAGTGGCCGCCCTCTGCACTACGTCATAGATGTCTATGAACGTAGGACTGAAGTCCACACATATGCTGAGGTGCACTCGTTATGAGTGACTAGTTGGCCGGATCCGACGGAATAAGCGCCGTCTCAAATCACGAAGTGATTTACGCATATCATCGTATAATGACGCAGAATATCTGCATGGAAATATCATATGTACTTCGGTACATTAAAATAAAATATATGATATGCGTAAATCACTTTCGTGATTTGAGACGGCGCTTTCCATTATTCCGTCGGATCCCGGCCAACTAGTCACTCATAACGAGTGCACCTCAGCATATGTGTGGACTTCAGTCCTACGTTCATAGACATCTATGACGTAGTGCAGAGGGCGGCCACTAGAGGGAACCCAAGAATTGGAACTTTATCTGAGACGATTCTGTCCGACGCCGGGGTGGGTATCCGGTGTGGCTTAGTGGATAAAGCATCAGCACGTAGAGCTGAAAACCCGGGTTCAAATCTCGGCGCCGGAGAGAATTTTTCTCCGTTCCATTACTCTTTCATCGTATGATGATATTGTGTTTTTGACAACTTCAGAAGATAATTTACAACGTTTGGTTTAAAACTTTAATCAATTGGCAGAAAGTTTCAATATGGAAATTTAAACTTTAGGAAAGGAACCAGTCCGTAGCAAAATTTGCGTCAATAATAAGATCATCGAACAACTTAAAATTGTAGTTATCTCGGTTACCAAATTTCATATGAAGAAGAAAAAGATTTGAATGAGAAAATTATTAAATTCTGCAGAGCAATAGGGATAATTAATCAGATATTCAAACCAACCTTAGTACAAAAACACACGCGCGCTAGAATTTATAAAACATTGGCCAGACCTATACTCTGTTTTGGTAGTGAAGCTTGGACGATTCGTAATATTGATTCACAAAGATTAACGGCGGCAGAAATGAGATTTATGCGTCGTACAGCGAGATACATGAGATTGGATCACATTAGGAATTTTGACATTATGAAAGAACTGCAGATTGAACCGATTACGGAATACCTACAGAAATACAGACAAAACTGGAGATCACATGTCATCAGAATGCCTCGTTCTAGAATTCCACGCCAAATTTTAAATTACCAACCTGTGGGCAAGGGATCCTTGGGCAGACCGTTCAAGCGTTGGCAAGAGACCGTAACGGGCCATTAGGCCCAATACATGCAAGGAGGATGATTAGAGACCGGATTTGTATGTAATTACATATTATATTCCTTTCAACCTAACCGTATATAAATAACAAATCTTTGCGAATCTTGTAATTACCATTAATATATTAAAATTTGATAGGCCTAGTACATATTCTTACATATTTACCCCGCATTACATAGGCTATTATGGCGTGGTATTACATAAATCTATATATTTAAGGGTTTTATTCATTTTTACTTCTTTAAAATGAAAAAGAAAACTTCTGCTGTGGAAGTTTACAATTTGAAATACACAGATTTAAAAAGCCTTTTTATCTATCCGAGAAAGGATATATTTCGGGATGAAACATAACATCTTATTTCCATGAAGTAAAAGAAGCACTCGCCCCTTACCGCCCACTGTAAATATGAGTGAACAAAAGGCAACCTTTCTCATACAACTACTTTGTATTGTAAAAAATAAAGAAGGGAATAATCTCATACGCATAAGCGAACAACATAGTAGTAGGGTCTAAAGACCTTAAAGAGTTACAAGAAACAATAAACATCATGGTAAAATTGTGCAATAAAAACAAATTTGATATAAATGTGGACAAGACAGAAATGATTATACTCGAAACGGCGGAAGAGCACCAGAAACAGTAGAAATCGTCATGAAGAACAGAAAATTAAAAATTGTACGAGATTACAAATATCTAGGCTTAAAATACAAACCAGCGCAGCTATTGATATGAAATATTTTCATGATTTTACATATTTTGGTACATATTCAGCTTATTTTTCTTACATAAATGTATACATATTTCACACCTTGATAATACATAAAAATCCGGTCCCTGATGATGATGATGATGATGATGACGATGATGATGATGATGGATGATGATGATGGTGATTATTATTATTATTATTAATTTTGGAACTTCGAATAATGTTTCATTTTTGGAGGGTATTTTTGCCTTCACTTTTGCTATTTTTCGCATATTTACCATCTATTCTGAACCATCATAGCAGTAAGAACACTCCAGTATTCAAATTAAAACTAATGAATACATTAAAAAAAAACATTTGTTAATGTAATTCAACAGTTGAAAGACAGGTAGAAAAAATTTCTGTACAATAGACGGTAATGTCGACGTCCTTCACGCGACTTTTACAAGCACGCATTTCGTTTACCTATATTGTGCAAGTACTACAACACGCTACCACTCGAAATGAGCGCATTCAGCACTTCCGTACTGTTGCCGACGTGTTACGTTTCAAAACAAACGACGCAACCTGTTCAAAACAAAACTTCAGTCTATTTTCGAATATGGAGAGCTTATCTTGTGCTCGTATTTCAAATTTGTAATAAGGCAGGCAGCCAGTATTGAATAACTCATGTTGAAATACAGTCTACACGTATATAAATGATAAAACTTAATTTAAGAAGGTTCTAAAGTGAATGTTTGTCTAAAGCAAAAGCAATGACTTATAAATAGTGATTTACGATGCAAGTTAACAGGGTGGGCTGAAAAAATCTGCTTATCTTGTATATTTTTGTACAGCAGAAGTTTCTCGGCTTTTCTATCAACATTTTTGTGACAAAACCCAAAAGAAGATGATGACCACTTGCAAATCAAGCTTTCAGATGTAACTCCCTGTAAAGTTGATTTGAATAATTTCGAAGGAAAAATTGTTCCGGGGCCGGGCATCGAACCCGGGACATTTGGTAGAGTTCCCGGGTAGCTCAGTCGGTAGAGCGTTGGTACGTTAAACCAAAGGTCCCGGGTTCGATGCCCGGCCCCGGAACAATTTTTCCCTCGAAATTATTCATGATGATCACTTATTTTCACCCCCAAACACAATAAAGGTATAACAATATAACTTATTTGTCTCAGAGCACCCTGCTAGCCAACAATATTTCTTATATTTTATATATATATATACTGTCATTGCAAGTTATCTTGAACCTTACATCCCCTAAGTCTGTCTTTGGAACTGCTCGGTACGGCATGTACTCATCAACGTAACGGCACGGCAAGGATGCCCCTCCCTCAGGTAACGTGACTCTTTTAAAAAAACGTTGGTTCTTTCACTTTACGACTCTCTACTGTAAAAGAACTTGGTTCAATACGGACATCATCTTCTCTCGATACTCCGGTTTTGAGAGGAGAACATAGTTTCGTAGCAAGCTTTATTAACCTGTAATGAGTAACTATTTAAATATAATTGTGTGTATACTCCTCTCTCATCCGGGCTGGGGACCGGCAATGGCGGAGTTACTACAGCTACTTCTATACATTATATAGGCCTGCATGACTTACACCTTCAGCTAATATGTACATATTCTTATAACAATATTTTACAGGCTTATTATTTGAATTTACATTAATTTACAGTTATACACAATCCATATCCCTATCATTGCTGCCTTCATCGCTTGTTTCAAAATTAATTATTTCGCCAATGGCATCATCCATTCGGAATTATCTTCTTAATCGTAGGTACTACTTTCTGAACACGATAGAATTCTTCGATTGTATCCCGAATAACATATTGATCGAAGTCGTCCACTTCAACTTTACACAAGTCTGATTCTGGAATGAAATAATATGTTTAGTAGAACTATAAGAAAATAATAACTTGCAACAGTAATTCATTATGTCGCTCTCAATACACACACTATTGTACATAACTATTATAGCAATAATTTCTAAACATTACATAGGCCTACCTATTCTTTCCCGGAGTAGTGTGAGGTTCATTCGGTTGTAATTCAATATTATTTTTCATTCTCTTCACGGAACTAATATTTTTGCCAGAGTATTTAGCCGCTCTCTCATATTCCTTAGCAAGAGGTTCCAGCAAATATGCGTTTAATTTTTCCTCCTCGCAACGCTTAATTTTATTATATTTGCGATAATTTCTCTTTCTCGGCTATAGATAACAGCGTTACTTTTTCTCCGCGGTGGTGTGATTTCACCATAATTACTACCCTGTGGTTGCTGCTCCATGGTAACACTACTGGTACGCAGTGAAGGAAATAGTTCTATGTTTTTTGACAAGAGATTATGATGCGGAGCATGCGCAAACAACTCAGTTGGCTCCACCCACGTTACGCGCTTCCTTCCCTCTGCCCCTCTGTCCCCGCTCAGAAGGTTCAAGATAACTTGCAATAACAATATATATATATTAATTTGTCCTACAGAATTTATCTGTAATATTGACACTTAATATTTTAAGAGAAAAATTCGCTCCGGCGCCGGGGATCGAACCCGGGTCCTTGGTTCTACGTACCAAGCGCTCTGACCACTGAGCTACGCCGAATTCAATCCACAGCACCGGATCGAACTTTCCTCCTTCGATGTTTCCCTTTGTGGCCTGACTCCTAGGCATATATGTTGACGTGTATCTAACGTCAACTGCCATTATATTAGGAGCGCACTCAGCTGAGTGACTTGCTGGCCGGGAATCCGCAGTTATTATGCACTGCTAGCTAATTTTTTTCCTAAAATATTAAGTGCCAATATTATAGATAAATTCTGTAGGACAAATTAATATATCTATAATATTCTCATAGCTAGCAGTGCATAATAACTGCGGATTCCCGGCCAGCAAGTCACTCAGCTGAGTGCGCTCCTAATATAATGGCAGTTGACGTTAGATACACGTCAACATATATGCCTAGGAGTCAGGCCACAAAGGGAAACATCGAAGGAGGAAAGTTCGATCCGGTGCTGTGGATTGAATTCGGCGTAGCTCAGTGGTCAGAGCGCTTGGTACTTAGAACCAAGGACCCGGGTTCGATCCCCGGCGCCGGGGTTAATTTTTCTCCTAAAATATTAAGTGTCAATTTTTCTTATACCATAAAAATTGAAATGTCCTATTTCGTCTTCCTCCATCCTCTATTTCAATACATAAATGCAGTGTCGATCTCCTATCTTCATAAGCTTATTTTGTTTCATACGCCCAACTTGATAACGGTTTCTATTTTAATTCTGCAGATAATGACCTCAATGTTCTCTCAGTATGAGCCATTTTACACAAAATTAGTATGTAGACCTAATACACACGCATGCACTTTTTATTATTTGCTTTTCTCTTTAGTAAGTAATTGTAATTTATTTTATTCTTGCATTTCTTTACGCACCAGATTTCATATTCTGCATTACACTTATTTCCTTTGTTGTTACCGGTATTCATTTGTTAATTAATGCATTAGTGTTCATTAGATAAGTGTATTAAAGTGTCCAATCAATTGTAGACTATATCAAGCAAACACTTTTTTTATAACACAAAGTAAATTTCCTTCAATTGTTATTCCGCTTGTGTACTCAGAAAATGTTGGTTTCAGGTATGACGAAGTGCGCCTGGTGTTCTGTCTACCTGGAAAACATAAGGGGTAATCAGTTGAAAATCGAATATTCGGCCGGTTGCCCGACCTTGACGGATGTTCTCTAACCGGTCGAATCTAAACCGGTTGTAAGAGCTATTTTGCAGTTCTCTTGTAGTGAATCTGCCCGGCAGGAAAGGTTCAGAGCCATAGTGGGCCAACCGCCATTTATTAATAACAGAGGAAGCAAGGGTTAAAGTTAAGCGAATACCATAGTTTAATTAAGATTGACATATATTTTAGTTTTAACGTGTATACTTTATTTTACTTGCTATATGTTTCCATTAAATTATGGTAATAACTTCATTTTAACCCTTGTTTTCTACGGTTTTAGTAAATAGCGCTTGGCCCACTATGGTTCTGAACCCTTCAAATGTACGAATATAATTGGAGGGCTTTGTAAAAGAAAAGCCTATTTCACATCTTAAATTCAGAAATAAGATCCTTCCTGAATCAAGAAGGCAAGCTGTGAGTTTTTCTGCTCGTCTTCAATATAAAAAGATATCTCACAAGGTTGGCCATATACCACAACAAACAATGTACACACTAAATGGTGCAAGTTATCACATTTTGAAAAAAAAATCAATGGAAGAGTGGAATAGGCCCTTCTTCCACCACATCCTCCAACTACTGTATAGGCCTATATAATTTAGTACAGCTAATAAAGATACAGAAACCAGACTGGTGCACATGCATTTTAAATAGGCCAACGGAGATGCTCATAAAGTAATATTACATTACAAACGGAGAGGACATGAAAATATAGAATGCTCTCTAGTTAGGTAGGAGGATAAACTCTCTTGTACGTGTAGTTGGAAACAGTCCAAGTGGTCTAAACTCATCAAGCGGATGTTGAAATATAAACATGATATTACAATAAATGTTGTTATAGTAGAAAAGACAACATACAACTGAGTTTATTCTCGTCTGTTACAACATGCAGTAAAGTTAATCTGAGACTTCCTTCAAGCGCTGAAATATGCACGCATTTATGCAAATAAATAAATAATGTCCAAATTCGCGCCATAAATATCCAGTTACAATTCATAATATATATGCATTAATACGGTAGAATTAAAAAGTCTTCGTCCATGACTGTCTTTAATTTTATTTCAGCTAGTCCTGTTACCAATCCAGAAACGATTAGGGAGAACACGGGGATTTTACTGGAAGCAAGTAAAGAGGTTTGGAAGTAAATCCCGAAAAGACAAAGTATATGATTATGTCTCGTGACCAGAATTTTGTACGAAATGGAAATATAAAAATTGGAAATTTATCTTTTGAAGAGGTGGAGAAGTTCAAATATCTTGAAGCAACAGTAACAAATAGAAATTATAATCGGAAGGAAATTAAGCACAGAATAAATATAGGAAATGCCTGTTATTATTCGGTTGAGAAGCTTTTATCTTCCAGTCTGCTGTCAAAAAATCTGAAAGTTAGAATTTATAAAACAGTTATGTTACCCGTTGTTCTTTTTGGTTGTGAAACTTGGACTCTCACTTTGAGAGAGGAACATACGTTAAGGGTGTTTGAGAATAAGGTGCTTAGGAAAATAGGGCTAAAAGGTATGAAGTTACAGGAGAATGGAGAAAGTTACACAACACAGAACTGCACGCATTGTATTCTTCACCTGACATAATTAGGAACATTAAATCCAGACGTTTGAGATGGGCAGGGCATGTAGCACGTATGGGCGAATCCAGAAATGCATATAGAGTGTTAGTTGGGAGGCCGGAAGGAAGAAGACCTTTAGGGAGGCCGAGACGTAGATGCGAAGATAATATTAAAATTGATTTGAGGGAGGTGGGATGTGATGATAGAGACTGGATTAATCTTGCTCAGGATAGGGACCAATGGCGGGCTTATGTGAGGGCGGCAATGAACCTCCGGGTTCCTTAAAAGCCAGTAACTAAGTAAGTAAGTAAGTATTCCTGTTACCATAGAAGCAATAGAAGTAGATTTGGATTTCAAAGGTCTCTCCACCATTTCATTGGTCGTTTCTGACTTCCTTGTTCTTTCTTTTGGTAGTTCATTGCTTTTAAGAAGTCTAGAGTCATAAACTCTGTACACATGCTGGCTCCATCCCGCCCATAGTCTTCCATTTCATTACTGAGGAATGTATTTGTTGCTCTTCCCCATCCGATTACACCACTCTGGATGACAGATTGAACCGAACCTAAATAAACTAATCGCAGAATGTTTGTAGGGATGTAATAGCGAAGAATTAGAAATTAATAAATTGTTTTACGAAGTTAAACTAACGAATGCATTGCGGACGGCAACTCCCATAAGGGGCAAGGCGTAATTTTTGTTATAATTTTTCTTGAGTGGTACGCAGAGAATCGTTGGATGTTAAAGTACCATGGTTAAAAAAGAATCCAAAAAATAAGAAGACGCCTAACAATGTAAAACAAGTAATATACAGGATGGATGGTAACCTCTGCACCAAAATGAAACTGGCAATAGATCATGAGGGGAGATTTGAAAAATCTAAACAAATTTTTTGTGCGAGATCGTGCGTATTTGCTTGGTTTCCGCACAAAACCAATCCGCGGAAAGTCTAAAATTCCACATTCAGTATTCCCAACCTAACACACATAACAATTTCCCTCTTCTTACCGCTTAAGTGACATATTGATTTTACTGCTTTAGGCTTTTGACATATTATTTTTAGAGACATTCAATATAGTAATAATTATAAACTGGAAACGTACCACTGCAATTCCACCTAAATTGCACTGTTAATTATTGTTTTTAAATATTTGCAAAAATTAAGTAAACTCTACAACTCCACTGAAGTTACTGCATTCGTGATGCAAGTAACATTAAGGAAGCCGTGAAAAAATCAACAAGATTCCAGACTCATCATAGACTGGGGGAAAAAAAGACAGACGTATATCACGGCCTGTTGGAGTATAGTATACACAGAAAACATTTTAAAGCAACAATGTTGAAGATAGATATTTTTGTTTTGCAAATTTGCCGTCATTGAACAGAAACCAAGAAGGAGATTTCATTGCAACTAATTAGAAATTCCTCTTTCAGGTATGTAATAAACGAGCTTCGCACAAAATAATGTACGATACACGAGCGGTATGTTTTCTTTCAATTCTCAGAAATTAAAAAAGCGAAGCGTAGTTGAGCTTTTTCAAACATTTCCTCGAACATGAAAACTTCAACATACCGCTCTTGTAACGCATATTACTATTCTCTAACATTCGCCGTTTTACAGTAAATAGTTATATTGCTATTAAGCATTTGGCATTATCACGGCTGCTGCAATAACTCTAAGCAAGCGCGGTCAGCACTCCTTACCTTCCCCTCCCCCTCTGCTGTACTCTGTCGGTAACATGCGAAGTGCGCTGTGTTGCAAGATTGATTTCAACGATTTTCACTATTATTCAATTTAAATTCATGGCTAAACAGTTTAATTTGCAAAAAAAGATTCAAGGCATTAACTGTTCACATTATTTTTATCTATCTGCTTGCATGGTTCCCAGCCGTGGCGTCGTGGTATAAGGCATCCTGCCTAGGACTCGCGTTACGGAATGCGCGATGGTTCGAATTCTCATGGGAGAAGACATTTTCTCATAAAATTTCGGCCAGTGTATGGGACCGGTGCCCACCCAGCATCGTGATGCACTTGGGGAGCTACGATAGGTTGCGAAATCCGGTTACGAAAGCCAGCTATAACGGTTGGGAGGAATCATCGTGCTAACCACACGATACCACCATTCTGGTTGGATGATCGTCCACCTCTGCTTCGGCATGTGGACATGAGGCCAGCAGCCGGCTGATCGGTCATGATTCTTCATGGCAATCAGCCATTTCTCTAGGGCAGCCGTGGCGAGAACGTGACTCGCGAGACATTGTGGCTCGCAGTGATAGCTGTGCATTTCACTTGCTTCTAACCTCCGCCAACCCCCACCCTCTCACTCACTGGAGTCAAACTCCGTTCCATTTGTATTTGTCTCTGACCTGTGAGTGGCATATGTATCCCTCGAAACCATGTACAAAAGTTCCAAGTAGGATGGGAGGACGCATTTTTTTGGTGTCAATATGATGAGAATATTAAATGTATGATTTGTTCACAAGTATTACGAGGAAAATGGTGGTATAACATAAAACGGCATTATACTACATGATGAAACATTAAAAGGTTAAGTGTTATCATCATCATCATCATCATCTCTGTACGTCGACCCTTTTTCAGCAGATGTACGAATAATGCGGTTAGCTCTTCAATTTGAACTCACTGATTTACTATGTTATGTCAAATGAAAGCTAGATGTAAGGACTTGATAAATGTTGAACTTTCAAATCTTTGCCAAAAAATAAATATCCGAAGCTTCGTTCTTTCGCTTGCTCTGTTGAAGCCATGTTCGCTACAACTTATGTTTGTGAAAAATTATTTTCAACAATGAAAATAGTAAAAACCAAATTTAGATCACGACTGACAGACAAATACCTTCGTGATCAACTACGACAGGCAGTAAGTGACATAATTCCTGATCTTGAAACTTTGTCGCAGAGACATCCTGAAGACAATTAATTTTAGGTTGTGATATTGTTCATTTATTGTTAATTTCTTTCTTCGTTACACGTACTAAACATTAGTTTGTAGCCTTGTACTATATAAAATTATATTTAAATGCTTGACGTAAGGAAAATGAAAATCCGTTAGTAAGTCAGACAGTCGCTTCACTTCCCCTTCGGGTGTCCGCCTCCCTCCATAGGTGCTATGCACGTTGCAGGTTACAAAGTGGCTCGGCGCACGATTACATTTTCGCCACCGCTGCTCTAGGGCAATAAAGCGCAGCAAACATTGGACAAAGACTTTTTTTTTTCCCCCTGCTTAACGGTGCTTCATCGAAGGAAAAGCGTAATAAAAGTTCTGTTATATTTATCATGTAGAATCACCTCTTAAATTTTGGTTCAGAGGTTACCATCCACCCTGCATAAGCCTGTAGTATAAATAAGTATGCGAAAATAAATAAAAATTAATTTTAATATAACGATTGAAGACAACACCGTAATTAGCAAAGGTTGATGCTTCCCAGGTCAGTAGAATACGTTATTACAAAAATTCCGAACTATAGCTTAACAGACTACCGTTTAAAATTTAAACAAAGCGACCATCTCACTTCATTTCACTGCCTTCCGAGTACAGAAGCTGCCACTGTACAGTATTTCTTGGTTCGTCAAGTGAAGTGTATTGTCGTAATTATAAACCGAATGCGAGACTGTAGGCAGGTTAAAGAGCAGTGCTTATCAAGAACATTGCGTGCAAGAGTCATATTAAACCACACGAAAAAGAAGCAATATTCATATTCTAGGCAACATTCTTATACGGCTTCACAAGCTGTATGCGTGAGTTGTGCGAACTTTGTTGCACGCATTACGCAAATACACGCACTTAATTCACGTCCCGTACCTGGAACTAAATACCACAAAGCGCGTATCGCTATTCCACAGAGCAATTTTATAGTCCGCGATAGGGAACGCTCCTATGAAATAACAATTACTGATAACCTTCATTAAAGAATTCCAGAAGTTTCATTTCTGCGCGTTTCGGAAAGAAACACAGGCCATACAGAAATACTACTAATGGAACCCAAACGTGAGTTTTCATATTTTCAATATTTATAGTTTTAATTTTTTTTCTCTGGAAATATCAATGTTATAGGCATGAAATTTTTCATGTAAATTTACTATAGAATAGTGAATAAATATTGCAAAGTACATTGACATTGGTTGAATAGTTTAACATGGGACAAGCACATCTAATATACAGGGTGTATCTAAATTGGTGTCAAATATTTCGGGGATGTGTTCGTAACACAGAAACATTACAAAAGGTTCATTTGAACATTGGTCTCAAAATAACTTATTTCAGAGTTACAAGACAAAATTTAATGTTACAAAAATTGCTCGGAGTGGCTTCCTCCTGCTTCGATGTGTCCCGTAAACCTGCGTTACATGCTCTGGCGTACTCTGTTGGAAATTCCTGGAGTGTTTCGTATTTCGTGAAATCTAGTTTGGATACGCTCTCAGAATATCAACATTAAGTACAGGAGTCGCATAAACCAGGGACTTTAAATGTCCCCAGACGAAGAAATCCATTGGATTCAAATCAGGTGATCGAGCAGGCCATTAGGTATTTTATTTATGTTTTATTATTATTGTGTTAAATTGTATTGTGTATAAAATTGTATATGTATTGTAAAATTGTATTGTGTATTGTAAATTTTATTGTGTATTGCTTATCATTTTATTGTGTATTGTTTATATTGTATATACCACTGCCACCGGGTGCTTGTCCACTTGCAGTGTAAATAAATACATACATACATACATACATACATACATTTACATACATACATACATACATACATACATACATACATACATATTTTTTCATTGTATTATTTAAATTTTACTGTTTCTTTTATTAGTATTTTTATAAATGTATTTATATGTTTTTCAATGTATTCTGACGAAGCCTAAAACTGTATGTCTAATGGCCAAATAAATTGAATTGAATTGAAATGAACAGTTTGATCACAATAAACATCTTAATTCTGGATAAGAATTTAAACAAAATTAAAGGGACGTTACATTAAAGTACCAACATCTCAAAAAACCCATTGAGCTACGTTATAAAATTTTGCATGACCTTTGAGAATGGTAGTATCTTCATTTTTTTTTTGCCAGTTTCATATAATGTAGGTGCAAAATCTTACATTCTAGAAATAATTTTTAGGAAAAAATGGATTATTCCGACAGTACAGCAGCGCCGACTATGCTTGCCGGAACGTACCGAGCCTTATCAAACAAAAAAAAGAGAATCGAAATGTTGATAATAAAATTCTTGACTATATTCTTTTATATACATAGATGTTAGTCTTAGTGACATAAATGAAATCGAAGTTAAAACTATTTTGAACACAATGAACAATTCAGGCAGTTCGAATATTCGGAATTAAATTGTGTTTTGGAAGAATAATAATCCGTGGCGCTACAGCCCGTGTAGGGCCTAGACCAGGGATGAGACGATATTAGCTCCCAATCATGGTAGAAGAGCTCGACCTTGATCACGAGCGCATAGCGTTTCCACTACGTAGCGTCGTAACGTAGACAACAGGGATGTACATGCACATGCAGCGAATAAAGGCAGCAATTATTGCAATAACTTGCGTTACTAAATTTCTGGCTATGTAATAGGGCTAATTACTAAGTTATTTAATATACATGTACATATATAAACAAATCGCAAAGGGAAGGGTTTTTAGGAACAAAAAGAGAAACAGGAAAAGTTAATTGTATGTAAACCATTTTATTGTTAAAAGCAATTATTTATTATGTAAATACTTCACTTCATTGGTTAGAAGAAACTAATAGGGTCTACCTGCTCGACGTGTGTGATTTCTAAGTACTTTTGAGTATTTGTTGAAAAAATAATGACAGTATTGATTGAAAAAGAGTATATTGATATATTGATTGTGTGATTGTGAAAATGTAGTCCTTACTTTCCAGTCGTTATCACGTAATGAGTTTTCTTAGGGTGATTTGTGAGATGCACGTAACACGAAAAAGCAAATTGATTAAATTAAGATATTGAGAGCCATCGTAATTTTTGGGGCCAATAATTTAAGGAGATATGTATGACTTTTAAATCTTCCACAATTTCGGCCAAAATTTGTGAAATTTAAACTCTATAAACAGATCTATAATAATATCATCTGTACAAAATTTGGTGCAATTAGGTCTAATAGTTTTGAAATTATATTTTTAAGTATATTTTATATTGATGTTACTAAAAAAGCTCCTTGCATCAAAGTTTTCAAAATGTTTAGTTCATATTAGCTCAAAATCCTGAAAATAGTTATTGGAATAAAAGTGAATTAGCATTTTGAGCTTAGTAATAGTATAAGTTAAAGTGCAATCAAAGATAAAATATTATTTATAAATTAAAGAAACACGTAGTCTAATATAAGTAAATATCCAGAAACAAGCAACAAATAAAACATCAACAATACATTTAAAATAAAGAAATAAAAGGAATCTAGATACTATCTGCTGACCCAAATGTAAATTAATTTGCCTTCGATGTCAATTCCGAAATGAATTTATTTCTCTCTTCTCCTAAACAATGCCTATATTTTTTCATGTTGCGTCTCATAATGCCGCTTTGTGTTGCTTTTTTTGCAAATTATATTTTTTTTTACACAACAAACACTGGACTTCATCACCATGTTCGAAGCATAAATATTTTATCTTCCACTCTTCCTTGAAAGCTTTAAGCGCTTCCGTTCCGTCATGATGCGCTGTGTTCTAAGATCTGTACATACTTTAGCAATGTTTACAGGTAAAAGAGCTCCGCGCGCGCGCAGAGGGCATAAAATAGCTCTCGCTCGCAATTATTAGTCACCATCGCAAGACTGGCCCAGACCGAACAGCTGGCTGCTGGCCTCACGCCCACATGCCGAAGCAGAGGTGAACGATCATCCAACCAGAATGAGGTATCGTGTGGTTAGCACTATGATCCCCCCAGCCGTTATAGGTTTTGGAAGAATGTCTTTCAAAATTTGGTTTTTCGAAAACTTGGAAGTAGGATTACAGCCTGTAGTAAAAATGTATGGGAATCGTTATGGGATTCTGCCGTTCCATTCACAATGTGTTCCGTTCATATAAATCCAGTCCTTTACTGAGATTTGGCACTAGTGGCGACAGTGTTGGCAGTTGCACGTACTGCAGCTTGTTACAGGCGTCGCATCGTCACCGCGTGTTTGGTTTGCACATCTCACCGCAAACACATACAGGCATGTGCGGGCTGCCAAACAGACATGATTCCAACGTACGTGCAGCCGAAGCGTCTTGGTGCAGGCAGCACGCTTCATTAGCATATGCAGCCTCATTCCAAATGATCTGTTTGCATAAGATTTGCATGTTATTTCTCTTAAGGCTGGATAAACTAATTCTGTCGCCTTCTGCTGAATTGAGTGCGTCACCCTCTCTGATATTCAGCCGTTGCGTTGAATTCTGTCACATAAGTGCAGAGTGAGCCATTTACCCAGTCACTTCCGGTATTTTGCGTCTAAGTGACAGCAAATTTTAGGCGCTAACTCGACAAATCTATATACAACTACTAATTTATTTAGCGTCGGTGGAATTGGTGATGGCGAAACTGTATTGGGCGAGATGAGGCCGAGGCAGTGCTGCTCATCGGAGCGAGTACTACCGCGGAGGAATCGGAGATTACGAATAAAGCTCTCCACCGGTGATCTCCGGTACTACCTTAGGTGGAACAGGTGACATACGGAGGGATGTGGTGGTTCGGAGCGAAGCGACAGTTAGCTCAAGGATTACCAGCGCGAACGGACTGACTGTAGTTGTGAGTGGAATAAAATGGCACAAAATCCGATATCCGTCCCATGGAAATTCTTTAATTTAGTTGAATGTAATAATAAAGTCGCACATTGTAAACTTTGTGGCCGAATTTACTCTAAGGGTGGTGGAACTTCGAATTTGTTAGACCATTTGAAGCGATCGCACAAAAGCGAACTTGATGAAAACAATTGCGCAAAACATTTGATACTATTTCTTTTTAAATTGTTTAAGTGCTATTGTTCCCAAAGGCCCACAGTATAGGAAAAAGGCTTGAAATTTCTCTAAAACGTAACTTTCGAGGCAATAAAAAACATATGAAATATTTAAAAGACGACTTGAGTTATATTTTGCTGTTTAGACGATTTGAGTTATATTTTACTGTTTGGATTAAAATATTGAGTTTCTGAATGAAACTAAAGAAACATGTGGTGATAATATAATTACAATTATTCTTAAGTTGATATCCGCTTATATTTTTATTACAGAGAAAGAATGGCGCGTTTTAGAAGAGGCAGTTCAAATACCGACACCCTTTAACACAATGATCACAATCCTGTCCGGTGAAGAATCTGAATAAATTATGTTGGACAGTAAACTTTAACCCATTGATAGCCCACGTTTCTTTTGTTCTATTCTGAAGCTCCCTCAATAGATTTTACGTTAACTAAACCGATTAGAATAATAATTGACAAACCCTGTTTGCGATTAAACGAGATTTTCTAGGAGAACTACAGTATACATGTTTACATTAGCTATTGAAAGGCTTTACTTCTGCGTTAGTTTTGCAGTTAGACTGAATGTTATTAATTTGATCAATGACATAAAACTAATACGCCTTTGCTCATATACTATGAATTTTAAAACTAGAAAAAAAATCTGTCAGCTAACGTAGCACTTCAAGCAAAACAAGAAAAAAAAAAGAGCCGAAGAAAGAGAGAGAGATTAACATAAAAGGGAGAATAAACAACAACAAATTACAACTTATTTTAAAAGATACGCGGACGTCAGCGGACTCGAATCACTACCTGATCCGATTAAAGGAATGCTCAGCGGAAAGTGTATGTCTGCGCCACAGCACATATACAACCTGCGCGGCATCAATCGGAGGTAATCCGGAGGTCTCCGATTGAAAGCGCGCAAACAACTGCTCCGGAGAAAACCTTGTCATAAGCAGCACTAGGCCGAAGTTTAGCCATATGATTACGCGACATTCTTTGGAAATTTAGTATCGTATAAGACTGTCCCTTTTTTTTATTTCCAAAACATGGTCACTTGGACATTCGCCTTACAGATGGGGAAAACCTCGGAAAAAACGAACCAGATAATCTCAGTTCAAAAGGGAATTGAACTCACGACCGAATACAGTTCAGGATCAACAGGCAAACGCGCCTATCACCTAAGCTACGCCGGTATATTCAAGAAAGTGCTACAGGTTACAGCGCTGTCAAGCTGTGGCTGTGTACACAATTTTTCCAAATTGCTATTACAAACGCCCAGGTTTAGTAGCGGGTACTGATCACTAGACTTCGTGGAATTGCCACAAGAATCGTAAGGTTTACTGCGCACGCGGTATAGACTGTATGAGAAGGGGACTTTTCTTTTTTAGTTGGTTATTTAACGACGCTGTATCAACTACTAGGTTATTTAACGTCGATGAGATTGGTGATAGCGAGATGGTATTTGGCGAGATGAGGCCGAGGATTCGCCATAGATTACCTTGCATTCACATTACGGTTGGGGAAAACCTCGGAAAAAACCCAACCAGGTAATCAGCCCAAGCGGGGATCGAACCCGCGCCCGAACGAAACTTCAGACCGGCAGGCAAGCGCCTTAACCGACTGAGCCACGCCGGTGGCTGAGAAGGGGACTTGCAAAGAATGGAGTATGCCTCTGATGTAAACAATGAGCAGTATAATGCGGTTACAATAAAACCTGTATCCTGCATTCAAGAAATATAATGAATGATCATTGAAGTAAGAAATGTCTAAACATGTAAACACACAATTATTTTGTAGTGAGATATATTAACTCTTAAAATTTAATGTAATATACTCACACCATCCTTGAATATGTGCATTGCAGTGAAGAGTTACGCACATTTTGAGCGACTGCAAAGTGAACCTCCTCCGATGGTTACTCAAGCAGTTTTTGTATTGGGAAAATGTACATTCGACATCACACGATGTAATATGTGCATATTTTAAGAACGGAAAGTCACTACTTTTTAGTACATCAACTTCAGACGTCTTGTCGTGACCTGATAGTACATCGTTTATAATATGAAGTTATGAATAGGCAAAATTTTTAGTAATAATGTTTCTCAACTTACATTTCACTTTTTCTGAAATTAGTGAATTGTTATTTTGGATAGCGGTTTGTGATACTTTATACACTATATTAAGCGCTTCTGAGAGTTGCAGTTTATACGATTCTAACAGGGTGATGCTTTTGGACACGATTTTAAAATCAGAATCAATGAACAGAATATCTTCCAATAGCTGTTCAGAAAGCAATGATTTTACATCTGCAACAGCGGAACTGTCTGTGCTATCCAATGCATCAACTACCTCCATTATTTTGCCGTAATGTTCTGCATAATAATTAACAGCATTCAACCACGTTTTCCAACCAGTTAAGACTGGCTGCGGGGGTAAGGGTATTCCAGGGACAATTGTTTGGAACAGCAACACTCTCATTGTAGTATGTTTGATTGAATTCTTGTCTGCACTGAACAAATGTTATAAGCTTTGACTATTCGAACCACAGTAATGCAAAAACAAGTGCTTACATAGGTATACATTAGCTGTTGCTGCTCTATTTGGACCGGTCACAACTCTTAACATGATTTGCTTGTACTACGAGACCGGGCGGTCGCTCACCTCCTCTATACTACCGTACATCGGCAACCTGATTGCATACTGCGTGTGGCAATTCAACGAAGTCTACTGATCACACTTTCAACCGAAAGTTTAAGGATACTCCTTCAAAAGTGATATTTCAGTTCTGTCCTTATAGGCCTACTTAAGTGAAGCCCTCTAATGTTTATACAGGGATCAAAAGCCTGTGAAAAATGAATTTTTTTTTAATGCAAACCCAATCTATCTTCCTAACTGTGGATTATATAACAATTTTTCTGTTACATACATAAATACCACAAGGGTAGCTGCCCTTCAGTAAGGGTTGCCAAGAGACACAGCATACAGGGTTGCCAAGAGACACAGCATACTAAACAAATAAAAATAAAAATAAACATTTGGGTTATGATTATTATTTTCAAATGGAAGCTACACTTGGGAAAGTGTATTTTTATTCAATAGTTATTAGTAATCAGATATTAAAAAATTGAAAAAATTAAATATTTTTGTAGGAAAAAAATTAATTACTACTCCAGAATGGGTTTACTTAGATATGTGAATTTTGGGATAGAGTTAGACATATCTGAAATATTTCTTGTGCAATTATAACTTCTTGTTTAAAAAATTTGTCACGGCTTGTTCACGTACTATAATCCACATTTTTCTCCTTTCTCGTTTAGGAAAAATTGTCATTTTCTAAAATTGTCTTGCTTTTGAAATTCGCTACAAATTGACCCGGAACCGCCACTGCCACTTAGCCTACATCATAACATTGGAAGGTGGTAACATTGATCAATCAGCTTATTCCCTCCATTTTTAGTAATCAGGTGTGGAGTTTGCTACAAGTGTGGGAAGGTTAGATTTCTTCCTTGAAAAACTGAGAATGGGCCGAAATTCAGTGAGTGTGCACGTAAAGTGACAAATTATTGGGATTTGGCGGGAATAGTGCTCATATTTCTCGAGTGATTGCATTTCTCAAGAGAAAATAAATAATTGATTTCAACGACATTATACGACTTATTGGTGTAGGACAACTATGGTCCGCGGACCACCTGTGATCCTCGAGGTCTGCCCTTGTGGTCCTTCAAAAAAGACAGAAGAAAACATAAAATTCAATCGAATTGCGTATCACACTATAGCTGAAAATCTCAGAGTTTGGAAATGACACATGGCAATCCCTTTCACTTTTTCTCCCAGTACTGACATTTTATGAAATTTATTTACCCTACCCGTCTATCGCCTTCCCTCTACTGTCAGCAACAAAAGCACTATGAACATGGTGTTTCCCGCCATATTTTCCGTGCAAATCTGGCGCTGTGCCTGTTACCCAGCTAGGGCCCACCCGAATTCATAACAGGACCAAAGTACCGAACATTTTCATGTATTTATGACTTTCTTTAGTTTTGCTGACACCCAGTCTGCACATTCAAATGGTTACGTACTGTACGTCGTACACCAATAATAAAACATGCAAAATTGCATCTTTAATTGTTGAAAATCGGGCATTTTCTGCATAATTTTTTTTTATGTTTTTGAAAATGACGATATAAGAAATTTTCTTCTGCTAACATTAACTTAATTAGTTAATATTAATATAAAATTAATTGAATTAAATTAATTTTAATTAATTATTTCTACATTAAAATGTAAGTATACTGGTATTAAAATATGCTACATAAATGACTATTTCGTTTATATGACGTCATTCCATTTTCGAACAATGAAATGTAATGAAATTTTGAACTCCAACCAATCACAGTCAGACTTTGCGATAATTTTTGCAGCTAGATTTATCGCTATCAATTTATCGCATGTTCGTTCTTTTGTTTAGTCGTTGTAGCCACTGTTTCCCCGTGAATTGACGATCATGAATACATTAAGATGCAACTACACGATTAAACTTTTCTTTCAACTTTGAAGCAATGAATGCAAGATTGATATTTAATATGAATTAATATATTTACGCAGAGAAGACGACGTTCAAAACGGCGCACCATGTAGACACAAAATCTTCATGCATCTTAATTGAATGTACCTTTTAAACTTGATTCTTTCAATATTCTTCCCAGATTGCACGCATACGCGATTGGAATATTGAACTGTGTAGATGCAGCTTTAGTTCCGTTACACACTACAGCGAGAATGCGTTTGTCGAACTATAAAAAATGCTTTCGTGTAGCACTGATTGTAATGGTCGAAATAAGACACAGCTGACATTGGTCCTGCTCCCACAGGTAACATAACCTATAAGTTGCCTATAAAATTTGTATATTGCGAATGAAATGAAACAATTAATAGAAAGTCAGATGTTCAAATTTATTTAACATCATCGCATATCAAACCCAATGACCTTGCATAATAATAATAATGTCTTTTCATCAAACTGCCTTCCCTATGGAGTAATAAAATTCGTGTTTTAATTAGGCCTATCTATACAGAGATGGCTTCACTGTGTAGCAACATGCCTCGCTGTGAATACATAAGCATTGGTATATAGCTATCCCCACTGTTACTGTTAAATTAAATTATGATTTCAGCAGATAATGAAAATTTATTTATGTTATAATAAAAAGAGAAAAGTGCAGTACATGTAATTAACATTGTTAAACCTGTATTTCGCTTTTCGCAATTGGCATTACTGAATAATAACATCGAATTTCTTTATTGCAGTAATCGATATTCATCTACGAGTATTTCAACTTCACAATGTCTGAATAGGCTAAGTATTCGTTAATAAACAATTAACATTTTGTGATCGAATTTTAGGGATATATTATTTACATTTTCATTTTATTCACGAAATAGTCCTAATAAATGCCACTCGAGGTCTGAGATTTCCCAGATAAATCTCACACCTCTCGTGACATTACTACAGATAAATTTGCTTTCGAAGGGAACAAGAGTAAAGTGGTCCGCGGAACAGTTCTGACTTAAAAAAGTGGTCCCCACTTCAGAAAAGTGTGATGAACACTGGTGTAGGAGATAAGTCTGAGAGTGCAAGGACAATCATCCAATTCTGACATACCTTCCGGAGGTGAGTCTTTACGTGCAAGCTAAGGGGTTCTTTATGTAGAACCATCCAAGAATGAAATCAGCAATCCAACCTACAGCTAACAAGTTCATTTATACCTTCAGATGGTTTCGTGTTAATGAAACTTAGTTGAAAAGCTAAGACATTCCTGAATGCTCAGTAAGCAGCATATAGGTACTCTGTTAAACTACAAAAGCTAGTCAGTGAGATTTTATCGTGGTTGTGGCGAAATGAAGCAATACTGGGGTAAGAACGTCAGGGGAAGTCGAACAGGAAGAAGTCTGCCTCACTGATTCTTTTTTATCAAAGTTTCGCGGCACCTATCAGACATCGAATGCCGACTCAGGTGGAAAGCAGCCAGCAACTGACTGACTCTGTGACAATGAGTACGTAAGAACGTCATTCAAATATCCAACGAAACAAAAAGCGACACGTGTTTGTCCCTCTACCAGGCGTTATATTAAGAATGCATCGTTTTATTAAAATTGGCCGCGTCTAGCATGCCCAAGTCGATAGATGCGTGCGCCTAAAAATAATTTGAATTTCAAACGCGCCGCTAATGCTGTCGAGGTATTCACACGGACAAACGCCTCCTTGCACATGTCTGTCCCGAGCGGAGGGGGTCCAGCTGCTATATTTAATTTGTGAAGTGCATCAAGTTTCATTTAGATATTCCTGGCAGGACAGAACTTGGGATTGTATGAAGATTGCTTGCACACACGATAACATCTTACGATATAAAATTTATGCGTGTTTCATTTTCATTGCTTCATTGAAAAACAAACCTTCCATTATAGAGATTATTAAGTGTCGGTAAGATGACGCAATAATAATTAAATTATAAATAGAAAGTAATTTGTAAAACGGAAGTGGTTTATTATAAAGTACTATTTCCGGGATATGCAGAGTGATCAATATTTTGAGAGATGGTAGTATTAATCAAAACATGGAAAAAAAAAAGTTCAATAAACGTGGGTCGTAAAATTAATATCTTCCGAGATAGAGTACTTCTTCGTCGATATCATACGTAAGAGTTGCTCAGTGTGATTTCCGGTAAAAAAAAAAGAGTAATCAATAATCTGAGAGGTGGTAGCAATCATTAAAACAAGAAAAAATTGTAATAAACATGGTTCCTAGAATTAATATCTTCCGATAAATAAGAGTAGTTAGTTGCTCACCAACGTGATAGATGCTCAACGTGATTTCCACAGAAAAAAGAGAGCATTCAGTATTATGAAAGTAGGTAATATTAAACAAAACAAGAAAAAATTCTAGTAAACATTGGTCCTAAGATTAAATTTTGTATGAAACAAGGGCTTTGAATTTGATTTTGTAAGACAAATTTTATATGATATTCTAACTGAATTTGATATTCCCAAGAAAATAGTTCGATTAATTAAAATTTGTCTCAGTGAAACGTACAGCAAACTTCGTATAGGTCAGTTTCCAATTCACTGTGGGCTAAAGCAAGGAGATGCACTATCACCTTTACTTTTTAACTTTGCTCTAGAGTATGCCATTAGGAAAGTCCAGGATAACAGAGAGGGTTTGGAATTGAACGGGTTACATCAGCTGCTTGTCTATGCGGATGACGTAAATATGTTAGGAGAAAATCCACAAACGATTAGGGAAAACACGGTAATTTTACTTGAAGCAAGTAAAGAGATAGGTTTGGAAGTAAATCCCGAAAAGACAAAGTATATGATTATGTCTCGTGACGAGAATATTGCACGAAATGGAAATATAAAAATTGGAAATTTGTCTTTTGAAGAGGTGAAGAAGTTCAAATATCTTGGAGCAACAGTAACAAATATGAATGATACTCGGGAGGAAATTAAACACAGAATAAATATGGGAAATGTCTGTTATTATTCGGTTGCGAAGCTTTTATCATCCAGTCTGCTGTCAAAAAATCTGAAAGTTAGAATTTATGAAACAGTTATATTATCGGTTGTTCTTTATGGTTATGAAACTTGGACTCTCACTTTGAGAGAGGAACATAGGTTAATGGTGTTTGAAAATAAGGTGCTTAGGAAAATATTTGGGGCTAAGAGGGTTGACGTTACTGGAGAATGGAGAAAGTTACACAACACAGAACTACACGCATTGTATTCTTCACCTGACATAATTAGGAACATTAAATCCAGACGTTTGAGATGGGCAGGGCATGTAGCACGTATGAGCGAATCCAGAAATGCATATAGAGTGTTAGTTGGGAGGCCGGAGGGAAAAAGACCTTTAGGGAGGCCGAGACGTAGTTGGGAAGATAATATTAAAATGGATTTGAGGGAGGTGGGATATGATGATAGAGAATGGATTAATCTTGCTCAGGATAGGGACCAATGGCGGGCTTATGTGAGGGCGGCAATGAACCTCCGGGTTCCTCTCAAAGCATAACATTATCACATTGGAAGTACGTTTTTGTTTCGTTTTGTTGTTACTGATTAGGAAGGTGGCATTGTGATACATTTTTGAACTCGTCTTAATATGTGTAATTAATGTAACATGATTAAAGTATGTAGTGCTATTTGAAGAATTGATGACGTCACGTGTATCTTGTACAATAATGTAGTTACATGCACCAAATCTCCATACTCATGTTAGCCCTTCGTTCTAACATAACGCTCAAAAACAAAAATTCCAATACCTATCCAAACAAAAAAGTTATAATAGGTGCACAAGATAAATGGAACATCCTGTATAGATATGATGTTCTAACTCTATGTATTGAATACTTTTTTGTAATTATATGTGGCGTTTGTGACATTATGCGGACGTCTTAACCATAACTTATACCGTGATACCTGCATATACTCGTACATAATTTTTATATAAAATAATAGGCCTATATTAGTATGTACTAATGATTCTAAATGTATGAAATACAATATTATTCATATTTTGTGTGACTATTGTGGCATTAACGCCTATTAACTATGCTAAAGAAAATGTGATCAATATAAACTGGAGAACCTATGAAAAACATGTAATTCCCTCAATATTAAACAAGTAACTATAGCTGTCTTCAAAACAAAAGAATGGCGAGTTGCACAGCACAGTTTGACCAACCACAGAAATTATAAATTCAAGACATTTAATTTTATTCATTCTTTAAATGTTTTTATCTATTACAGAACACAAGGGCATAGTATTTGGTTGTTATGTGAGTATAGCCATGACATTAGTTAATACTCGTCAAAATCCACAAAAAATAACTAACATTTTAGTGGTTATGTCAAAGTTTACTTGAAATGACCTACCTATAACAAATCTGAATTAAGCCACACAGTATGTATGGATTACCCTCCCAAGTGCTATGATAAAGTCTGTTCGTTTACATCTGAAACACTGTATGCATATACAGATTTCTATTTCTATTTCATAAGTTACTGGGATATTACCGGTACGTTTAGACACCCCTGACTCCAGTGGGTCAGACGAGCGTCTGCCTCTGATCGGATTAGTCACCGCGCATAGATTATCAAATCTTTTCCCAGAATAAAAGTCTCAGTCGTTGACTTTGTGCAGGCTTATGAAGAAGACCGCAGCCAGTGAATTCGGAGACAGGAGAACTGGAGGGGAATGCGCCATCGTAACCTACAATTGAAACGTTGGGCCGAATTACGGTCTATGTTACAATTTTTCAAAATCGAGATCTAATGGAATAATTCTCTGTATAGTCTCACACAGCTGTCACAAAAATTGTTTTTCAATATCTATATCAGAGACGCCTCTACACGAGTTACAACCATGAATTTCTTGGTTGGAACAACGGTCTATGTCACTAGTCACTTCTAGCGTATCCAGTTGTTTACATCGTATCGGGAGTGATGGATGGATGGATGGATGGATGGATGGATGGATGGATAGATAGATAGATAGATAGATAGATAGATAGATAGATAGATAGATAGATAGATAGATAGATTAGATTAGATTAGATAGATTAGATAGATTAGATACAGACAGATAGACAGACAGACAGACAGACAGACAGACAGACAGACAGACAGACAGACAGACAGACAGACAGACAGATAGATAGATAGATAGACAGACAGATAGATAGATAGATAGATAGATAGATAGATAGATAGATAGATAGGACAGACAGACAGACAGACAGACAGACAGACAGACAGATAGATAGATAGGTTTATTCGTTCCATAATATTCTTACGTTTGATTTATAGTAGAATAAAGAACATGTCCAATTCTTACGTTTAACAATAAAATGCAATACATATAAAATGCAAATATGAAATATGTACAGAATTAATACCTTAATAACAATAATATTTTATACAATGTAATATGTTTACCATTTCATAGTATTATAATATTGACACAGTACTGTGAAATGTCAAGAATTCATCTACAGAATAGAAAGTATGAGATATTAAGTAATTTTTTTAGTTTTACCTTAAATAATGCAGGGTTTTGGCTATGATTCTTAATGTCTTCAGGAAGACTATTGAACATTTTTATCGCCATGTAACGTACTCCCCTTTGAAAGCATGATAAATTTGATGATGGCGTATGAAAATCATTCCTTCTGAGGGTATTTATACTATGTATGGCTGAGTTAGTTGGAAAATTTTCTTTGTTACATAAGAGGAAATTTATTGTAGAGTATATGTATTGATTTGTTAAGGTTAGAATCTCTCATTTTTTAAAAAATAATCTACATGATTCTCTAGCCTTTGCTCCAACTATTATTCTAATGGCTCTTTTTTGTAATAAGAATATATTTTTACTATCTGCAGAATTCCCCCAAAATATTATTCCGTAAGACATAATGGAATGAAAATAGGCAAAATACATTGTCTTTAAGATACTGCTGTTTAGGAATTGTTGTAACGACCTAATTGCGAAGCATGCTGAGCTAAGTTTGGGGGTTATTTCTTTAATATGATTTTTCCAATTTATTGTATTATTAATATGCAAACCAAGAAATTAGGTTGTTGATGTTTATAGTAGTGGTATATTGTTGATAGTTGTGTCCAATGTTTCAAAGATTAAATTTGAAGTGGCTTTAAATTGAATTATGTTAGTTTTATTAATGTTTAATGCAAGGGAGTTTGTTCTCTTTACGAATATTGGGTACTTGAACTCTGTATATCAAGTTTCGGTTGATCTATTACGTAAAATGGATGACTGCAAGACACTGACGATTTCTGCGTTAGATACTGACAGGCTAACTAAAAAAAAAAAAAAAAAAATCTAGATGACGTCATTTCATTTTCGGCCAATGAAGTATAATAAAATTTTGAATTCCAACCAATCACAGTCATACATCGCGATAATTTCTGCAGCTCGATTTATCACTATCAATTTATCACATGGTCGCTCTTTTGTTTAGTCGGTGTCGCCAACTGTTTCTACGTAAATCGATAAGCAGGAATCCAATGTATAGACCGATTATTTAGTCCTGACAGCTCAGCGACGCGAAAGAAGGGAAGTAATAGGAGTAGTGGGGAGAGTTCCGGAGTAGAGATAAGGGCGAGCGGTCGGTAAAGGAATGCAGTACAGCTTAACTGTACTAGAAACATATCGCTCTACCGCAAGTGTGACATCCGATCGCTCCGAAGGCAAGCGAGAGACTAACCCAAACACCCCTTGGCGTAACTGAATGGACTCGCCTGACCCGGCGCACATCTCCGGCGACTGTCAGGACTAAATAATCGTACTGTGCTAAATTAAGTGCGAAATTCTACTTCCATATCTCCATCTTCATCTTCTAATTCCATGTCCATTGTATCTAAAGAAAATTACACTCCTTTATAACAATTGTTCATTCAATTAATGTATTAATCAGGCTATTTGTAATTATATTATAAAATGTTTAAATTAAATTATGATTTCAGCAGATAATGAAAACGTATTTTTGTTATAATAACAAGAGAAAAGCGCAATACACGTATTTAACATTTTTAAGCTTGTATTTCGCTTTTCTCAATTGGCATTACTGAATAACAACCAATTTCTTTATTGCAATAATCGTTATTAATCTATTTTGACTTCAAAACGTCTAAATAGATAAGTATTAATAAATATACGATTATTAATATTTTGTGAGTGAATTTTAGGGATATATTATTTTCTTTTTTATTTTATTTACGAAATAGTTCTGATAAATGTCACTCGAGGTCTAAGATTACTATAGATTATTTACTCTTTATATTTTTGGCACAGTTCTAATTACGGTCCAAGATTATATAATGATTTTATAAAGAGGAATCCTAAGCTAAAATTATTGAACAATACATTATTCAAAAAACAAGTGCTTGAACTGTTTTTAAAATTATAATCATGTAAATTTTTATTCTTTCTTTATTTTTTTTCTGTCACTTTAACAATGTTGTATTCTTAACTTAGTATGTTTATGCATAGGCTATGGCATTGTTTGTTTGTTTGGTTTTGTTCTTTTTTCCTTATTCTTTTTAAACTATGTGTAATTACATTTAACTGTTTAATCAGAGTTGTGATTATTATTATTATTATTATTATTTATTATTATTATTATTATTATTATTATTATTATTATTATTTTATTTCATTTTTTTTTTCTTCTATCCAGTTTTCATTCTTGGTCACATCCGACCTCAAGCATCTTGCTTTTTCGGGTGTGACCCAGTTACCTTGCATTTATACAATAATTTGTAATATGTAGGCTATTTGACTATGAGATTGGTGATCAATTTCGAATTTTGAAGAATATTCATATACGAGTCTTACAATAGTATTGTAAAATATTTGTTATTGTATGTAATTTTTACTTGCAATAAAATCTTTGCAATTAATTGTAAAAATTGTAAAATCAGAATCAACTCCTCTAATAAATAATAGTAATATGCGTTACAAGAGCGGTATGTTGAAGTTTTCATGTTCGAGGAAAAGTTTGGAAAAGCGAAACGTAGTTTATTACATACCTGAAAGAGGAATTTCTAATTAGTTGCAATGAAATCTCCATCTTGGTTTCTGTTCAATGACGGCAAATTTGCAAAACAAAAATATCTATCTTCAACATTGTTGCTTTAAAATGTTTTCTGTGTTTACTATACTCCAGCAGGCCGTGATATACGTCTGTGTTTTTTTTCCCCCCAGTCTATGATGAGTCTGGAATCTTGTTGATTTTTTCACGGCTTCCTTTATGTTCCTTGCCTCACGAATGCAGTAACTTTAGTGGAATTGTAGAGTTTACTTAATTTTTGCAAATATTTAAGAACAATAATTAACATTGCAATTTAGGTGAAATTGCAGTGGTAAGTTTCCAATTTATAATTATTACTATATTGAACGTCTCTAAAAATAATATGTTAAAAGCCTAAAGCAGTAAAATCAATATTTCACTTAAGCTGTAAGAAGAGGGAAATTGTTGTGTGTGTTAGGTTGGGAATACTGAATGTGGAATTTTAGACTTTCCGCGGATTGGTTTTGTGCGGAAACCAAGCAAAAAGCACGATTTCGCACAAAATTAATTATGCAGTGTAATTGCGCAGTGTGTTGTATTCGGTTGAAAAAGAACTTCAGTACCGAGTAAAGATCACTAATAAAATAAACAGTAGTGTCATTCTAACGTGTTAAAGCAACTAAATCATTGCGAAAGGCATAAAACAATGTAAAGAGGAAGCACGTGTCAAGTTCGTGACACTCTTTATAGCTGTTCACCAACCAGAAAATGTTCAAAGCAGCTCCCAGGTGCTTGTCTCATTATAAGGAATGGGAGGCCACGCCGCGCCATCCAGTCGGACTGGACAGCCCTGCCTTGCACCTGGCGCGCTCCTGTCACTTCACAGTCTGGAGAGAGCGCCGGCGCTCAGCGCCCCCACCCCAGCTGTCACAACTGTGTCAGTCCGCGAAATGATCCCTTCCCCCTGCCCGCGATATTAAATTGAAAACTTGGAACAGAGAACCTCGACGTCTGGACGGTGAAATGCCAGAGGAGGCATCCTAGACGCCGTCTGCACGAGTCCGAGCCAATAATGCGGACGACACGCTCCAGACATGGTACCGGAAGCAGGTGTGGGGGTAACGACCGAAAGTAGACACAATCAAGTCATTTTCGTACCGATGTCAGCAGCAACGGTAGTAATACTGACAGTAACAGTGGTACAAATAGTAACAAGGGTGATCTTAGGAGTGGTAGTGGTAGTAGTAAGAACAATAGCAGTAGGAGGCGTCGTTACTGGATGAAAGAAAAAGACAGAATGTATTCAAACTGGTGTCATATTTTGGGGATGAATTCCTAGCAACAAAATACTGAAAAACTTTCACATGAACATTGGCCTGAAAATGTTTAGTTTCAGATTTAGTAAGAAATTTGTTCTTACATTGACTTCTGAAGAGTAGCGAACTGAAATTACTTTTATGTTGTAACTTTTTATAATAATAATAATAATAATAATAATAATAATAATAATAATAATAATAATAATAATAATAATAATATAATGATTTATTTTAGCTGGCAGAGTTAAGGCCGTAAGGCCTTCTCTTCCACTCAACTAGCAAAAAGTATATACACATATGCATGAACTTACAAAGAATTCAACAATTTGATTTAGATGAGAGTTACATGTATACAAGAGTTATTTACGAATTAAACAACAAAATACTATGCACTATTAATTAAACACTGAAATAAACTGTGTAGCAGAATTAAGCTAAAATACACAGAACGTTAATATATTTCAAATAATATTAGATAATATAAAGAGATTATTATGAAACAATTTTGAAAATACAGCACTATCAGGATGACGTCTAAAGAAAGAAGTAACAATGTAGTCAGTGATAGTTTAAATCAGTATGATTTGAGTGAAATGCGAATAAGGTCGTCTTTTAAGCTGTTTTTAAAAGTGTTTATTGTCTTGCAGCCTCTAATACTTTGTGACAAGGAATTCCATTGACGCGAGGTGGTTACTGTAAAAGATGATGAATAATAAGATGTTCTATGAAGAGGTATACTTAGGCCCCATTGTATAAAACCCCCTGACTAAAGATCAACTTTGATCGAAGATCGAAAAGTGAACTGAGTTCAGACACTTCTTCTATTGTATAAAACTTTTCTGCGATCAAATTACCTTGGTTCAAATGCAATCTAAGTTCACGTGAAAAGGATTTGGCAACATCGCATAAACAGGTGAAATACGTGATGCGCGGACCATGTTATACAGGTTTGTTCAGTGTTGCCAATCTAGCGACTTTAACTCTTTTTTCAACAACAATTTCTTTTAACTTTTATATTGCTTAAATAGGGATTTAGTGACCTTTTTAGCACGCCATAGTGACAAAATTTAATCTTTCTTTGTTGATAATGAGAAATCTAGCGACTTCACAACTACTTTTTGGCGACTTTCCGTATTACACTCTGTTGGAGACACTGGTTTTTTTGTGCAATGTAAATAATGGCGGACAATAAGAAGAAAGTTGACTGTTCTCCAAGTTGTTATCATGTTATGGTGTTTGATAGTGCTAAACATAATAAAGCTTTATAAAACAGTTAATTGAACATTTATGAATGTACCTATCATATCCATTAATAATTAATGGCTGTCATAAACATAATATTAATTATATGTTATTTGATACTGCTGAACACGATAGAGCCTTGTAAAATATAAGAATGTTTGTGTATTAAGGCAAGAAATTGAAAGAAATGTATATACATGTACCTAACATATATATTAATATTAATAATAATAATGGATATTTTATTTGCACAATCTGTCACGTATATTTCAAACAGAAAAGAAATAACTGAACTTGGATCATCTACTTAATCGGAGAAATTTCTTCAGCCAAAGTTGACTTTAATTTGAGACAAATTAATCTCAGATTAGACTTTATACAACAAAAAATTCCAAGTTCAGCTGAAACAAGGAACAATTTAACCTCTGATCTAAGATTAAATGGTTTATACAATCGGGCCTTAGCGTGCCACAGATAAGTGATCTGGTATTTACGTCGTGGTTAGAGTATAGATAAGGGAAACGAGACGAAAGGTAATTTTTCTTTATAAGAAGCCGTAAGATTTGTTTTCCTTTGTTTGATTATAATCTTATTCGTCCCTGTTTTTTACATCTGACAGGAGCCAGATATTGATGGTTTCCCAGAATCTAATTACACCATTTAATGGATGATGTACCTATGGAAGTTTTTTTATTGGGTTATTTTACGACGCTGTATCAACATCTAGGTTATTTAGCGTCTGAATGATATGAAGGTGATAATGCTGGTGAAATGAGTCCGGGGTCCAGCACCGAAAGTTATCCAACATTTCCTCGTATTGGGTTGAGGGAAAACTCCGGAAAAACCTCAACCAGGTAACTTGCCCCGACCGGGATTCGAACCCGGGCCACCTGGTTTCGCGGCCAGACGCGCTGACCGTTACTCCACAGGTATGGACCCTATGGAAGTTGTCCGCTGAATATGGTACCTAAATGATACCGCTCCACCTCACTTTAGTCTGCGAGTTCTTCGTCATTTGAATCGCCATTTTCCGCAAAGGTGGATTGGTCGATGGAAATCCACTGAATGGCCTGCCCGATCGCCATATTTAAATTCAAAGGATTTTTATTTCTGGGGACATTTTAAGTTCATAATTTATGCAACTCTTTTAGCTAATGTTGAAAGCGTAATCCTAAATGGATCTGAACAAATACGAAACACTCCAGGTATTTTCAATAGAGTACTCCAAAGCATGCAACGCAGACTCAGAGATGCTTAGACACAGGATGACGCCACTCTGAGCAATTTTTGCAATATTTTTTGTAATAAGTCCCTTGTTCACACCTGTGTAATAACGGTTAGCGCATCTGACCGCGAAAACATGTGGCCCGAGTTCGAATCCCGGTCGGTGCAAGTTACCTGAGGTTGAGGTTTTTCTGGGGTTTTACCTCAACCCAATATGAGCAAATGCTGGTAACTTTTGGTGCTGGATCCCGGACTCATTTCATCGGCATTATCACCTTCATCTCATTCAGACGCTAAATAACCTCAGATGTTGATACAGCGTTGTAAAATTACTCATTAAAAAGTCCCTTAGATTCACTTGTACTATGACCTTCCTAGCCATAAAGTAGAGTAACTCTGAAATTAATTTTTTTCAGGACCATGTATAATGAAAGTTTTTCAATGTTTTGGTATTAGGGATATGTCCCCAAAATATTGATTAGAAAGAAGAGTAGGACAAGATGGAAGCAGAGGGAAAAAATTATTAAACATATGAAGAAGAGGATGAGATGGAAGGGGAAAGGAAAATATTGAATATGGAAAGGAGAAAAATGACCTCTGTACTGCGAATGGTTTCCAGGACACTAATCTAATCTAATCTAATCTAATCTAATCTAATCTAATCTAATCTAATATCATTCATTGAGTGTTCTGCCCAAGGGCAGGTCTTTCACTGCAAATCCAACATTCCTATTTTCTGCCTTCGTCTTCGTCTCCTCATATGATCCATAATCAAATCAAATCAAATCAAATCTAATCCAATCTAATCTAACCTAATCTAATTTCATTCATTCAGTGCTCTGCCCAAGGGCAGGTCTTTCACTGCAAATCCAACATTCCTATTTTCTGCCTTCGTCTTCGTCTCCTCATATGATCCATAATCTAATCTAATCTAATCTAATCTAATCTAATATAATCTAATCCAATCTAACCTAACCTAATCTAATTTCATTCATTCAGTGTTCTGCCCAAGGGCAGGTCTTTCACTGCAAATCCAACATTCCTATTTTCTGCCTTCGTCTTCGTCTCCTCATATGATCCATAATCTAATCTAATCTAACCTAATCTAATTTCATTCATTCAGTGTTCTGCCCAAGGGCAGGTCTTTCATTGCAAATCCAACATTCCTATTTTCTGCCTTCGTCTTCGTCTCCTCATATGATCCATAAACTAATCTAATTAAATCAAATCTAATCCAATATAATCTAACCTAATCTAATTTCATTCATTCAGTGTTCTGCCCAAGGGCAGGTCTTTCACTACAAATCCAACATTCCTATTTTCTGCCTTCGTCTTCGTCTCCTCATATGATCCATAATCTAATCTAATCTAATCTAACCTAATCTAATTTCATTCACTAGGTGTTCTGCCCAAGGGCAGGTCTTTCAGTGCAAATCCAACATTCCTATTTTCTGCCTTCGTCTTCGTCTCCTCATATGATCCATACTCTAATCTAATCTAATCTAATCTAATCTAATCTAATCTAATCTAATCTAATCTAATCTATCTAATCCAATCTAATCTAAACTAATCTAATTTCATTCATTCAGTGTTCTGCCCAAGGGCAGGTCTTTCACTGCAAATCCAACATTCCTATTTTCTGCCTTCGTCTTCGTCTCCTCATATGATCCATAATCTAATCTAATCTAATCTAATCAAATCAAATCAAATATAATCTAATCCAATCTAATCTAACCTAATCTAATTTCATTCATTCAGTGTTCTGTCCAAGGGCAGGTCTTTCACTGCAAATCCAACATTCCTATTTTCTGCCTTCGTCTTCTCATATGATCCATAATCTAATCTAATCTAATCTAATCTAATCTAATCTAATCTAATCTAATCTAATCTAATCTAATCTAATCTAATCTATTCTAATGTACTAGGATGAGGGCTAGAGTTTCGATCGACAAGAAAAGAATTAAAATAGAACGATAAAGACGAGAATAATAAATAAGCTGAAGTGAAATGGCAAGACTGAACAGAAATGA